>JAPQRQ010000013.1:9251403-9273283 GCA_037367365.1 Apogon talboti | reverse complement strand
TAAATCAATGGTCCTTGGTTTTTCTTTTATTTATTTGTGTGTGTGTATGTATGTAGGTGTATGTATATATATATATATATATATATATATACACACACACACTTTTTTGGGGGGGGTGATGTTTGTCTTCTGTTTTGAAAAATTTTATCTTTCGTTGAACATGTACTGTATCTTTTCTTTCATGCCAGAAGTCAATAAAAATATTTGATATTAAAAAGAAAATGATATGACAAAACTGTGCATGCATATTTGAGTGTGTGTCAGGTTCGGTTTCTACTACACATACTGCAGGAATTAAAGCAATGTAACACACTTCAAGGTGGCAAAAAACCCCATGCCACCTGATTGCAGATGTGGTTTCAGCGTTTTCAGGCAGGGGTTCGTTTTGACTCTTGCTGTTGCAAAACTTCTTGCACAAACACTGTTGTGCAGCCAGCAGGGAAAAATTATCTCCCATGATACGTGGTGACAAATTGTAACATCTGACTCCAATTTGTGCTACTTGTTTATCAAATACATAGAAGTCTGGAGATCACAGCGCGTTACGTATACGATGATATCTCGTGAATTTTCAAAAGACAAAAAACAAAAATGAAAACGTCAGGCTTTGCAGATGCATTAAGCATTACATTAAGTTAAGAAATGTTACATAAAGCCAAGTGACATAGAAGGGCAACTCATTTTAGTGAGTAAAGTATACTAATCTACTATATAATCCATGCTCAGAATCCAAACGCATCACTAATTACTCTGGTTCTAAGTGTTGGACATTGTTCTCTCACCATTAGCTGAGTCCATCTACAGTATATATTTTATGTGCATTTTGACTCGCATTAGAAATGACTGATGACCTAGCAAACATTGAAATTATCCATTTTGTATAAACACCATTTTAACTATAAACACAGGTGGTTGTAGCTTCAGGTGGTGGGGTCTGATGAGCAGATACTGGTTCGTTCGCCTCATAGCTTTATTGCCTAACTCATATTTTTTTCAGGTCATAGCCAATGATGAAAAATGAAGCCACAGTGGTAGTAAAGTTACACAGATATCACAATTTAGCCAAAAATATGACTTATGCTATGAGGCTAACTAGATGCTATTTTATACTCAGTGTCCATGTCGCTGTCGGGTGGAGACCTCGTAGGTCCATATTTGTTGTTTTTTTGTCGTTTTGTATCTTATTTTGTTCATTTTTATTAATGTTAACTAGTTTAACTGTTTTCATTTACCATGCTACTTATTTATGTTTTTGTTCATTTTTCATTGATTTTGCTGCTTATGTTTGTGATTTTTGACAATTTTGTTCGTTCTAATTTTTCACTGATTCTGTTGCTTATTTTCATCATTTTTATTCATTTTGTTTATTATTTTGTTCACAATGCTACTTATTTATGTTTATTTTTGTTCATTTTCTTGCCTATTTTGTTCAGTTTTCATTGATTTTATCTCACTTTGTAAACTTTTTATTCAATTTGTTGCTTTTATTCATAATTTTTATTCATTTTATTAGTATCTATCTATCTATCTATCCATCCATCCATCCATCCATCCATGTACCTACCTACAGTGGCTTTATATATTACTATTTTTATGGTCATGTAAATAGATTCATTGACACCTTTGTTACATTCTTTTTTGTACCAGAACTTGGGTGTAAAAAGCCAAATAACAGAACTATATAACACTCTAATCCAATGTGTCAACCATAAATAAATAATAGCCATTTTTGAAGGTAAACTGCTACAGAAAGCACCAATCCTACCCAACCGAACAGACCACACTATGCAGCCCAGTTCATAGAAACAGACAATTTGCATTTTCGTCTTTTAAAAGTTTGCTCCAAAAACTTATGACCATTACAACAACGGTCAACCAGGATTCGTTTTACCTCAATGACCTTCACTTCACAGCCTTCAGATGACTTCTTCCTTCCAGTTTAAATCCATATTTGCTAGTTAGCGGTCTTGTTCCCATCTGTCTATTGCTGTATTTTACTGTATTTCTTCCATTTAATCAGACCAATAGTGTAAAGTTGTGTGAAACCACTGGCATCAAGTTGCCACAGCTCGCAGTTCAAACCTCCAAACAACACAAAAAGACCCGGTTTAACTCCATTCCGGCCTGTGTTTAATGTGGGTGCAGCTCAAACTCCAATCTGCTAATGGCCACATAAAACTGGATTTGATTCTGAATGGACTTGTGTGCTTTTCCATGGCGATTTGCAGCGTGAGTCAAACAACACGGCACCTGCGACTATTCAGCGAAGGCTCTTCCAAATCGCCTGTCATCGGTAAAAAGCTGCAATTTCTGAAAGAGGGGTGGAAAATATGAAAAAGAATAAAAGATGCACAGCGGGTGAAAACAGATCCAAAGCCTGTGCAGACGTTCCTGGACCGTCCACAGACTACATTATCCTCCAAATAATTATCGATTTTCATCTTTGCCTTATCATATTTACATTAAGCTGATGTAACAGACAACCCTCGCGCTGATGTTAAATTTGGCTTTTTCATATCTTCCTCGTGGTATCGGTGGACACTTCTCCCTTGCACACGCTCATTTCTATAATTGCTTTTTCATATTTTGTTAATGGCAGTTTTGGTGTCCGAAAGCACACACAGAAACACACACTCACTCGCTTACCCAGATCCATAAATGTGCAAACGAGAAGCAAAAGATTAATGTGTTGTGTTTAAAGCTAACCTTTTCTCTAAGTCAAGTGTTCTGCAGGGTTATTTCTAATTTAAATCTGGAGCTAAACCAAACCCCTTAACATCCTCCTCCTTATTAAAGACATTTCAGGACATGCTGTAGCCAGGAGCCATGGTTCAAATATATATGATTCAGTGTCATTTGCAGAGGAAATCTGGGTTTTAGAGGAAGATAACTCAGCCGTTTACTGCTGCTGCAGTGACAGATGAAGGAGTGTGTGGTGTGGGCCAGGATTTTTCTCTAATTGTACTGTAAGAGCTGCTATTAGGACTGTTAAATTTCACTGATTACTGTACAACTGTAATTACAACAGATTATTCTCTAGATTTGGATTTTCCTACTGCTCTAATCCTTACAAAAAAACGCTAAATCCGAGCAATCTTTAAATTATATTTTTGGGTTGTTGTTACCACCTACATGTAAGCAGTATTTTAATCAAGTGGTATCGGGATCGTACCTTTATTCCCTCTAAACAAAATATTCATCTCTGTAATTACATTATATTACAGATGAAGGTCACACAATATATAAGACTGCTAGCACGTTGATCTGTGGGGATCCATGGGTTCTAGATGTGGTAGTTTTTATGCTGTTGTGTATTTGTGCATGCTGTACTGTCTTTGTCCAGCAGTCACCGCCAAAGCATTCTGGCCATAGCAATGTGATTGTAAGGCAGTGACTCTATTCCAAAATTACTAATATCTCCCAAAATGTTGGTCCCATCAACCTGCCGTTTTCGCTACTGTCTTCCTTGACCAAAAATACACAAGTATGCCAAACTGCAGCAGTCAGGTCTTTCTGGATTTTGTGTGAATCCCCGGACACACACACATACGCACACACACAGGGGCCACTGGGCTTTGGATATATAGATTGAAAAAACAAAGAATTTGAATACAAAAATAATTACTGGCATTTACAGCTCAAATATGTTTCATATATCAAGAAGTTTTTTTGTTTGTTTTGAAAATGAATACAAATCATTAGTCGTATAACAATTGCCTAAGTCATACACTATATGGACAAAAATATTGGGACATGTTGAATTCATGTGTTTCTTTTCTAACAGAGTCTGGGATACAAAACAATAATGACAAATGTCATAATATAGTTAATACTAAATTCAGAAACCTTTTAACCAAAATTTATGCTAGTGTTAATTATCATTACAGCACATTACTGTCACCTATTGTTGGGGAGTGTCAATGGGCAGCGCTCAGCTCTATAAAGAATAAAGCACAAGATTGGTTTAACATTTTTTGCCCGGACAAAGGCCCACGACCCACTGAAAACGGGTTAGTGACCCACTTTTGGGTCGCAACCCACAAGTTGAGAATCACTGCTCTAAAGTGTGGTTGCATTTCACCAGTAAAACACTACACTAGGGCCACTTGCAACAGTTGCAGAGTTTCCATTACAACAAAGGGTTAAATACCTCCAACCTGCACAAACAACTACAGTCAAGCAGTCCAGGGGAAAAAATGACAGAGGAATAGTTTAAAGATGGACCAAAACTTGTTGGAAACACCAAAAAATATTTGCCTACATGTGGATAGAAGCTTCACTTATTATGCAGATCAGCCATGTGGGCACTAATGCACCCCAGACCATCACAGATGCCATTTTTGCACCTTTTAGAATGCAAATTATTTTAGACCAATCAGATAAATTCAGAAAAAAATTCAGTTCTAGAAAAACCACTGTTGTTTCTATCCATAACTAATAAGGCACTTTCTATTTGTGTAAGACAATTGCAGGTTGAATTTCTGTATCCATCCAGTATTTATCACAGTAACATGATGCTGTACAGCCTGAGAGCCAAAGGTCATGCATTAAGCCTTTACACCCTGATTTCCCTGAACCTTTTTATTATATAACGCACTGTAGACGGCACTGAGAAATAATGTTTCTGACAAATCTCTACTGAAGTTTAGCACAAAGTGTTGAGTCACAAACCATCCTTGGTTTAAGCCTTCGCTGGGCGTTCTGCTCTTTGTTAGATTTTTTTTTGTGTGTGTGTTGCAGGGAAATTTTAGCCACAGGCACATTTTAGAAAATCCAGCTTATCTGAAAATAGGGTTTGTACTGTCACAGTTTCCTTTTGGATGCAGAAAGCATGCCCTAGTATATCCCTCTATATCAAATGATAACCCTTGTATCACCATATTCTGTACAATATCCAGCCCTATTATAGATCAACAGTCAGTCTGTGAGTTTCCCCCTATTTAACCTTACTTAAGTGATTTATCACCATTTATTCTAATGTTACCCTTTGTATTTTTGCATTATGCAGTGTAAATCATGTATTTTCCTATATTTAATTTATTGATCATGTAGATGTTCATAAAAGCTCAGAGTAAATTCAAAGGTTAAAAGATCAGAAATGGAGAAAACTGAAGATAAAGTGACGTTTTCAGCCAAATCTATCATTAACTGAACAGAAAAACAAGTGTCTCCATCCACTGTCATTGATCCAACTCTATGGCTTTTACTGGTGAATCAATGTTATAGAAAATAACGGTGTTTCCATAGTAACTTCGGAGTCTCTGAACGTCCAAATGGGTCATATCTGATGACCATGAAAAGACGAAAAAGTAGCTTTCACCAGTTTACATGTATTGATAGGATTAGTGGATCAGAAGCTATTGGCCATTTTATAAGGTGCATTTGCAGCTGAAGTTTCAATTCAACCTTAAAAACTGTCAGATGTATATGCTTTTTGAGACAGATTCTCTGTAAATGTAAATCTACAGACTTTAACTCTTAAAAACAAACAAAATCTACACACTAAACCTTAGATAAAGTGGGATACTTCACACAATATCAGACTTCATTATTTTATTCATATCTGGGAGTAAATGTTAGAAGTCGTCAGAAAAATACCTGTACTTTTTCCTGTGTATATTGTCAAAAGGCTTCTTACTTCAGTTTTCACCCCGTTGTACTGATTTCAAAATAGTTTGAACCAAGTGATTTATTTTTATAGTGATAAATTTGGATAATATTCTGCCTGTTACTATATATTTTGTGTATTTGTAGATCCACTGTGGTCTGCAAGTTGTAATGCACATGTGTAAATGAGAAGTTGAAGCATAAGATTGCACTTATTTTCTTAATTTCTGTTTCTTGTTTTTTTTTCTGGGTTAATCACATTTTCTGTGAAAGGATAGTTTGTAAATATAAACACTTTCGTAGTTTAATTTTACTTTTTTTACACTAAAACAAAGAGGGAAAACTTGGAGTTGACATTATTTATAGGTTATTATGTAATTATTTTATTGGTCTGACCCAAGTGAGATCATATTGGGCTGAATATGACCCCTGGCCTAAAATGAGTTTGACATCCCTGATCTAGAACTTCAACCAAAATTGCATATCTGATGACCGTGAAAAGATGACACACTGTATTTTACCTCTATTATTTACATGTATTGATAGGATTAGTGGATCAACAGGTATTAAACAGTTTATATCAGTAGATGCTTAGGGTTGACAGTGTTGTTTGGGTCTTTATGGGTTAATAATCAAGGTAGGGCAATATTTTGCCTGCTAAATGTTTTGTGTAATAGTTGATAAGTTAAGGCATAAAATTGCACTTATTTTTCTCAATTTCTGTTTATTTTTTTTTGTTTGTTTTTCTCCGAGTTAGTCACATTTTCTGTGAAAGGATCATTCGTAAATATAAACATTTTCATACATTAAAACAAACAAAAACTTGGAGTTGACATTATTTATAGATTTTTTTTTTTTTTTGACATGAAATGAGTTTGACACGCCTGGTTTAGAACATCATTTTATCTCTATTACTTACATGTATTGATAGGATTAGTGGATCAACAGGTATTAAACAGTTTATGCTTCTGGTCAACAGTGTTGTTTGGGTCTTTAAGGGTTAAGTCCGTCCTCTTACCTGACACTTTCAGAGACTGTGCCGGCCCATCTGGGACCCATATCAACTGTAAAACAAATGCTATGAATTATTTGCAGCTCCTATTTGTCCCTGCTGTGGTCTACATACCCCGTGTGTTTATTTGAAGTGAAAGGGTGTGGCCAGAGCCGGGTAATGCAACCCAGCTGCAGGAACGTGGAGACGCTGGATGGGCCAGAGAGAGTGGGCCGAGTCGGAGCGAAACACAACAAGAGAATCACAACACAACACAAACAAAACCAATGATTTGCACACAAAAGAAAACTGAATCAAGCGCGGCCCGTCGGCTGCAGAGAGGTTCCTGTAAACAAGTGGCCGTGCTAAAACAATACAGCTGGATTTCCTCTCGGTAAGCGACGATAATCATCGCTCACTGTTTACCACAGTGCAGAGGGGGCTCCGGCCCCAAACAGCCTCAGGTTTAACACAAGAACACAAACCAAGCTGGATTCACTAAGTCTATCTCTGTGATGATGCATTTCTACATGAGGATTTGGCGCTACTGTCCAAACACATCAGGATGAATGCGTTTCATGTGTTCTCTCTGGAAGAAAAGTTGAGCTCCACCACATTTTTTTCCTTCTTATCACACAACCTGAGTTGAAACCATAATATTGGCATAACTTACCTCCTAACTATGACAAAATGTCTCTCTTTTTTTAATGTATTCTAAATGTTCTTAATGTCTGAGAGCAACACTTTTTTTTTTCCCCGGCAACATTTCCTAACCATTCCAAAACTAATCATTTCTCTTTATGGAAAAAGAGCTTATCATATGCAAAGTGCTCGACATCAATGTCTTCATATTCTCGTTTGAGAAATTCATTGCGCGGTGAATTCCCTCGGGAACGCTGCAGCCAAGTTTCTGCCTCGCAAAAGTTTTTTTTTTTTTTTTTTTTTTTTTTAATTCTCTCACTTTAATTCAACTTGGCACGTTATTTCTCAGAAATACCGTCAGGCTCGGGGGAGAAACATAGACGTGGTCTCACTTGTTAGTGCGGGTTTTAATGCTGAATAAGGATCAGACAATGGCTGAGGGGAGAGGGGCTGCAGTCTAGCGAGGTATTGACACAGGAGATATTGCCTGAACAAAGTGGATCCGTGAGAAAAGGGAGCGAGCGAGCGTGAAAGAAGAAAAAAAAAAGGAGAAAGATTATCTTAATTATCATTCAGGAGCTGCTTAGTGCAGCACCTGTGCATGAATAATGTCATTTATAGGCACATTGAGATGTGCATAATTCCCCCTTAAATCATACACATTAGCAGCATAACAAGGGATGAACAAGGCGGCCTCTCGCAGGCTCAACTAAGAGCGAGGGGGTTCATTGTCAGCCCCTCACCTCCCCAATAAGAATGTACTCCTTTATTCAAACACTGCACTCTTCTCATTTAACACTTGCTATTCGGTCCAGAGGAGCTGTGAGGTTACATATCCTGCTTCATTTTACCGCACCGGGTTTCATTTGTGCACCGCGTGACTTCAAAACCCAGGATATTTTCGGCTCAGAGTGTGATTTTTACTGTAGAAAAGATGTATGAGATGCAGGGAAAAAAAGTATCAGAGGTTTTCGCAGATACACAGGATGTTCCTCTGGGTCAGCGATGGCATAAAGATGTTACAGAGATGTTAAATAATGTGGATATTTAGGAGGTTTACAAGTTCAAGCAGGCTACATATGAAGTTTCTTTAACTTCACTTGCAATGAAAATGATGTAAAAGATTCAGCAAAATGAAAAGGAAAAGATGTAGAGCATGCAAAAAAAAGCAACGTAGAAGCATAAACGGTGAGTTCATTGGTTTGTGAACTGCAAATCTGAAGATAAAGATGCATGACATGTTGGTTTTATGGATTCAAGGTGGTAGAGTTGGAGAAAAGCGACAGATGAAAACGGATTTTCCTGGAAAAACAAGACAAAATGATCTAAAGTACATTATGAGATGGAAATAATGTTCAGGACACAACAAGTAGTAAGCAACGTAAGACATAAAATGATAAAAAATGACAAATATGATAAAAATGGCCTGAAAGATGCAATATTTTGAACATTTTAACATGAACTACAACCAATATGAAGGAAAATCTAAACATTTAAGTGTGATACCACTGTTCGGTTATGATGCAACTAACCTCCATATCGGCACCAAATTACTTAATTAACGAGGTTTATCTGACTGTTTACATGATTCTTTTTATTTATCGTGTTTCTGGTGCTCTTTTACAAAGCATAGATTGGTCATGTTAATACAGCAATGAATGATATTACGAGGTGAAAGGTGAAATCAGTGTCTTATGTACACCAAATGGACAAAAGTATGTGGACACGTTGAATTCAGGTGTTTCTTTTCTAACGGGTCTGGGATACAAAACAATAATGACAAATGTCATAATATAGTTTTATATGTGGATAAAATTCCTTTAATTGGATAGTTTTGTTTAAATTGTTATCTTTGCTTCGATTAATCTCCCGTTAAACTTTAAGGAAATACTGATATTTATAAACTATATGGACAAAAATACATTACTGGATTGGAATACATTATGTCTACAGCTGTAAGACATCCTGTTCATGATGATGTGACACACACACACATATTATTGATGATGATAATTATAGATATAGCTTATAGGTTTCTACAACTCTAAAAAAAATGTAATCAAGTCCATCAGCTGTATATGACCAGGCCTCAGTTACATCAACATGCCATTCCATTTAGTACAATAACACCTGCTGAATTCACAGGGATAAATCACATCACCTATTTTCCAATTAATCTGACAGGAAGTCCGAACAGTAGCCGTTTTAAACGCCCACCTCTGGCTATTTCGATTTTATGACGTTCTAAATTTAAGCGGCGAACATCGATATACGCATAAAACAATACAGACTTTTAGCCTCTTTTATATGTGCTCATATACATTGTGTTATTTACATTAATGGACCGAAGTGTCACTGCTGAAAAACGTTTCCTTTAGTGACTGTTGACTGTATTTTTCTGACTGTGGTCGAGTTAAATGCAATTTAGCGGCTGATAGTTTTCATTAAATAGAACCGTTAGGTCGTGATATTACTGTGATAATTTAGTCAAAAGTAGCCACAACTCTATTTTACCTGATCTGTTTGTTGAGGTCACAACATCTGGCATTTAAACCAATATTTCCTCACATGTGTACAGTATGTTATTCATATTTATTTGATGCGTTTGGTCCAAATACCCAGATGTGATCTCAGTCCACCAGTTATTAACCCATGAAGACCCAGTGCTACTTTTGTGTCAGTTCCCAAATGAATTTTTCTCTATTTAACCTTTATTAAGTGATTTATCACCATTTATTCTAATATTATCCACTGTATTTTGAGTTTCTCACTGTATATCATGTATTTTCCTATACTTTATTTCCTGTACTAAATTTAGATGGTCATGCAAATTCAGCCAATCCAAAGGTGAGTATATCAAAACAGAGAAAACTGAAGAAATAGTGACTTATCGATAACTGAATGAAATAAAAAGTGTCTCCATCCACTGTCATTTATCAGTCTACATGGGCAGTTTGGGTCATGTCTGATCACCATGAAAAAATGACAAACTGTATTTTACAACAATTATTTACAAGTATTGATAGAATTAGTGGATCAACAGATATTAAACAGTTTAGATCAGTAGATGGTTTTGGTCATTGGTGGATGTTTGGGTCTTTATGGGGTAGAAAGACAATAGCATGGACAGCAGACTGCATGTAAAAGTATTCCAGTGTATTTAAATCACCAATACCACAGTCTTTTTCATTCTAGAGCTGAGAAATGTGATACTGTCAGAGTTCATTGATTTGTAAAAGAGTAAAGAGCTTCTGATACATCATTTGGAACTTGTCCTGTGTGTCTTTATGTCAAACGGTCCTTGAAAATAAACCCTCAAGCCTGGAGTCGAGTACAAAATGGGTGGACCGTGCCAAGACAGTCCAGAACCGGAGAGTATGTGTCGTCTAAATGGGGTTTTTGCGTTGCCATGGTAGACATGGGAGTCAACCACACACACACATAGAGAGGATGCATAAAGCGCAAAACAAGAGTAGTAACAAGGCTGTCATCACGGAGAAATGTCAAATATTCCGCCCCGCTGCCGGCTTCTCCGTGCAGCCCGCCGCTGTAGAGGCCCGGCCCACACAGTCAAAAGTTCACAACAACAACAGAGGGCATTGTGGGTTCTCTCTAATCAGAGGGGCCTTCCCGTTAGAGCCAAGCACTTGTGAATTCTAACTATGCCAACAGAGATATGGAGTAGGATTCAACTGCGAGTATGCGGACCTCCTCTATACTGGGGTCGAACTGCAAATCCATCAACACTCTGAGCGCGTACTTTTAGCCTGGGTGGAGGCCGGGTGGGCGGGTTTCATCGTTTGTCAGAAAATGTCAGTCGGTCACTGAGAGCGATGTGATTGGATGGTACACTGAACTGAGGGGAAACAACAGTGGGATACACTCGCTCAGATGTCATTACTGAAACCGAACACTGCCTCATTATTTAAGATGAAAAAGTTTAGACAGCAACAAACGCAAACTGTGTCAGAAGGTGATGCTGCTTCCACACCAAACCATAGAAAACAGAGTAAACGGCAAACTGATTGTTACTAAAGTGTATTTAACTTATTTGGTTTATCTATGGTTCCATACTTGGGTTTCATGATAATGAAGCTGAAACTCATCCCTGTAATTTTAAATCTGAATATATTGCATTAATAAATTGCTTCCATCAAATAGGAGAGACTGAATCCCTTCCAGATCCAAGGGTACTATTATATATCTGGCAATGACCTCTGACCTCTCCATGTCAAGGCCGACAACTCCACACGTTACTATAGTTCAGCGACACCGACTACGTACCAAAGGATTCTGCCGTTTCCTCATGTTTGGTCGTATTCTATCACAATATCTGTCCCCATTGGCTCTAACTTGCTACAAAACAGCTAGCATTAATTCATATTGAATTATATGGTTCATCAGCTATCATGCTAACTTGATGCTAAATAGATGAGTGTTTTTGTAATAGTTTAAAACATTTTAGTTTCGGGGGCACATTCAGCCCAATTTGATTTAAAGTTGGTCAGACCAGTTAAATAATAGCAAAATAACTTAATGGCTTTGTTTTAGTGAAAGGAAAGTAAAATTAAATTATTAAGTTTGCTTTTAGAACTTTTTCATAGTTATAGTGTTTTTGTTTGTTTTTTTAAACTGTTTTGCTTGAGTTTAGTATGCGTTTTGTTTGTGTACGACACTTTTGCCGCTTTTATTGTTTTAAAGTGCTATATAAATAAAGTTGGATTGGATACATGTACATTACAGATCACAGTGAATCTACAAAAGGTGCAAACATTTAGCAACATGCATAATATTGTTAAAATTTTGAAGTTCTCATTATGTATAGGCTACTATGATAGAATTTTACTAGTCCAACTCACTTGAGATCACATTGGTCTGTAAAGTTTGACACTTTTGATTGTTCATATCCTCAGTGTAATTTTTGCACTTCGCTAATTCATCCCGTGGCCCAGACTGAACCCCTTGGAGGGCCAATTTTGGGCCACGGGCCATATGTTTGACACCCCTGGGCTACAAAAAGTTGACATCGGTTGGTGTCATTCAACCAATACTATGTATTTTTTCGTATTTTGGTACTTCGTTGTTGCATCATGGGGAGTTTCATTCATAGAGTATAAAGGTCATGGCTAAAGCTAAATTCTAAGTGTTTTGGTTTTTTCCATGTTGCTTTTTGGAGGATGGAAATGGAGAGGAATGGGAGGTCAGTCAAACCCATTAATGAAAACCAGGACAGCAGACATCAAGTCCTCTATTGGCCTTTTAATATTTCACAAAATTACCACCAGACCAGTATTCAGAAGGTCCAAATGAAGCAAATAAGACCAGACCACAATGACCTGTGGAAAAATGCATTGCCTTAAGTGTTTCTAGATAGGTTTCTTGGGCCCAGCATCAGTGATAAGACACAAAAACACCAAGGTGACAGCCAAAATGAGGACTCAGTAATACTCCACAGACCAGAAGGTGATCTACAGTATGTGATCTCAGTAAGGCGTCAACTGTAAAGTCACCTTTCATCAACAATGAACCAAAGGTGTCGCAATCCACCAAAATTATTTTTATTTTGAGCTTAAATCTTACATCTGTTAAAGTCTTAACCCCCACCCCCCCCACCCAAAAAAATGAGCAGGAGCAAATTCACATTCAGATCATTATTCTTAATACCTCTGAGTATTCTGGTAATATCCCATAATTGCAGTGGAGTGACCTTAGGACAAATGCCATTATGAGTTTAAAGGATGACGACTAATCTGAAAGATGTAATTCCCTCTGAATATTCGGAAGGCCCTGTCGACACTCAGTATCATGTTTGAACTCAACTTTTACTTATCCACCGCTATTTGATTTCTTTAACATACTGCAATACAAATAAATTATTCATGTCAATTAGCTTTTCATCTTCTAAGATACGAACTTGTGTGATCCCTTTAACAACTATTTATTTCATGCTAAAACAGAGCTCTCCCTGGAAGCCCACTGCTATCGCCTGAGGACATGTCTTTTAAATAAAAGCATCAGAGCTTTGCATACCTACCATTTGCATATTAAAGCCACTGGGAGACGCATGATAGAAGAATTGGGTGAAGCAATCTAATCATCGCTCAACTCTGACTGGAATCCCAAACTCTTTTTGGGTTTGGCCTTTGGAGAGGCGGCGGTATCGGCAGCAAGTGCGGAGAACATTCGCAAATTAGCACTAATCTTTCCGTGTTATTGTTAGTGGGTTTGGTTGGAGCTCGGCTGTTGTTTATAGGAGCCACAGTCGTGTCATGATTTCGCTGTGTTCGGCTCCATCTCTGATGACTCAATGGCTTCAGTTGGCACTTGTGTACAAAGTGAAGACACACACCAGGGAAGCCAAAATGTTTCCCCTCTAGTAAAAAAAAAAAAAAAACACTCGGAACAATGGAAGATGAAGTCGAATTACTGACACTTTCATGTAGACTTTCCATCATAGCGGTTATTCCTGTGAGTTATGCAAGCGTTTGACTTCAGAAGTCAGCACTGAGGCAAGAAACTCATCAAAAAGGTCAAAAAATACAAACATGCAACCTCTGGGTTATCAAAACAAGGTGTGTGAAGATTTGTTGATGATGACTCACTGTACAACAGTGGATTGAATGCAGTGCTTTAAACTTCAGCCACGATATTTGACTAATGATCAGACCATTTACATTTACCTTCATTTTTAATCTGAATTTTCCAACAAGTCCAATCCTCTATCTTAACTTTTCTGGTGCAGATAGGTTCTCGCAGTGTTCCAACTAGAGCTGCAGCTATCAATTAGTTTTGTAATCGATTATTTTCTTCGGTTCGATTAAAAGACTATTTGAATAGGCAAAAAAGAAATTGGAAAAATATGGAAAAGACATGTCTAAAAATGACACACAACTTGACCTTTATCCGAGAACCGACTGAAACAACCACCACAAAAAGTATAAAAGTAACAGGATATAGAAAATATCTATATAGAAATAACAACAATAACAGTATAAAAGTATATATAAAATATCTATAGACATAAAACAAGTCAAATGACAAATACAAACAATGTGTACGTTGCTCATTTTCATTTCATTTGTTGATTATGCAGTTAATTTTTTATCATTTTGTTCATTATTTTGTTCATTTTTATATATTGTTATACTATATCTATCTATATAAACTGCAACAAACAAGTCAAATGACATTACTACAGTCTTCAATACATTTGGATACAGCTTAGTAACAACTTAATATAGAACTAACATACAACTTTGTATTAATCCTGGCGTCATGTGCATCACAACAAGCGCCCGTGTGAAACAACAATTGAACCAATCTTTAGCAGCAGCGAAATTAAGGAAACAAAGCTTGTATTCAGGAAAATTGTAATCAAATTATTTATTTATTTAAAATCGATTTCAGTCGATTAAACAGTTAATTGTTTCAGCTCTAGCTCAGATTGTTAATATCTTCAGTGTATTTTTGCATTTCACAAATCAGTCCTACGGACCGGATTGGACCCCTTTGCGGGCCGTTTTTGGCTCACAGGCCGCATGTTTGACACATAAAGAATTTGCAGCGGTAATTATTCAGTGGAAGGATCAGAACTACTGGCTAGGTTAAATCCAGGTGTTTTTTTGTTTTTTTCCCCATTATGGAGCAAGTTACATTCATGTTACAACATAAGCACAAAATACAACCACTTACCAAAGCATCACACACTTCTACATAATGAAGTGTTTCACTTCACCTTGTTAAACGCGTGTTTTCTCACCGGCAAAGATGAACGACTTTCATCTTACACAAGCCTGAGGTCAAAACGGACCTGGAGATATGTTGATGTCTGAAACACACGGCGTTTACTGTGAAGGTAATCAGCATTTTGGGTAATATTAGTGTAGTTTTCATCCTGTATTATAGTGAGCTGCTGTTGGTGTTTACCAGAGTTTGTGTGTGTGTGGTTTTTTTTTGTTTTTTTTAATGCACTCATTCTAACAGGACTTGACTCTAACTCTACAACGAAGCCGACAGAGCTGTGAGCGTGTGTGTGTGTGTGTGTGTGTGTGTGTCCTCTCAGCCTGCATCATGCTGATCACCTCTGATACGCCGCTGCCCTGTGGCTACACATGCCCTGTTTAGGCAGAGACAAGAAGACACCAGCTCATATCATGGACAGAGACGTGCAGCTCTGCAGCCGTGTGGTAAAATCCACCTCCTACTTCAGCCACATTCATTTGCAGTGTTGTATAGTAATGAAGTTATAACACTGGTTTACAATTTTTTTAAATTATCTGCCTCAGAGATTAAATGTGCTAAATGTTATGTATTTATATAGGATTAATTGGAAAATAAATGACCAAAGTGCTGGTTTGCTGATGTTTTCAAGATACATGATAAAGTGTTATTCCACATACAGTATATGTTGGTTTATGTTTATTTATACAATATATATATAAATCTTCCACTAGATAGAACCTGTAAAGTGAATGTATTGTAATGTACAGACAGTGTTTAGAAGTAGATCTGGTAGCTCTGACACTAAAATTCCTTTGGAGTAAAACCCATTCTCTCATTAATTCTTGAATTTCACATTTTGACCCACGACTGTATCTGTGAAACTTCAGCCAACCAGCATTTTGGACTTGATTTTTTCTTTATCAGTGACTCACACCTGGTAAAATTTCACTACTTTTATTCTGGAAGCATTTACTTGTAGACCAGTGTAATACTCAATTACTGGACTTGAGTAAGTTTTGGGAGAATTTGTACTTTACTGAGTATTTTTTATTCTGTTTACTTTCACTTTTACTTCTACTACTTTTCCTAATTTAATTACATACATCTATTATGACACATTTTTTAATGCACAGTATCGTTACTCTTTAGAAATTAAAGAAAATTTGGATGAGATTACCGGTGACTGCAACAAAGACAGGAAGCTGATTTGTCATTGGGTCCAATTGCATAACAGTCCACACTCAATCTGTTGATGTGAGCAGCGGTGCAATATTCCAAATTCTGACTGCCTTTGGTTGTTATTAACATTTACTTGTACTTTTGCTTTCCTTACCTGAATACATTTAATTGTGGATTACTTGATTTAACTTTAGTATTTCAATGGGTGACTTTAACTTCTACCAAAGTACTTTTTTGGTAGGGTACCTGTACTTTTTAGTTCTGGGGCTTTTACAAATAAAAATGATCCCAAACCGAGATCAGACGTGTGTTTTTGTGAAGTTCTGAGGTAAAGAGAAGAGTTGTAAAGATGCTGGTGCTAAACAAACATAAATGCAAACAAAGTGACATGATGAACCAGTGAAATGTAGATAAACCAAGAGGAAGGCTACTCTTAGAAAAGGGGTGTCAAACATATGGTCCGTGGGCCAAAACTGGCCCCCCTAAAGAGTCCAATCCCTCCTGTGGGATGAATTTGTGAAATGCAAAAATTACACTGAATATAGCAATCAAATGTGTACAGTAATAGCACAAAAACCTCTACATGATGACAGCTAATGTCATTTTGCTTTTTCCACATTAAACCAAATACAACATTAGGTCATTGGTGTCATTTTACAAATATTCTGCCTGTTATTGAATGTTTTGTGCATTTGTAGATCCACTATGATCTGTAAGTTGTGTTAATAATAAGCTGAGACATAATATTGTCAAACTTTTATGTATTTATTTTTAAGAAATTTCAGCTTGTTCGTGGTTGTTCATATTATTCATGTTATTTTTTTAAAGGATAATTTGTAGATGTTAACATTTTCATGAAGTAATTAAAAATTTTCACCTTAAAATGGTAGAGAAGAGTTTGGAGTTGACATTATACATAGGTTTGAACTAAAATGATTTTGACACCACTGTCTTAGATTGAAGAGGAGATGAAGATGCAGCAGTAAAGAGGAAAGAAAAAAACATTTAAAAAAGTTGATATTGTCTAAAACATTGAATTCACAGACTGGTTTGTGGGCAATACATGGATGGAACTAAACCTGCAAAAGCTCAAAGGTGAACTAATGCTGAACACAAGCTTAGAAAATGATCAATACAGTTACACGGTTACCGTAACTTCAGCTACAACTACAGTCAAGCTTTCAATGGGAGAAAATTTTTTTTTTAAAAATCAAGTAAAGTCTTGAAAATTTTGTGCATAAATGTCATTTTGGGAGTGAGTGTTATTAAACTTGTTCTGACGTTTAGGTATAAAAGACATGTTGGATCAAAAGGAGGAAATTAATTAAAAGAAACAAACAAAGACGGAAATAAAAAGAAAGTAGGAACCGTGGAAAGTAAAGGTGAAAATGAATTTAAAAAAAAAACAAGAAGATGAAGTTATTGAACTCAACTGAAGTGGTTTTACTTGCACTCTTCTCTTTTTTATTTCAACTATTTTAATTATTTAATATCCTCTCGTGACCCTGCAATGCATTTTTGTCCACTGTAGGGGACCTGAGTTTCATTTTACTTCTATTTTATTCTATCTTGGAGTGTCTATTCTATGCTCACCAAGTCACTACAGGACACTTCAGGAACATCTTGAATAATTTTGACTCAAATCTGGCACAAATATCCACATTACATATGAATTAAAAACAGAACAACATGCTGAAATGATTGGGTGTTGAGCATTTTACATCCAAAAGTCAGCTCAAGATATTTGATTCTACTCTATTCAAAGGACATTCCATTATAGAAAAAAAACAAAACTGTTTCTAATAAGGACAATTCTTTCAAAACTTTTACTTTCCCAGGTCTCAGGAGTATATTCTATTTAAAATTCTGTATTTTACTGTTTTTAATCTTTATTCTTGTCTGTTCTTTGTATTCTTTCCCCTAATATAAACACTTTTTATTCTTTTATTTCTATTTTCTCTGCATATTTTATGTTTCCCAAATGTATATTTTCTGTTATCCGTCTTCCCTATAGTTTATTTTTGTATTTGCTACTGTCAACTGTACAATTTCCCCATGGTGGGATCAATAAAGTCTTATCTATGCATTTATAACTTAAAAGCACCTTGAATAATGTGTGAATACTATACAAATAAACCTGCCTTGGCTATTGAAGCACAAATGACACACAAAAATTATATATATGTTCATAGTATTTAATTGTATAGTATGTTAATATCACCTTTGTGTGTTTGTTTCAAATTTAAAACCAAACACAGCAAAGAAAATCTAAGAAAGAAAAAGAAAACGTTGGAAAAGGAGCGAGATGAACATACACTCCCACCTCCTTGCCCCATTTTTTTCTACTGACCACAAAGTCCCATGCCAGCTCCACAAAATATTACACATATCACAAATAAACTCTGTTCAGGTCTATATACATCATATACATTGTATATTATAGTTCATTATTTATAATCATATAATACACATTTTATACATTGTGTAATTGTCGTTATACTTTTAGTACCTTTTAAAATAATGGTGGTGTTTTATATGTATGTTCTTAGTTTAGTGATTTATGTATGGTTTTAGAATTGACTTTTACTGTGTTTTATGAATATTTTTATTGTGGATGTATGACTGTGATGTCTATTTTGGGCAAATTGTGCTGCTGCTGTCTTGGTCAGGACACTCTGGAAAAAGTGATTCTTAATCTCAATGAGCTTTTTTTCCTGGTTAAATAAAGGTTATAATAATTGTTATAATAATAATAATAATAATAATAATAATAACAACATTATATGATACATTATATATTAATACATTATATATGTCAATCTGTTTATTATGTCATTATCCACCTGTATAATTAATATGGTATATTGTAATGTTTGTTATTACTATTATAGTGTTTATTATTACATTATCATTATCATCATCATTTCATAATCATCATTATTATTATCAAAATAGTATATTTATAGTGTTATACATTATACACCTCAATTTGTATATTATGTCATTACCCACCTGTATAATTAAGACTGTATATTGTTACCATTATTGTGTTCATTATTCCTATTATTATTATCATCATCCTCATCCTCATCATTATTATCAATATCATCTATATAGTATATTTACAGCACCCCAAACATCTATCCTATATTTATGTACATACTGTATATCTACTGATTACACTTCTGGTTAGATGCTAAACTGCATTTTGTCACCTTGTATGTGTGTAATGACAATAAAGTTGAATCTAATAAAAAAATTAAAAAAAAGTAGTGGAAAAAGGAAAAGTCAACAGAGAAATCAGAGTTCAGAGTTTGGAGACAGAGCTGTGCAGTTTGAGAGTGAGTGGAAAGTGCAGTGAAGTGCAGGGTAAACTTGTGAGGCGGCGTCGTTCTGACTTCCTGTGATTTGTTTGCCCTGTGGCGAGCGCCGTCCCGTATCGGCTCGGACAGATAGGACGAGAGCCGCCCCGAGTCCACCCCGGCCCACCGCTAACGGGTCACATCACACGCCGGTGTCACTCGCAATGTCCACTCACTTCGGACCTGACCCACTTCGCCCAGTCTGACCACTGCTTACGCCATCATCATCATCATCATCATCATGGCCGTCGTCTTCATCGTCCCCATCAGCCCTGACACTCTGCAATCTGAGCCGCGCTGCTAATTAAGGCCTTCATACACAATCAGATGAAGCAGCCCCCGTTTCCCCCACCGCATCATCAGCGACAGCAGATTGATGCTCGGCGAGATCACGCAAATGAGGGCGTCGGGGTGTTTATGAGAAACAGATCATTTTAATGGATCCAACTTCTCGGGACAGTCACTGGCGAAGTTCTCGGTGGGAAATGTCTGTGTCATGTGGGTCCGTGATGAGGATCAGGAGCAAAACTATGGGTTCTTTTGTATTATTGGAGAAGAAAATGACAAAAAGACGGACGGATAGAGGATAAAAGTATACAACTGAATCAGCACAAATACTGAGAATCTGTTGAACGTCACTTTTTCATGCTTTCATGCTTGAATTATGAAGGAAATGTGCCTATCTTTAGGACCGTGCTGCAATTTAAATCCATTTTTACACCATTATGTTGTAAATGACATTAAATATTGAGCATAAAGCATTGCAATGTTAAAACACTGATATACAACAAGAGAAAAAACTGTGTTTGCTTAAAGAAAAGAACGTTCTGCTGTCTAGTTTCTTATTCCTTGAATTTTTAAGGTCGTATCTGATCATATTAGGAGTTACAGAGACTTAAGTTGAGGCAAAATTTTCTTTTCTCCTTTTTTCCTATTCACTGATGATGCACTTTTTTCAATTCAATTTTATCAAAAGACAGCTCCTCATATTGACATTAACTAGTTAAAAAAAATTTTTTGTAATACTTGGGAACAACTGCTTGCAACGTGACATGAAATCAGGTGAATTATTTTAAACACCTAAGACTATGGCAGCTTTGGAGAGCGCATTTGATGAAAGATGAGTTTATTTATTCACAAAAATGTTATATATTTGTACTTTTTAATCTTATTTTTTAATATATCAGATAGTTCACAAACAGTTAAAGCAGCTAACATTAGCATCATAATCTGTTGCCATTCCTACCATGTCAATTGACTTAATGAAATAAATGTAGCTCATCTTGTATTACATCAGATCCGCTTAATTTGTTTAGAAAAGAAAAATGTGTATGTAATGTGTTTTTGGTAGAAAAACAAAGATTTATAATCCAAGAAAGTGCTTATACTGGTAAGAGTAGCTATATTTCTGTACTTTAACCCCTTACTGCCTAAATTTATTTACAAATATAGAAAAATAAATTATATGTTGTTGCTCTTACACAGATGTTAAATCAATTGTAGATTGTTTATTTGAATAAATAAAATAAATGAAATACATTAACTATTACGCAAATTAGACACATCGGCATAGTTGTCATAATAGTTATGGTATGCAGATTATTTAATTGATGCTACTATTGATCAGTTATTCTAGTCAACTCAAACAAAACAACTGATCCAACAGTCATGAAATTAATAACTAGAACTTGATCTGTGAACGTCAGGGATCCTAGTAAACCAGGTAACTACTGTATGTACATTCACAAAGAGAGTTGAAAAGCACCTCATTTGCAAAAATAGGGGGGTTAAACATGCCAATAAACCTGAAAAGTCTTAAAAACATCACATAAAATATGACCTAAACCTTAAACCATAGGCTGGTCTATAAGTGTAGATTGTTTATTTGAATATATCACATACAATGACTATGATGCAAATTAGAGACATTAGGCATAACTGTCATAATAGTTCTAGTATGTAGATGATTTTATTGATGCTACTATTGATCAGTTACTCCAGTTCAGTTAGAAGAACCCAAGATTGACAATCCACGAAACTGCTTATACTGGTTAAAAAAAAAGTAGCTGCATTTTTGCACATTAGCATCTAGTATCTTCAGATCAGGTCCTGACAACACCTTCAAGTCAAACAGCGACAAATGGAGGATGGTTAAACTCAAGTCAAGTCTTGGGTTTCCTCACTGTCACATCTTGTATGACAGGTTGGCTCGGCGTCCTGGCGTCATGACATGAGCGAGGTCCGAGTGGTGGGCAGACTTCCTCAGCACACATGGCAGTGGGCTGCACAGCCTTGCCGCCACCCCACCAACCACCCAACCGACCAACCACCCAACCAACCCACCAGCCCACTTACGGACCAACCCCCCCACCCCCCC
>JAPQRQ010000013.1:9230070-9242666 GCA_037367365.1 Apogon talboti | reverse complement strand
ACACACACACACACACACTTTTGTTATTGTTATTTCTACAGATACACTATATGGACAAAAGTATTGGGACATGATAAATTCAGGTGTTTCTCTTCTAACAGTTCTGGGATACAAAACAATAACGAAAATGTCAATATAGTTTTAGATTATATAGGAAATATTGATGTTTTTATTGCAAATCAGCATGCACAGGACATCTTACAGCTGTAGACATGATGTGTCCCAATATTTTGGTCCATGTAGTTTATAAACACCTGTCAGATTAATTGGAAAAAGGTGATGTGATTTATCTCTGTGAATTCAGCAGGTGTTATTGTAGTAAATGGAATGGACTGTTGATGTGTATGGTGTCATGTATTAATCATCGTCATCATCAATAATATATATGGATGTTTATATCTCCTGAACAGGACATCATATGAGCTGTAATAATGTGTCCCAATATTTTTGTCCATATAGTTGATAAACATCAATATATCAAAGTCACTACTGTCACTATTCCACTGTTGCTGTTGCTACATGCACCACCACTTTAACTGTTACTGTATACTGTGTAACTCTGTACATATTAAGAACTTATTTTTATCTCTTTTTTGTGTATTTTATGTTATGGTGTATTTTTTTCAGTCCTATTTAGCTTTTATATATTTTTATTTTACATTTTATCCTTTTAGCTTTCTCATGCTACAAATGCTGAGTCCTGGGTAACTGTATTTTGTTCTATCATGCACTATTGATTTTACTTTTCCTATTTTAATACCGATTTCCTTTAAGTTTAATAGTAGATTTTTCTTCCGCAGTGAGATGTGAAGAAAGTAGGTGGTTAGTTGTGGTAGAAAATTATTATTCACAGTCAGAGTATGAAAAATATTTTAGAAATGTAGAGGTGGAACATTTAAAATCATTGTCATGGATAAAAAAAAAAAAAAAATCAAAGTTGAGAGAAATTAAGTAAAAACCGTCTCTGAGGCATTTCGGAAGCAAAGATAATTTAAACTAAACTAATCAATGCAATATTTATCCAAATATAAAAGTATATTATGACATTTGTCATTATTGTACCTATTGTTGTACCTAAATTCAACGTGTCCCAATACTTTTGTCCATATAGTAAATATTTATTCTGTCCTTTTACTTCTCTATTTTTTGTGGTTGTTGTTTCATCTGGTTATGAAATAAATAAGTCTTTTCCCATATTTTTACTATTTTTTCACCAGTTCTGATAATCATTTAATCAAATTGGAATACCAATAGATTAATTGATTACATAGTTGATAGCTGCAGGTCTACATCAGATAACAGGATTAGACTCATAATTACTGCCTTACCTTCACTAAGGAGTCACATTCCAGGTCAGGTCCATGTTTGTCCTGATATCTTGTAATAAATAGAAAGTATCCAGTGTAAGTTTTTTGTTTCAACAGTAAACAGGAGTCACTACTGGACAGATTCCTGATTTCACTGAACAGATCTTCCTCCCAGGAGAAAATGTTAACACAGGTGTAACTGGCATCGTTTAAAAGGCTGCATCCCATTAGTGTGGATCCGTGTCAGGTCCTGGATCTGGTTCACAGAGGGGTCTCCTGGGGAAACTAAATGGAACACAGCCATCGTTAGTGTTATCAGTCGCACCTGGGCTTTACCTGCACGTACCCAGCCAATATGTCTGCTGTCAAATAGGTCTGTTTCCACTGAGAAACACTGAATAGTAATGTACATTCAACTACAAAACAGAAAGGAAACTGAAAAAAGCTGACTTTTAGACACAAAATACTCATCACATGATCATTTCAGCATGTTACTCTGTGTTTAATTCATATGTAATGTGGATATCTGGGCCAGATTTGAGTCAAAATCCTTCAAGATGTCCCCAAATGTCCTGTATTGACTTCATGAACATAGAATTCACACCCCAAGATAGAAAAGAATAGAGTAGAAAAGAATGTTTTAATTCACATTGTAACAAGTACAATGGAATTAAACGTGCAGATAGAATTGGTGCATCAGTTATATATGGAAAAAAAACTGTACAAATTCAAATAAAAGCAGCTATAATAAAAGGTAGAAAACAAGCAATGGTTAAAAAAAAAAAAAAAAAAAGCAATAAATGGTAGAAAATCAACAATAAATAGTAGAAAACAAGCAATAATTGGTAGAAAACAAGGAAGAAATAGTTTGTAAAACTTGCAAAAATGCAAATAAAAAGAAAAAAACATAAATAATAAAGTTGAAATGTGCATTTTTGGTCATACATCATCCTTGTTGCGTTGACTTTTCCTGTTGGTTCTTTCATCTAAACTCATATCTAATAAAGACAAGAAAACATCAAATGTAGAAAAATAAATAGTTTAGTTCTGTTTATTGCTGTTTGTCTTCATCCCCTCTGGAAATATTTGGACTTGGATGAAATATGCAAATGTCCAGGTAAACACCACCAAAGGCCAAAGACTTATGACCATTTAAATATTCATATTGCCAGGTAATGAAACTGTTAAATTATGCAGGATCATGTAAATGGGATTATTCGTAGTGTTTATGTGAAATAGGAACAGATGTAGATGTAATGGTATTTTTTTTGCCACTTGCAAAACAATATGTAACCTCATCCAGATACGTTAAATTATCTCCCGTACAAAATACATTCCTAATATACTGTCTTAGTCTTTTAATACTAATGGGTTTAGCTGGAAATGGATTGGGATGCTACTTCCTGTTTCATGTATTTCTACATAATTTATAGAAGTTGCAGGAATTTAAAGAAATGTAATCTGTTAACAATCACTGTAGTTGATTCCATTGACACATAAGTCAGATTAATGTTGTAAAATAAGCAACAGCAATAAGCAACATATAGTTTTTAAAAATGTTATTTTCAGTCAAATCAGTGAATGTTAGCTAGCTAGCTAATAGCAGCTAATATTAACAGTGAAGTTAAGTTTAGCCCATAAAAGGTAAAAAAGAAAAAAGAGCAGGAAAATAAAATAACAGGTTTTTTTGATTTTGTTTTTTTTTTAATGAAATGACCTTTTCAGCTAACAGCGTTTTATTCACATTCCTTTTTTATTCCTATTTCTACACATCAGTAATTACTTTTTTTCACCATACTGAGTCCCAGTTACACTTACCAAGACTAAATCACAATCACAGTAATTTCATGAGAAGTGGTGAAACTTTTTTTTTTTCAAACTTTATGGGTAAAAGTGTATTTAACTATTTACCTGGTGTTCCTATTTTTCTTTTTCTTGATACATATATTGAAATTTAACTATGGTGTGAATCTACTGTGCATTATAAGTGACTATGGAATGGAAATTAACTTTATTGACAACTAATTTATACATCAACCATAAAAATGAGCTTCTGAATTCATCCTCACAACCTGTTGAATCCTCAAACTTCACTGCTGATACTGACTTGTTACTTCTATTTATAGTATGTTTTACTTAAGACTTAATTTAGTACAAATGCATATTCATTCATTCATTCACTCATTCATTTGTACATCATTTCTACTGTTTGTCTGTTTATTTGCCCTTTTTTCCCACCGCTCCATGAGTTCATTGTGCCAAACGCGGTGCTTCGGTGGGATTGAAGCATAAAACGATAAATGCAAATTAATAAAATTCCACGTGGGGGTCTTTGCAGAGCTGTCCAACATCGCCGCAGTGGACCAGGCCCCCTCCACTGGTGGGGGCATTGTTGTCTTTGTGACGCTCTGCAGCTGCTACATTTACTGAAAAGGGGCAGCGATGGCACTCTGCCCCCCACCAACCACCCCATACTGCCACTCACCTCCTGTTCACATCCAAATACACCTTTAATGCGTCCAAAGGAGAATAACAGGCGCAGACCCAGGCCCAACAGACAAAGTTGTCACAGATACGAGGTAGCATAGTCTGAAAAACAGTAAAACAGACAATGAAAAGAAGTTATAACACAGTCCATTAGATCTCATATCCTTATGCATGTTATTTCAGACTCCATTCTGTTAGCAACTGTAGAACAAGAAATCAAATCAGTGATAAGTTCAATGAGTAAGACAGAAATCACTACAGATTTAAAACAGAATCCAGGTTTTTCCATCATCATTCCAGAATAATGTATTCTATTATCCTTATTTTTCTGGAGTGTTTCCATCCATTCATTGGCTATAGTTGTTACTTTTTAACTTCCTGCTAGGTGTATTTGTAATAAACATCTTTCCTATTTTTCAGCCACATTTCTCAAATAACTAACACAAAATTAAAATTGACCTCTGGTCACACTTTCACTGGTTTATCACTTTCAATAAACCAAAGCCTTAACCATTGTAATTTTTGGGGTCACTGTCACTTTTTTTTTTTTTTTAGGATAAATGCCCACATTTAAAAAAGTTGTGTAGGTAGGAAAAAAAACAACAGGTGAAACTCCAGCTAATGTTAGCTTGTTAACTGATAGCATCTATAACATATCTGTACAATGGGTGAGCTAATTAGCAGGCTAGCTAACATGTACGGTAATGTAACACCATATTGTTTCTGGCTAGCTAAATTATGTTAACTGGAAAACAGAAACAACTATATTTTAATGGAAGGGTGGAGCTGGGGAGGGGCTAACCAAGCTAATGCTAACTACTGAAAGTACCAACCACACAGATTAAGACATTTTAACTAATATGAACACTAGCAGGTTAATTGAAAGACAGCAAATACTGTCCCAAATTAATGTTAACATTTATAGTATAGCTATCTATAGTTTGTGTTAAATGAATAAGTATTGTAAAAAAAAGTTTGGGATTGGAGTGAAAAAGTTTGGGATTTTTTTTTACATTAAATGAAAAGGTGTTAAAGGGGAAAAAGTGATTGTATTTGAATGGAAGGGAAAAGCAAAGTGGCTAATGCTAACCACTGAAAATACTGACTAAGACTAATACTGTCATTTTAACTAATGTGAACACTTAGCTATCCTGGTCTAATTTAGCTAATGTAGACCACAGATACTGTATTTATGTTAATATTTCTAATATAATTAGTTCCTTTGTGTTAAAGGACCAGGTATTATAATTAAGTACACATAAAAGTTTTATGTGTACTTAATTATAAATGATGGAATTATCAAAGTTAAAGAAAAAAAAATTTATTCAACACAGAGCTAGCTGTCAATCATGGTCCCCACCCACCTGTCACTCACAGTGGCCACACCCATAATTATGCACAACTTAACACTTTAATATAACAGGTGACTTAAAGTATGTACATATCGATAGTAGATTCAAATTTCATGTTATCGTCTTCTGCAGATGTTTTGACTATGTCACTTCTACTTTCTATGATTTTAATTATTTTTACATGTGTGCAGATGTAAAAGAACTAAATAAATCAGATTAACAGGTAAGCATGCATGAAGATATTGGAGTATTGGAGACAAATCCAGGTGTGTTAATCTGATTTCTCATAATCAGATTACTGCTGTTGTCTGATTATCCTGTTTATATGATCACTAATATTCCAAACTCCACATATCAGATAATGATTGGAGTTTTGGGGGAATGTAAACAAATATGAATAAAAGAGGAAACGTAGGAATTCAGACATCATGCTAATAATTTTCTTTTTCCCCCACTGTTGCCTGTTCAGATAATCTCTACGGTGCTTTTACCTTTTCCAACCTCCTGTTAGTTTGGTTTTTCTTTCATATGTGAAACACTTTGGCTCTGTTTCGAAGACACAATTCGTCCTTTTAAAGCCCTGGGAGGCTGCTGTTGGAATAGACTGGTGTGTCCCTGGAATATTCATGCATAATAACGCCAGGCAAAGCAATAAACAGCAGGCAGGGAGGGGAAAAAAAAAAAAAAAAAAAAAAAGAGGACACAGATTCCAGAAGTAATGCAGTTACGTCCCCGCATTAGGCCGAGATGAGGTTCTTTTATCCTCTTCTTCTTCTTCTTCCTCATCGTCTTTTTTTTTTTTTCTTTCCTCTGTAGCACCGCTGGCACCGGCTCGCGCCACCTGCTCCAGGGTTCTTTTCGCTCCGGCCAGAATGAACAGCTGGCTGCTCTTCTGACGCTCTGATTGGCTAATCCCTGCTGGTCACTTGCGCTTTTCCTCCCTGCGTGTCATTGAACTTTCTCTCGCCCAGTGCCAGGTTCTGAGGAGGTCTCTCTCTCTTTCTCTCTCTCTCTTTTGCCTCGTCTTCGCCCCGGTCCGTCCTTCATGTGCCCTGTGAATGGTCTGGGTGGCATATGGGGAGATGTAAATAATTTAATGAGGTCAAAAGTGGGAGATCTTCTCGACTTTTGCCTGGTCTGAGCTGTCCTTCTGCACGATCAGGGGTTAAAAAAGAATGTTTATAGCAGAAATCCAGTCAGTGTGGACCTTTACTGACCTTTGGTTGTCATTTAATACTCATACCTGATGAGAAATACTAACAAAACAGAAAAACTCTACACTGCAAAGAGTAAAGATTTGCAGAAGTGTTTAACATCAGCAATGACCTGTTTTAACGACTCAAATGCATAAGTACTTTAGGTTACAATTTTTTAAACTTGTTTCTGGAAATTATACTTTTTTAAAAAAAAATTTACCAACATTCTTTTTTATTATTTTCACACATAAGAATAAAACAACAATTATTTGTGTTGAACAAACAAACCAAAACTATCCCACTTCCACCCCCACTGTAATTTGTTTCGTTTATTGATTAAGGATCAGGTTATAAAATCATATTCTATTTTATTTAGGATAAAGTAATTAATTAAATAAGGAGGTTTCTACTGTTTACAGGTTATACATCCATCATATGTGTCATGTCTGTTCTTGTACGCAATGAAAGGGTCCCAGATCTGATGAAAATTACATTGTTGATGTTTTATTTTACAAGTAATTTTCTCTAAACAGAGAGTTGTAGATAGCTCAGACATATGCCTACTCTTGGTCTGTAAGCTGTTTCTCCATGGGAGGGCTATTACTCTTTTTGCCAGTAATATGTTTAACCCATAAAGACCCAAACATCCACCAGCAACTTGATCTACACTGTTTAATACCTGTTGAGGCACTAATCCTATTCATACATGTAAATAATTGGTGTAAAATACAGTTTGTCATCAGATATGACCTATTTGGACGTTCAGAGGCTCCGTAGTTACCGTGGAAACACAGTCATCTTCTACAACATTAATTCACTAGTAACACCCATGGAGTTGGATAAATAACAGTGGCCATAGACAGTTTATGTTCAGTTAATGATATACTTTACTGAAAGTCACTTTTTCTTCAGTTTTCTCTCTGTTTTTGTATAATGAACCTCAAGTTTAATCAGAGTTTTTATGAACATCTACATGATCGGGACATTAAATATTGAAAAATACCTGATTTTCACTGAAAAAATGCAAAATACAGAGGATTATTTCATAATAAATGGTGACAGATTACTTTAAGGAATGTTAAATATAGAGGAAAAAAAATAATTTGGGAACTTCCACAAAAGTAGCACTGGATCTTTATGGGTTAAATCTACAAAAATTTGTTGATTTTTTAAAATCTTTGAATTACAGGGATGTAAACAGCTGTGGGACTAAAGATACTTGAATCTGTAGAATATCTTTGAGACGTTGTTTCACTTCTTGCCAGAATTCTTTTATTTCTGTACACTGCCAGATACAATGCAAACGGAATGGAAATTATACTTTCAGTCAGATTCTTGTGTGTTCTTAGAGGTTTTTTTGCACCTGCTTTAATAGTTTGAGTGTATTTTTCATGAGTGGACAGTGAAAAGGAGACAGGAAACAAGGGCGGACAGATGGAAGCAGCAGAGGTCACCCAGACCCGGAGCTGAATCAGAGAATTTGTTGTTTACATTCAACTTTTCACCGCTGTGCTCTAAAAATAAAACTCACCAAACAGCGACATAAATGCAGACGGAAATTAAGATACAGGAAACATCTAAAAACTAGAGAATGGGATGAACTGTGAAAGAGTCCAGAGTAGAGATGGGAAGAATTCAGAGATTCCAGTTCCATTATCGATTCTCATTGGATTAAGAAACAAACTATGTTTTTGTATCCACTCTTTAATGTCAAATATGTGAGAGCTTTTTTTCAGATATGTCAGTATAACATAAAACTAGATATTCAACAGTATCTGAGTTAAATGTGTTTTAAATGTGATTAAGATCAGGACCGAAAATGGGTCGTGGAGCCATTTTTAGTGAAATATTTCACAATAATATAACATGTAAATTCATTCCTGAAAAATTAAGACAGAAATGTTAATGAATGTTTACCTCAACAAAGCCACGTCAAATGACAAGAGGAGGCGTCAGTTGTAAAAAGACAAAAATGGTATAGCGACAGAAATTAAAATAATGTAAAAGAGTTAAGTGGAAGTTTCATTGCAGGTAAATGTAAATCTTTAATGTCAAATATGCAGGAACATTTTGCATTGGATTGGTACTAAACTCATAAAGGGTTATAAAAGAAGTAGTTAAAGGTGTCAGTATAACATAAAACTAATTATTCAATAGGATGCAAATGAAATATGCATCCTGAATGAAATGAAAACAAGGGGCGTCAGTTGGACAAAGACAAAACATATATACTGACAGAAATAGAAATGATGTAAAATAGTTAAACAGAAACAATTTTACAATGGAAGTTTCATTGAAATTAAATGTAAATGTATGGCAATTCATGGTGTATTTTTTGTGAGTAGAGGAGAAAAGAAATACCTCCCTTTGATCTGGAGATGAAAAAGTTATTGAAGAAAAGGAAGCAGAGGGTATTCAGTGTGGAAATGACCAGGGCTTTAATGAAAACAGAGCTTTGTCGTCATGGCGATTATTCATAAACTCTAGTAAAGCAGGGTGACTCAGTGAAATGATGCCAACATTAACAGTATCCACAGAACTCGGAGGAGTTAAAGGTTAGCAGCTGTGACAGAGGAGACCTTGCTGTAGGCTCCGCCTCCAGAGTCCCCGCCCCCCCGCAGCCAATCAGACAATCAGAGACGCTCCATTGGTGCAGTTTAATTGGATGCTGTGGTTAAATGTTTGTGTATGTTGGAGGTATTTAAGTTGTAAATGAACCTAGTGTCAAATACAAGCAGACTTTTGAGTCTTCACAAAAGAAATATGGAAATGACCTGAGGACGTCGCAGAACCAATAAGGGGAATTGTTAAGCAAACAGACTAATGATTCCAAGGGACTGACCACCAAATTTTATACAGTGAATCAAATTTCTTGGTTTGCAACACTAACTCCTTCTATGATTCATATCTGATCAATTTACTGGGCAAAAAAGATTCTGCTGAATGTCATCAAATCAGAAAAAAGTATAGAAAACAGTGATGACTAAACAATTATCTTTGACTTGCAGTAGCCTCTTACAGCTCCATCTGTGTTGCCATGGTAATGCTACATAATGCTTACGCAAATATACATATTCTATACATCCATATAACCAGAGGTACCTCAGCTAAAAGCTCAACAAAACCGATTGACAAAAAACAGAACACAATCCCATAATATCTAATATACTGTAATATCTAAGCCAAACTATCAGTCTGAGACCAGCATCTTTACTCCTGATAGTCATTATTGTAACTCAGTATAATATTAGATGGAAAAAAAAGGAATGTGGAGTAGGAGAAAACTTGTCAATAGTGCCATTTGAATAACGAAACTCATCTAAAATACCACCTGTGGATTCCTAGAGCATGGAACATCCAGTACATGTGTGAATGCAGAGCAGGTGCAGTACATGAAGGTTTACCTGGTGCAGTGAATAGTGATCAGCACCATGGACAGCTCCACAATCAGCACTATGTACAGACACTACTACACAGCTACTGCTCAGCTCTGTTCTCCCAGAATCCTCTAGGGCAGCACCAAACATGTCAAACAAAAACTAGTCAGCGCCCACTTTGTTCCAGAAAAACAATTTTGTTCTATGTATGCATCTTTGGTTCAACTATTAAAAGCGCTGCATGGCATTGATATATCTACTCTTAGGTTATAATATGAATTTACTTCACTGTGAAAGAATGACCTTGTTTTGGTGAGCAAAATGAGCAAATAATCAATAAAATGAGTAAAAATGATCAAAATAATCCACAAAATAATTTTTGGAACAAAAAATGAATAAAATTAACAAAATAATTAACAAAATGAGTAATTATGACCAAAATAATCCACAAAATGAACAAAATAATCCACAAATTGAAAGAAAATGAGGAAAATAATTAACAAAATGATTAATTATGACCAAAATAATCCACAAATTGAACAAAAATTAACAAAATGATTAACAAAATGAGTAATTATGACCAAAATAATCCACAAAATGAACAAAGTAATCAACAAATTGAACAGAAATTAACCAAATAATCATGAAATCAAACAAAATAACCAACAAAATGAAAAAAACTGAATAAGATAATCATTAATAGTACAAAATAATCAAAATGAGTAAGACTGACCAAAAATGATCCACAAAATGAACAAATAATCAATAAATAGAACCAATAAAATGAAAAAAATAATCGACAAATTTAACAAAATAAAATAAGCCAAATGAATAAATATGAAGAAAATAATCCGATTTCAGTTTTAGTATTTAGTGTGACCTCCCTTAACCCTCTTGTTCAGACAATGTAAGATTCATTACATTCATTTTCTTATGTTTTATACCATGTTTCATTCAACACACGTCAGGTGTTTCTAATCATTTGCGTTGCTTCCTGTCATGGGTCAAAGGTCACACTGAATGTTGACTTTAACCTTTAGAACGCATTTCGTTCAGTCTTTGTGTGTTTTAAAGCTGTGCACACATTTCCTGTATTTTATTGTTGCATCTGAAGAAAAGAGAATCAATTATGTATGCTCATTTCAACCCTGAAAAACAACAAAGATAAAGTTGGAATAAGACTTTTGCATAATATTTTACATCCATTTACATCTTGTTACATATGTATTATCATCAATTATTAAAGTGCAGCCTTATATTTCCTTTTTCCTCTGTTATGTTATTCATGTATGTTCGTTTTTTGTTTGATTTCATGTATTTTTGGCCATGAACTCTAGAGAAAACACTCACCACTGAGCCTCTACACACCTTCCATTAAGTCTCCAGTGGCTTCATCAGAGGTAAAACCACCACTGAGTCACTTTCTTTTTTCATTTAGGAACTGATCTCTTCTCCAGCGCGGCTGCAACTGACTTCAACATGGAAAAAAATATACTTCAAATCCTCCGTCGCAGACCAAACCTCAGACTTATTTTCATTCACTGGCCTCAGTCGTGTTCTGTCATGCTCTATCGCTCTTATTTTGTGCATTAAACTGGATCTTTTTTCCCTTACGTCTTCATTTTGCTTCTGATGTTCCGTGCTATGCCTCTGTTTTTCCATACTGTAACCCCACTGTTTCTTAAAGTGCATTTACATTCTGGTTTTTCAAAGCATCCGATGAATGAGACCTGAGCCTTCACGCTTTGGGACAAAATGACTAACAAAACTCAACACAAATTAACAAAATAAACAAAACTGAAGGAAAAAATAATCTAAAATAACTAAAAATGAACAAACTTAGTAAAAATGACCAAAATAAAAACCAAAATGAACAAAAAGAATTCAAAATAAAGAACAAAATAAACAAAATGACCAAAAAGAATCAACAAAAAGAACAAAATAATCTACAGAAATAATAAAAATAATGTTCAAAATGAACAAAATAATCAACAAAATGAATAAAATAATGAACAAAATGAATAAAATAATAAACAAAATGAATAAAGTAATGAAAAAATTTGAAAAGTGACCAAAATAACCAACAAAATGAACAAAAAACAAAACAAAAAAATAAAAAAAATAAACCAAATGATCAAAATGAACAAAATAATCAAGAAAATTGAACAAGATTAATAAAATAAACAAAATAAGTAAAAGTGATCAAAATAATAACAAAATGAACATAAATGAGGAAATAAACCCAAAATGAACTAAATTTAACAAACATAATGTGCTGCACAATTTTAATACCCCTTGGCCACATATAGTGTAAGATTTTGTTGAAAGTTACTGCCCCATAGGTGACCTATTCTCAATAGGCTTCTGCTCCATGCCAAGATGCATCCACAGTATAGAGTTGGTTCAGATATGTCAATGCATTCTTCAGATAATGTGATTACATTGTTGAATGGCCAGATAGACGGACAGACAGACAGATGACAAAACAGTTAACATCCCTTTGTACCCCTACAGTCTGAAGGCTAAGGGGTAAAAATCAACAAAATAATCAACAAAAATGACTAAATGGACCAAAATAATAAACAAAATGAACAATAATAAAGACAAAAAAAATCTGTAAAACAAACAAAATGTAACAAAATAAACAAAATCAGTAAAAGTGACCAAATAATCAACAAAGTGAACAAAATTGAGAAAAAAAACAGCAAAATGAACAAAAATGAACAAGATTAACAAAATAATCAGCCAAATGAATTTAAAAAATGAAGACAATAATAACCAGGTTTCATTCAACAGCTTCTATAAACTAAAGTGTTAATATCTTTTTCTGTGACGTCTTCATTTTTCTGATGCTCTTCCTCTTTTTTTCCATCGTGT
>JAPQRQ010000013.1:9204925-9223001 GCA_037367365.1 Apogon talboti | reverse complement strand
AGGTGTGATGGAAGAGGGAAACATCTAAAACATGCAGGACACCGGCCCTCGAGGACCAGGATTGGTGACCCCTGGTTTAAATGAATGAAGCTTCTGGTATCAGCTGTTGCACTGGGTTGTGTTCCGCTGAAATGATTCCCACCGGAAACAAATGGCCCAGGATTTAACAGGTCCAACTGACAAAAAACCAAAACAAAATAAAAACCACATAATTCAACACAACCTTACCTGATGTTTCATCCATTACATGCCAACAAAATAACCAAAAAGTCAAAACAGTGAAGAATATACCAGTTTGCAACACTGTTGTTTCTTCTCACTGCTTTTCAAAAGACATTCAAGAACTGAAGACAAGTCCTAAAGTGTGCGGCAATATCAGAACTTCATTTTGTTTCATGGTGGTGGTGGGGGCAGGCCTTTGGAATGTCTGCCCAATGTGGTTTTACATCATCTTAAAGAAATATTAGAATAGAATAGAATAGAATAGAATAGAATAGAATAGAATAGAATAGGTCAATACCAGAAACATGAACAGTCAGACTAGTAAAATATCATAGAAAAACCTATAAATGACAACTCCGATTTTTTCTTTGTTTTAGTGTAAAAAAAGCAAAATTAAATTGAAGTGTTTACAAAATGTGACCAACCTGAACAAACATGAACAACCTGAAATGTCTTAACCCCTTAACACCTGAATTTATCTACAGGTTTATTAAAAAATTATGTGTTTTTGCTTTCAAGTAGATAATTAATTAAGTGGAGATTCTCAATTTGATTATAGAACATAAATAGATAGAATTTTGGGAATATTGCATATTTACAGCTAAAGGCAATAAAGGTTTTTTTGTTTGTATGTTTGTTTGTATTGATGCCACAACATAATTTTCAGTGTCCTGACTGTAACACCAACTATTTTAACTATTATTATTATTATTATTATTATTATCCAAACAAACAGAGCTCAAGCTTGTCATTTAGAACACAGGTGTCAAACTCATTTGAGTTCAGCTTCCACATTCAGACCAATATGATCTCAAGCAGGTCAGACCAGTAAAATAATAACATAATAACTTATAAATAATGACAACTCCAAATTTTTCTCTTCGTTTTAGTGCAAAACAGTAATACTTAATTTGAAAAATGTTTATGCTTATTATGAATCACCTTAAGACCTGTGAACAGTCTGAAAATTAAATCCAATTTTAATAATATTCTGCCTCAGTTTGTCATTTAAATGTGCACATTACAACTTCCAGACCACAGTGGATCTACAAATACACAAAATATTTATTAACTAGTATCTGGAACTGAAAAATATAGCATTTAACTCGCGAAATGCACGTGCTATGTTAGCACAGCACTGTTAGCATCGCGGCTAAATGTGGCTAATTTGCAGCAAACCGAAATATTCAAATAACACACAAACTCTACTTCAATATATTACCTGTAGAAACACACAATAAGCTGTTAATAGTTTTATTTTACCACAACTTACCTTTCCTGCTCCACTTTTACACCTTAGGGTCGCACGTGCCAAGGCCAAAATGTCCGCTTTCTTCAACCACATGTAGGTCCACCACCAACCGGTCCAGCAAAAAACAAGTGCTTCTAAAAGGTCCTAGAAATGTGTCGAATACGCCCAAACTGCTATTATATTATATATTATATTATTATATATTAGGGGAATACATACAATATCTTGGTAAGAGAAATAAGTGAAATTTTAACAATATTCTGCGTGTTTCTCAAATGTTTTATGTATTTATAAATCCACAGTCATCTGTAAGTTGTAATGCACGTGTAAATGATAAACTGATGGGTAAACAAATGTCAGGTTGTTAATGGTATTGTGTTTTTTAAAGATATTTTATAGATGTAAACAATTTCATGATGAAATTTACATTTTTTAACTCTAAAACATACAAAAAAACTTTGGAGTTGACATTATTTTGCAGGTTATTATGTCATGTTATGACTATACTGGGCTGAATCATATTGATATTTCATTATTGTAACAAATTTTTAGTCCTAAACTGCTAATGTTCTAGCATTATTTTTTTTTAAAGTGTTGCAGCCTGAATGTGAGGAACGGATGTATATTTACAACAAATAAAATGAAGTGGACCAGACAAAACATAAAAGGTGTCATGTTCATAATGTCTATAATAAAATACAAGTCAAAGTACATTGCAATATCACTTGTCTGTGTAGGTTCTCACTTGCCCAGGTCATTGTCCTTCTAGTAATATCACTTCCTTTCTTTCTTTCTTTCTAATTATTTTCTCCCCACTGTCCCTCCTTTTTCAGATTGGTGTCAATGTATACAGTATATGAAGTAAAGCTAAACATTGCCTTAAAATACAGAATTATGTGTAATATACGTTAGGTAACATATTTTAAAGGTTTACATGTGTCATATTACATACTTATAGTGTGTCAACAGGTAATATTTTTATCGTTCTGATCAAAAACAGCAGCCTTTATCTTTATCTCACATCCGTGTTTGTGTTAAGTCCAAATTCATCCACATCTAACCTTTACTAAACAAAGTAAAAGACCTGCAGTTTTATATCATCATCGGTGAAAACATGTATTTATTCATATTTCCTTTAGAAGCGTCAATAAATGCTATTTCGTTTTGGAGAATTATACTATGTAATGTGAATAGTGATGTTGTAAATTATATACAGTAAATTCACACAGAAACACATAACAACACTGTATCTGATGTGTTAAAGCCTATCTTCAGCAGCAAATCAATCAGATGTGTTGTGTTGTAACAGTAAGAAACATGTCTTTTTAAAACTTTAAATGCAGTTTTCCTTCCAACCTGTTGCTCCTGGTCGTGAACGAACAGAAAAAAATCCAGGTGAAAGGAGTCGAACACGTGCAGAATCTGACTTTTTCATATAAATGGGACGTAATGAGCGTCAAGGTCGGGGTCAGTTCACTTTGATCCAACTGAAAAAGTGAATTAAAACTAACATTTCCATAATAATGAGCAGAAAGAGGCTGTGAAGGGACAGATTTCCAGTTTTTTTTTTTTTTTTGGACAGAATGTAAAGTGAGCTGAGGCCCCGACGCTGCCAAGCAAAAAAAAAAAAAAAAAATAAATCCTCCCAGTTTCCTCTCTGTGAATAAACATGAAGCGCTGACAGTTTGGTACTCTGTAATTTGGCTACTTTTATTCGAGCAGGGTCATTTTCAAGAGAAATTACAAATTAAGAATTCAATAATACTTTTACAAAGACATTTCAGGAAAGATTCTTCTTCAGTCATGATATCATACATAGTATTTAACAGTCCCTCTTCATTTTTTTTAGCTTAAAAAAAGAAACAAAGATGAAGAAAGTGGAATTTTTCAGTCGAAAATACAGTGTTTTCACAATTGTATAAAAGTTCCCAAATTTGGAATTTTCCAGTAACTGGAAAATAAAAGGAAATAAAATAAAATAAGATTAAACTTCGCATTTCACAATGTTTCAAAACACAATAAATGCTCTCTTTTTACGTAAAATTTGCCCCTATGATCGACACCATGTTCCTTTTTACTAAAATATATCTATATATTGAAGAACTATAGTACTGTACACAACAGTATGAAATAAATAAAATTAGGAAATATAAAATGGGCCACATAAATAATGTTTTTTTCAACCTACAAATAAAATGAATGCAATTTGCTGTTTAAAAAAAATGGTTTGGTGTAATACTGACAAAGTTAAAGAAAGAAACTGAGAAAACATTGCACAACATAATGTAAACTAAGGAACTGCTGCCTATAGTCTTAATACTGACACGGGTGCTTCAAAGAACAACGGTGAACCATTTCATAATACTGAAGCTGGTGAAAAAAAAGTAACCGTCCTTTTACACAATACGAGGGTGGCACTTGCAGAAAACACACAGGTTAAAAGGTTTGCATATAAGGCTTCTTTTTTCTTATCAAAAACACCTTACAAAGGCTTCGTCCTTCATTTTTTCCCCCATACCATCTGTCCATAAACTTGTATTTTCCCTTAAAATGAAGGTCTCTTTAAAACTTCATCCTCTTAAAAAAAAAAAGGAAAAAAAGAAAAAGAGAAAGAAAGGAAAACCTCTAAGCTCCTTCATACAGTCTTTTGTTTAAATTCCTTCATTTGAAGTTGATTCAAGAGGCCTAAAACAGTGTGGCTGGAGATGTTTTTTGGCCGGGAAACATGATCAAACTAAAGACGACACTGTAGGTAGGTAGGTGATAACAAAGGTAATACTGAAGGACTGTAGTGCAGACACTACTGCTCTTTTTCCAACACTGTATAAATATATACATAGGCAATACTTTTTATTATTTTTGTTCATGATTACAGAAGCGGAGTGCAATTTGTACAAGTCACTAGTTGTGCTATAAATACTATGGAACACAGGGGGTTTATTTGAGGAGGTTAGCACCACACATATTTTTAGGCCTTAGTACTGTACATTTTTTGAAATGTATTCATTTATTCATTGTTCGGTTTGCATAATGCAGCTTATTTCACAAACCCATGCCCCCTCCCCTCTGTCGTCGTCACCTCCTCCAGATTGATTTTTAGAGTCTTGTTCGGCAGACATCGTTGCCCCCTCCGTCAACGAAAGCTTCCCGGAAGCTTCAGGCACGTGCACGTACAGCTTAAAACACGGCGTTTTAAACCGAGCAGGTAAGAATACTGAACCGAAAGAGAGAAAATTAAAACAGTTTTTTTTTTCTTTTTTCTTTTCTTTTTAAGATGGGAAGCTTTTTTTGAAAACACCGTCCGCCGATTACATGCCATCCTCCATCGCGTCCTCGTGATCCGATTTGGTTTCCGTTTTGCCGTCCAGCGAGCTATCGTCCATCGAGTGCTCTCCGTTCTCCTCCTCGTCCCTCAACGTATCCGGGTCCGTGTCCATACTCTTGCTCTCCTCCTCCTCCTCCTCGAACTCGTCCTCCCTCTGTCCGATCTTGGCGTACGTTCCTTCCACCACTTCCTTCCGTCCTTCTCTGATCCCTCCGTTCACGGCGGCGTCGTGCCTCAGGATGGCGTCCCGCTCGGCCAGCTCCGGGTAACCCTGAGGAGTCATGCCCTGCAAGTACGCCCGGCTCATCAGCAGCTCCGTGGGCTCCAGGTGGCCCTTCTCGCGGGCCTCCCTCTCGGCCGCCTCCCGCTCCTCCGCCTCCCTCTTGCAATAGGAGTAGCGGTGGTTCATGTGCTGGGAGTACGACCCCGAGTGGGAGAACCTCTTCCCGCACTTGTCGCACTGGTACGGTTTCTCCCCGGAGTGCAGCCTCGAGTGCTCGATGAGATGGTGTTTGTGTTTGAAGGCTTTCTTGCAGATCTGACACTGGTGTGGCCTCTTGCCTGCAGACACACAAAACACACAAAACAAGGGGAACATGAGTTGTCTGTGTCGCTTTTCCTGCTGCTACAACAAATCACAAGTCAGAAAAAGCAAAAAGGAAAAAGTCGGATGAATTGGAATGGCATGGAGTAAAATGACATCACGGAGCATTAAATCCAACTTACGACTTAGGGCTATTTGTTTATTCAAATTGTGAGAGCAATGAGAAAGTGCGCTCGCATTCACGGGCCTACATTATGGAAATTCCCTCCCGTGGTTAAAGCATGGAGAAACTCAACCACAACTACTTATTTTAGGCCTGCGTGCCACACTGATGAATGCAACATAAATAAACTAGTGCAAAGCAAACAAACAGAGAAGGCGCGACAAAGGAGTAAACAAATCTGCGGCAGTGGTGGTGGTGGCGGCGGTGACGGTGTTGGGGAGGGGGAGACTCTGAGGGGTTACCCTGCTTATCTCCGAATACAATTCAAGTTCATGGTAGCGCCTGGCCCTCCATTAAGTTTCGGGCTGGAGCTCTTCCAGTCTACCAAATCTGACGGGACGCTTCGGATGCCAAGGCCGAAATGAGAAACCCAAGCCGGCCACAAGGGCAGGGTGAGATCGTTTTATGACACGGGGCCATAAACTGTCTGGCTAAATAAATGTCCTCCGGCTCGTAATGCGTGTCTGCTGTTACTCCAAAAGTGCTTACTTCACCTACGTGTCTTTTCGCTCGAAATATCTACTACTAATACGTCTACTACTAAACATCTCCCTGCTTCTGTTCTGCACATGTGTGTGGCGGCCTTGGCAGTAAAAAAAAAAAAGGGGGGGTATGGCGTCCTGCCCGCCTTCTACAAATCACATGACTCCCCTCTGACACTCGAGTACCCCCGGCCAACATCTGGCCACCTCGTAATACGACTAAAAACACACAGCGACGACATGAAAGCTACATGCAGGGGCGTTGTGGAGATAACGCACCCCTTGTTTTCCCCTATTTTTGTTTTATTTCATTTTATTCTTTTTACTTTAAGAGTTCGGCGTGCCGTTCTGACGGTGCACACTCCCTCCCTTTTATGTCTGACCAGATAACACCAAGCCTGCATAAAGCACCGAGCGCTCGGCTACAGATAGCGGATAAAATAAATGATGCAACCTAGTGAAAGAGGATCTCTGTATAATAACTATAATGAAAGACTTGTTATCAGTGCTCTGAAGCTTCTGAGCGCTACTCCGCTGATGTGATCTATCGCCAATAATGGGGCCGATAAAGGCATTAGGGGCCTCGCGCTGGCTTTATATATCTAGGTGAATTGATGTGTGTCTTTATAGATAGCAAAATGGTTAATACACAAGGATATGATTGGAAAATAAAGAGCACAATCACTTGAAAAAGATAGCAGCAGAAGGCTCCCTCTTCTTGCCTATACCTGCATTAATTATTCCATGTTTTACATCTTTTTTTGTAGTTATGAAAGAACACACAAAGCACATGTTACACAAAGTTGTTTAGAGTCTACTCGGTGGCATTTCAACCCTGTCAATGAAGAAGCAAGTTAGGTGTTGGTTTACATTCAACTTAAGGGTAACAAAGAAGAAAAGAAAGAGAAAAGGGGTAAAAAAAAATACAAATAAAAAAAGTATATATATATAAATTTCATACTGGTAGGATTTGGCAACACAAACATTTAAAAAACATAAAAGCATGGGGTTTAAAATAAGGGTCTAGAACAGTATATACCTGTGTGTTCATATTTGTGTCTTAGAAGGGAACTGCTCTTCTGGAATGTTTTGTCGCACAAGTCACACGCGTACATACCACTTTCGGTCTTCTTAATCTTCTTCCGCGACAGACAGGAGTCGGGGTCTGTCATGTCGTCCAGCCCTGACATGTAATCTGGTGTACCGTCGAGCAGGTCCCCCTTTGACAAGAAAAATAAAAAACAGAAAGAAAAAGAAAAGAAAAAGAAACAAGATACAATAAATTGGGTGTAGGAGAAGCGGATTTGGACGATGAAACTGCTCAAAAACTGATAAAATTCCCTCTTTGACGGGAGCTATTACAGCACTGCTTAAGCTTTTAATACGTTAAAAGAGTTTTAGAAAGAGAAACACAAATACATAAGATTTAAGAGCAATGCTTAGGAAAAAAAAAACAAGCAACAAATTACAAAAATTTGGATTTTTGACCGAAAGTGTGGTCAATGAAGAACTTATTTGTCAGTAGGTATGACTCATCTAAGCTACTAATACCACAATAAAAGAGTTTTAGATAGAAAAACATACAAACACCTAAGATTCCAACACAATTATGAGAAAAAAAACCTAATCAGAAATGACAAGAATTCTGCTTGTTGACTGAAAGTGTCGAGCCAAAGAAAAACTTGTTAGTTAGTAGCTACTACTAGTGTTACTTTTCTAAAATACTTACATGATGTTAAACAAGTTTTAGAAAAAGAAACACACCAATATCTACAACTCCAATACAATTTGTAGACAAGAAAAAACGAAGTAACTGCAAAAACCAAAAGAAGTTGAAGAAGAGCTAAAGTGTTAGCACTAGCATTATTTATCTTGGCTGGTGTTATTTATCCTATACTAATGTATTGATTTAATAAAAATAAACAAGCATAACATACATTTCATTGCAATGATTAGAAAATAAAAAAAGAACTGATAAAAATGTGAATTTCACCTGTTGAGAGAAACAGCGGTTACATGCTGATTTAGCTAACTCTTAAAAAAGTATTGCTAACATTTGACCCTGTTCATGAGTCACAAGCTAACTGGAGTGTGTATCAAAACACTAAATTGGGCTCGGAAAATGAATTTTAAGAGTAAATAACCTGTTACATGAGAAGGACCTTAAAAGTTACAACATTTAACATATTGACTGAATTTGAGGTAGCACATTGATTTAGGAGTCTAGTGTTAGCCCAGAGTTGCTAACATTCATGCTATTTGTTTGCTAACTACCATTAAAATGCAGTGGAACTTAAAACTTATATCTAATTATCTTAAAAAATTAACTGTATTTTGGATAGAATGTGGATTTTTACTAATGCTAAAGATGCTATATGTGGGATCTTTGGGATATCTTTAGATAAAGCAGCTAGCTTAACCCTCCTAAACAACCACACTATGCTACATGCTCTCATGCATATTTGATGACTAGCACATACCAGCGTTGATTTCCTATAAAACTTTTAGCTCCGGGATAATATCACCCATCTATAACTGACATGCTCCTCATTATGAAACTGGGCTATAATGGTGTATTCAGTGTGGTCTAATTTTGTACAGGACTGTTAATTCTGCACATTCCTTTAAAATTTCCTTTTATGATGAAGATTAGTCTTAAACATGAATTGATGGGGAACAATATCACGACATTAGACGAGGTACGGCGAACCATTCTTGAAATTGCAAACTCATATAATGATTAAAATCAGAAAGTGCACCTTAATGGCCAATATTGAGCCACCAAAGCTTTCTTTAATGAATATGTGTGTGATAATGTGAGGACAGCGCTGCACTGTGTTTTAGAAGGGACCACTATCACTCTGCAATCAATTTGAACTAAACGCCTGTAGCTGTATTTTTAAAATCTAATTTAATAACTTAGAATAGGAAACATTATTAATACTTTTTTTCATCAAAATGGTTCCCTCTATGTTAAACAGCCTTCAGCATTCAGTGGTAATGAACATGGAGACTGTGCATTATTAATCCACATGTAGAAGCTCATTTTGGCTTTGGCACTCTTTAAAATGCAGCGAAGTTGCAGTGGGAAATTTCAGAGAAGTGCACAGCTCCGGGGCTCACCTTTGTCATTTTTACAAAGGCCTTTCACCCATATTTAATAACAAAATATCTGAGTTCAGGCCAGCGCTGGAAGACAACTGAAGCCAGCATTAATGTATTCCACACACAGCGGCGGGTAAAATTTACAGTGGAGAGTGGAAACAATTAGGGCTTGAATGAGATGACTTTTAAGGGGCCAAAATCGATACTGGTTTTTATTTCAACTGCATACTTTCTTATATTTGTGCCAGTATGGTTCTTGGTTTAAATTAGGTCTGTTGTGTTAATTCCAAATGTTATAAATAGCTGGATTAAGGGTTGAGGAATTTCAGATACAAGGAAAAGAATTTCGACAATGATTTGCCTCATTGATTCTACAGAAGAAAGAAAAAAAAAGAGCCAGAAATTAACCGTAGCAGGATGGCAATAGTATTAATAATAGATGGGTAGATTTTTGTAAATAAATGCATTGTTGAGTCAGAAAATGTCAGAAAAATCACTCAAAATGTGACATACTCAAAGTACAAATGGTAAGTGCTTTAGTAATTGTTTTCAGTTATTACAAAAAAAGCTATTGCGTAAAATCATATTTTCTCAAATACAAATGAGTTTAACTCTACAAACAGCTGAACCTCCCTTCCTCCCTGACACCACTAATGACGCCTGACTTCCTTCCCTCCCCGTGGCTGAGTCTCAGCTGTTTATCTTCATCACCTTTGCCAGTTCACTCTACCTCAGGTGAGTGCTTCTCTCTCTTGACTCTGAAGTCGTTTTTTAATTAGTGCAAAAATGAGTTCAGATCATTTTAGACAATCTGAGTGAGCCTGGGGCTTTTACAAAAACCACAGGTGGCTTATTTACCTGGAAACCTGGTTTCCGTTGGTACTTTCTCCTCTGCTGCATCTCGGCAAAGGTAGCTGCCCCTGCTGCGTAAGTGTAGGCCATGTGTGGTAGGAAGCCCATTTGATCCATGCCCGGGTAGGGCCTAAGACCTGGTATGCTGGCCTGCATCGGGGGCATGAATGTAGCTGGCGGGAAAGCGCTTTGAGGTGGAAGTGATGTGTACAGGGGTTTGGCAGCAAATGGGTTAATGCCGAAGATGGGGCTAGTGCTTTTTTCAAGGTTTCCGTTGTTGGTAGAGCCTGAAAAATCCTTCTTGAGATAGGCCAAGTTCAAAGGCTCTTCGAAGTGCTCTCGGGGAGAGGGGACGCTGTTATGGTCGATGGTAATGCTGTTGACTTTAGGTCTGCTTTTGACAGTCAGTGCATGCTTGGGTTCCTTCATGAGTCTGGGCAGAGACAGGTCCAGCGGCTCAGCCTGCAGGTCTTCTGAAGTCAAGCTGTTTGGAGTATAGGAGCTGCTGTGAGAGTTTTTGGAAGATGTAGAGGACAGATTTAGCGGGGAGGGGGTGTTGCTGCGAGAGTGGTCCAACTTTTCACCTGCAGGTTTGGCGTTGCTGCTGTACTGGTGGTTTTTCAAATGTCTCAGTGAGTTGTCACAGTTGTTAACGTTGTTATGGAGTTCAGCTATGGAGGGAGATGTGATGCGATCAGTAGGTTTGATTAGAGACACAGGTGACCTAGCTACCATTGAGTCTTTTGGTGGAGTGTGGTGGTTATTTGTTCCGACAACCATATCAGTGTTGTTCCTGTGCTCCAGTGGTGGGGTTCTGGTGCTGCCGTACTGGTACATCTTCCGCTGCTCAAACCACTCTTTGACAAATTCCTGAGGAAGGCCGACCGCTATGGAAATCTTGAGCAGCTCCTCCGAGTTGGGCTCCATGTTCATGGCAAAATATGCCTTCAGCACAGACATGTGGTCCCTGTAAGGATTAAGGGGCCCAGTGAGTCCCTTCTCCGACACCATGGAGGAGGATAAGTGGGTGTTCTTCTCCATGAATATCCCTGGTTTGTTGGGCATCAGATTCTCACTGGGCTGCAGCACAGCTTTGATCTCCTCGTTCATTTTACAAAGGTAGCGTTCATGCTGATGCAAAGGTATTGGCCCGGGGAAGGTTTCTTTGCAATATTGGCAAGCGTAAGGTGTAAACATGTTGTTTTCCTGCACCTTCTCATCCACACCTCCATCAAGCATGTGGTTGGGTTTTTCTCGTTTGATATTGCTAATCTGTCTCTTTGAGTCTGTCGTCAAGCTCTGGAGGCAGGCTTTGGCTTCGTTCACTTTTTCTAATGTGTAGTCAATGATGCTTTTGGTGGCGCCATTGTGACTGACAAGTGGAAGACCGACCTGAGGGCCCCCTGGTGATGTCAGCCCCTGTTTCTGCTCTTCCATCTGAGACCCCAGCTCCTTCATGTAGGCCTTGAGTTTGGACAGCTCCTCTGGCTTGCAGTCCATTTTCTGCCTGCACACAGTGTTGTCCACAATCTGGAGGACCTTCTGCACCTCGCTCAGGTTGTTCCCCAGGTGACCCGGGTAGCCCAGGAGCTGCGACTCAAGCCCGGCCATACTGAGGTGCTGCAGTGGACTTTGGGCTGTCGAGTTGTGGTGGACCCCCAATGGGCTGTTGCCTCCGACTCCATTCATGAATGGCCCTGGAGCACCGAATCCATGAGACGCCATCATCAGCTTGTAGTCGTTGAAATCAAGCGGCTCTGTCTTTATGTTCAGGTGGTTTCCGTGTTCTGGGAGTCCCAGCGGCTTACCGTTCTCCAGCTTCTGTCGCAGCTGTGTGATGGCAGTGTTGGTGGGCGAGGAGGAGGCTGAGGTTGGGGACGAACCCGTCTTCATGTTGCTGCGCATTCTGCCATTGACAGCAATCAGGCCAATGCACTTTTTGCTGCTTATATGGGAACTGTAGGAACCCGAGTGGGAAAAACGCTTCTTGCAGTTGGGGCATTCATATGGTTTTTCACCTGAAACAAAATATAACAATTATAAAGACTTGTAGTGAAGTAGGGAAAATTAACAACACACCAAACCCTTCTACTGTTCATTAGGCAACATTCTGGACAAATAAACTCATAATGTGAAGTGAAATTATGTGATATGCTGCTCACACATTTCTCTGCAAATATTGCACTTGGCAACCGGGTTGATTCTTAACACAGCAGTGTCCATTAACAGCGGGGAGGGTCTAAAATAAATCTAATGGAATTCCTGCAGATTCATGGTGTTCTTAAATCACGGCTCTGAATATTCAAAGCGCACGGCAACATTCCTGTCTCGACTCACCGCTATGAATCCGGAGGTGTTCCTTCAGATGGTGCTTGTATTTGAAGGCCTTGCCACACTCGGTGCATTTGAACTTGCGGTTGCCGGCTGCTTGGTTGAGCAGTTGGTGCTGTTAGAGAGAAGAGAGAAAGAAAGAGGTTCGCGTTGAAAAAAAAAAGCACAAACATCATGGGGGTGAGAGTTCAGGAAATAATCACAATTGGTTGGCATGACAATAAACAACAAGCCGAATGGCTCCTGTCGCCAACGGAGCATCTTGGCTTTCTGCTCCCACCTCCATTGAGCGACTACAGGCAGTGGCGGCGATAACAGAGAGAATCACATACCTTTTAATTTCCTGGCTCCTCAGCCAAACGAGGCATGCCTTTAGAATTTGGCTTTAGAATAAATGAAGAGTTTTTTAGCCTTCATTAGAGTCGCTGATCTGATCTACTTTTCATTAATTTGGGCCTAATCAGTCCAAAAGGTATTCAGAATAATGTGTAGACTCCTCCAGTCCACATACCTGTATCCACACCATTTCAAATACACTTTGTAGTTGTTAGAACATGTTCAGATAAAGTAATTGGGGCCTTCTTTAAAAAAAAAACAAAAAAAAAACCCTCAAATGTCTCTTTAATAATCTTAGGATACAGAACAGAGTGTATAGGCCCAGCCTTGATTCGCTGTTCAAAGGTAAACATCAGTTGCAATCCATCAAATTTGCAATTCAAACAAGGCTCTGAAAAGAGAGCAAGAAAGGGAAAAAAAAAAATCAAAATATAATACCGAGCAACAACAACAGCGCTGGGTGTGCAAACCTGGCTCGTCACTCACGAAACAATTAATTCCAAGTGGGAGGTGAGGACGTTAAACGGTTAGTAAATAATAAAAAAAAAAAAGGACACATTTCTCTGAGCTCACTAGGGGGAAAAACAGTGACTCCCTCCTCCCAGTTCAGCCTTGACAAATGCTGGGGTGTGTGCTGACTCTACCCACATTCCTGGGGAGACAGATGGTGGCGCACAGGACACTGGGAGGACTGGGAGGAATTGTTCAAACAGCCCCAACCTTCAAAGATCAAGCAGGGAGAGTCGGGGGCCCCGCCAAGCGCCGGAGTGGGACCCCACCGCTCGTATGTTGCTGAGTTGCATAAACAAACAGCAACAGCTGCTTCGTTGCCTCCGCCTCCACCCCCCACCCCTCCACCGCCTCCCCTTCACCAATAGCACCATCCTCTTACTTCCCCCTGAGGACCCCTGCCTGGTAAAGTTTAGTCTCGCCACCACTGCTAATAAGATACAATCTCTCCCTGCTCTTAATTGTGAATGGCACCAGCAAAATGCACCTTCATGGCTCGTTGTCGGTGCGAACGCCACCACTGCTGGTTGTGGGCGGGGACCGGAGTGGATGTTTGCATATGTATAACCTCTAATTAGTCATATTTTGGCTAATTGGTTAAGAGGAGGAGGAGTATTAAGGCTTGTAAACATAGCAGACAGAACAGCGGAGCACATGTTTACCTATCAGGACGTTATTCTTTATGTTAATGCCGGATCACTACACATTCTGGAGTTGGTCGCTAAATACGGCGCGTATATTTTGTCATTAATTACTGTCAGTCGGTTTCTTATATCTTGAAAATGAGAAGGAAGTGATATGTTTTGCATTCGTCCTCCACATCCCAATGGAAAAATCTCATCTCATCTGGAGGATTACCACTTAAACAATCAAGCTCATTTACAAATCAAGATAACCGGCTTTGTAGAAAGACCTGCAGCGCCTCAATAGAGTCTTTGGCCATTGACTGGAGACTGAAGGGGAGCGAGCAACAGCATTGTAATACGAGGATTGGGACAGCGGCTCACTCCTGCCGGCCCATCTGCTCACGTTTACACCCAGCTGGTAGATCAGGTGAAAGTGCTGGCTGCTGACATCTGATCAAATCAGCCACAGTCTGAGCCTGTCATCCTCGCTTCAGAGAACACAACACAACACCCACGACCTGGGACTCAACACCACAAAGCATCAGGGTACATGATTTCATCTGTGATTGGCTGAATGGAGATGCTTGTTCTTAATACAGCGAAGACGAAATCAGATATCAGATAGAAAGATAGATGAAGCGTCAACTGCAACACTTTTTGTGTTGACAGTAAATCTTTTCAGTTCAATCTTCTGTGTTTTAGGGCTTCTTAATAAAACATCCACTTCACAGATACTTATAGAAACGCTTTAACCTTAACCTTAAACTCCTTTTCTAATTAAAACATATATGAACCAATTAAACCACTGATGTAAATGTATTTTTTACTCATTGTTTTGAACCCTGGATACATTTCCACACCAAATATAATACCCAAATGCAATCCTTAACATGTAACCTGTAAATCAACTTGATTCAACAGCATTTTAATTTTTATTCTTTATTTATTATATTTTAAGGCTTTGTAAGACAACATCCAAATCAGGGCTACACAATAGAATTCAACCAATGAAATAAAATGAAAATATTTCACCCTTGGATTTTTAAAAAAACTTCTTCAAGTATTTACAACTAAGTAAAATACACTAAAATATGTGATTTATCTGCTGTTTAGTCCTGATTTCAAGTTTTAAACTTAGAAAATTAAGTTTATAAGCTGTTCAAATCTTGTATTTTTTTTCTGCTTTATTAGTGTATTCTATTTATATTATTTATTGCTTTTAACTCTTCACACTTACTTTCCTTTTTTTTTTCTTTTTTGCCAGTGTTTTTTCAAGAGTGTTTTTGTATGCAGCTGAGATATTGTGACCAAGTAATTGGATCAATAAAGTTTGTCTAAGTCTAAGTTTAATTTAAAATAAATAATTTGAAAGTAAGTTAAGTCATAGATCTTTGACTATTTATTCATTTTGATAAATATTTTTGTGTCAGACTCAAGAAGAATTTCTAAATGTAATATTGTGGTATGCCCTCCAATTTAGAGATGAACTTTTAGTTGAAGTTGCATTTTTTTATTACATAAACTATAATATAATCATCCTGAAAAGCACAAATACAGACTCCATCTAGTTTCATAATTTACTGCTCCAATTTTAGATCACTGAGAAAGTTCTAATTATCCCCCAATGTGCAAAAACTCCGAAAGCATGCAATTTTTTTTTTCTTGCCACAATCTATCTCACCAGCACATCTCTAACTTAAAGCTGACAAGCGAGTTAAACACCCGTGACTGCTGGATGTGTTTTCACCTCACAGGACTTTAAGGTGATTCATGCTAACTGCCAGCAGATTCACATTATATTTCAGACATATAGGATATAAATTGCTCGAGAAAATTCAAGTATACACAGATGTTTATGCAGTGCATGAAATTAGAAGGGGGGGGGGGGGGTGTTTGATGGAGTACCACGACTCCGGGCTGCACCAGAAGAACATTAAAGGCCAGGAGTGAAGTGAAGTTAAGGAGCTGATAAAAATTTCCAAATTGGAAATTAACACAATCATTCGATCGTGAACACGAGACTGGGAAATCATATCAGGGAGGGCCATCAAAAAACCATTTAGGGCCTCAATTAAAGTTATTACCATTAAAGGATCTGCATCTTCAAAATGCCATGAAAAATTAATAATGATTGCCAATCAGAAAAAATGATCTCTCTTCTTGCAGGGATCAGAGCACATTAGAAATGAAATGAAACAGGCGACAGAAAGAGGAGGAGCTGAAACAGGGAAAAAAAAAAAAAAAATGTAAATCCATCTCACCTGATCCCTCGCAGGCTTGTGCGTGGCCATATGCCGCTCAAGCTGAGTGCGGTAAGCAAACGTGTAGTTGCACAGGGGGCAGGCGAAGTTCTCCTCGTTCTTCTCATGGCGGTACTTGATGTGCTCCTTCAGCGATGTCAAACGCTTGTAGCCCCGGTCGCAGTAGGGGCAGGTCAACAGTTGGGCGAAGGCATCTGGCGTTCCAGGTGGCAGGTCTGCACGGGAGACGGCAGGGGGAGGAGTGAGGGGAAGGGGAAGGAGGGGAAGAAGGGGAAGGGAAAGCGGGCCAAAAGGTCAGCGAATCAATGGCAGCTAACGGGCGGCCTGCCCAGAGTGGTATGGGAGTTATCTGTGCAATCTGCTCCACATGAGAGCCACAGTGTCAGGCTGGCATCCGCTGCACTAAGACCTCCTCCCGACTCCTCACACACACTTGTGCAGCCTGGTTCATTCTCCACACACTTGGTTTTCTTGAGTAACAAATGATACTATACGCGCAAATTCTGTGGATGAACTTGCTGACATGCGCTCCCATAATTCCCCCTTAACTTCCTAATTGCCTTAAACCGCCCTGGCGTTTTTAATACCGTTCCCGTTGACACGTTGGTCATGTCTATGGCATGAATCATGAGCCCGTTCTGATTCTTCCCCTCTGGAGAGCTTCAGAGGTGCACTATCTGATTTCAAGCCCCTGCCCAGCTGTTGCTTAAGACTGTAGGTAAACACCAAGGCATCCGGCGAATCTGTGGGACCAACAGCTGCCTGCTCGTGTCAGCGGGAAGAGCTGCTGCTCTGTCCAGACTCCTTGTCTTTCTTTTTTTTTTTTTTTTTTTGCGGCCTTTGCTCTCACATGGGAGGTTAGCTGAGCAAGCATGTTGCATTAGTGCAACATTCACCAGGCCAAGTTGAATGTCAACTCAAATGTGTACTATTCAAGTCAACTACAGGTTCCTTGCATGTACTAGTACCTTAACTTTAATCCTATTTCTATATTTATATAAATGCTAAATAAATTTTTCTCTTTATATTTCATTTTTCACTCATTTGTGTTTTTTTCTATCTGTATTTTTCCCTGCACTTGCTTGTTGTATGTTGCTGCTGTTAACTGTGGAATTTCCCCACAATGAGATAAATAAAGTCTTATCTTATTTTACTTACCTTACTTTACCTCATCTTATAAAAAATGGTTGTTAATGTTATTCACATTTTTTTGAAGGATAGTTTGTAGTTATAAACATTTTATATTTATAGGTTATTATGTTATTATTTTGCTGGTCTGACCACTTGAGAATATATTGAGCTGAACTAAATCTTATCTTATCTTAATGAAGTCATGGGTGCTAAGGTTTAATGCATCAGTGCTTCATTCCGTGTTGACAAAAGGAGCTGTTGTGGAGCAACTACTTAGTAATTAAATTACTAAAGGAACCCAGCAGTTAATGAGAAAAAGAATGTATAATTAAAGTAGAGTTACTAATCAAAATGTCATCTGTGTATATTCTTTTGAGTAAAAAGCTTAAACGTGGAATATAAAACCGGCCACGCCAAGGTGGGTGGACATGTCATTGAACAAGAACGCCTTTCAGTTTTGGAAATTCAGAATACTTTCCTTCTGAAATCAGGGAAAGGTTCTAACGTTACTGTGCAGTGTTTTTAGGACTTTTCGGCTTTATTGCCTCTTAATCTGTATGTAAGCTATTTGTTTCATTACTAAGGTACGAGAAATTTGTCTGAGGAATTTGGTCGTCATTTGCAAATGGAACCGCAGAACAAATAAGAATGCTTTGCAAAGTCTGTCAGATTCGTGGATTTGCTGACAACTTACTTTGGCATGTTAAGACTGCTGTTGTAACAGGCCGCCTAGGTGTCTTCATGTTTTCTTTGCAATAAAACTGTTAGAAAATGTATTTTTTGCCAATTCTTTTGCAACTTTGTTTTCAGGAAGAACTTAACTTTCAATATCTGACCATTAATTATTATTATTATTATTATTATTATTATTATTAT
>JAPQRQ010000013.1:9148354-9168112 GCA_037367365.1 Apogon talboti | reverse complement strand
CCAGAGCAGTAGATTTCATATATGCCCTTGTATCCTCCCATGGAGTTACCTGACTCAGCATGGATGGAGGATGGCTGGGTGGCTGACTGGCCGCTTGGTCGGCTGACTTGTCGGCTGCTTGTAGAAATCAAATCCTGTCTGAGATAACAGCTAATCATTTGTCAACCCGAGAAGCAATTCCCTCCAATCACCCTGGAAGAGAGCACCACTTTATTCCACAGAGCTGTCAGGATGGAAAGAAATTACATTCGGCCATGCTTTACCCCCTCAACTCCCCCACTCCAAATCTCTCCTGAGCCCTGTTTGGAACGACAGAACAACAGCTGACAGAAACAACTGTCTTTTCAAACCGAAACATGGATAAAAAAACAGAACTACACATATTTCTGCTCTACATGAACACTTATTAAAACCTGCAACTTCTCAACTAAAACCAGCACTGAAGACTTGGAAAAACTTGAAAAAGTGGAAAAAGCAAAACATGAAAATGTGCCAAATTGGTTCAGGAAGTCTTTATCGACCCATGTGAGAACATGTGATCCAGAAGCACAAGAACACATAATCATACAGGAGCTCTGGGAAACTCTGGGAAAACACATGTTGGCAGATACATGCGTGCAGCTTCACAAACACACACATACAGAAACCCTGTAGCCTGTCCATGCAGCTGTTTTCTTTTGGGATTCCTTGAGTTGTTACACAGTGACACTCTACTTTCTCAGTAAGACAATCATTTGGACAGAACAGCTTCTTACAGCTGAGCCTCAATGTGGAACACCAAAAAGGACACGTTTCATGCTGTAACTCAACAGTTAAGTTGTCTCACTCTCAGTATTTAAGGCAAGAATTTCAACATGTCTCAACTTTATTTTCCCTGTAGAGAGGTGAGCACTCTCTGACAGAGTCTTAGCTGTCATCTATTTTGAAACTGGTTTCTCAACTCCTTGCGCTTGAGCAATAACAGCCATCTTATTAGCACAAATACTGACCTCTGTACTCACTTGTGCTGACGAGGCAACTTGCTAGTTCTGTCTTTGTCCTCTTTTAACTAGAACGGCTGAACAGAATCTGTTTCTGTGACCGGTTTCAAAGAAGCTACATATGCAATGAAAAAAAACCTTAAAGACACAAAGCAGCGCAGACTTTTAGTGAAAACGCCGTTTGACTGCCACGAGAGCTGAGTAAAGGTGAAGTGTAGCGGAGGCAGTTCATAAGGTTTCATATTTTGAGTTAGAAAACTGACTGGCTCTGGGATGGTTGCCCACACTGCATTGGCCATACTTAATTACATTATGCATGGCGCAGGGATATTCATAGCATACATGAGCGGTGAATTAAAAGGAAAAAGAGACAATATTGCCAGTGTGGAAAAAGACCTCTGACATGAAATGAATTTGGTGATTTATTTAAAAAAGGCACCGTCCCATTAGATTAGCAATGCTAAATTAGCGACAATTTAGAAAGAGGAGAAGAAGTCCAACCTGAGAGGAGATCAGTGAGTTGGTGGAGTCGGGAGACACTAGCTTGATGATGGCATAATGCTAAGTCTGTGTGTTGAAGATAAGAGTGCCATACAGTAGGCCCTAGGCCCAATGCTGTGTGTGTACGAATGTGTCTTATGTGTCAGAGAGTGGGGGGAAGGACGTGTGTTTGTACACAGATATACATGAGTGAGAGTGTGTTAGTGCGAGAGACAAATGACAAAGGTGCTTGACGGTGTGAGGAGACTTATCTCTCATTATGGGGAAACAGTGGATGAATAAGGCAGCTGATAAAAGAAAGAAAGAAGAAGAGAAAAATCATCCAGGACTTTGATTCAGCTACAGTTTTTAGAGTGAAGGGTAAGAACATATTGTAAAACTGTTACGCCATAAACCACACTACAGGTTATATCAAAGAAGCGACCTACAAATGATTGCCTCTGCTCTGACTTTGAAGAAGGAATGTGAAAAATCGATCGCATAAAGACTCAGTTTTAAGGTAGTACTTGGAAAACACTCAATCATTCAATAGATTCATAGAAGAAGAAGACGAGTCAGATGAGATGTGGGAAACGAAAATTTCCACCTATCAGAAATTAAGATCAGGCTTTTTTTTCGGCACAAATACCAAGGGAGACGTCTTGATTTTTCTCAGGTTTTAACTGCATAATGCATGCATACTTTCACTTGGGCATGATGAAGCAATTTTGGCCTTTACAACCTACGAGAGCAGTGGTGGGCTTCACTTCCTGCATATCTGAATAATTCAGACAGCCAGGTGGAGAGTCTCAGAATACTTGCTGCTATCTTTTTTTTTTTTCTTGGAAAGTAAAAGAGATTCATAGTTCATTTTCAGAAATGGCCTCATGAAAGATTAAAATGAGTGTAATGATAGAGGCCGGATTGTGAGGAAATATGTTGCATAAACAAATCGTGGGCATCTTTTCTGAAATTTGAGGCGTCAAGATGTCATGAAACTCATTCGGCAAATAAATTGATACAAACCCTGACCTTTTCTCCCTGACTCGCATGTTTTCACCTACATTTGAACATTCAGGTTCAGTCCGCCGTTGCACTCTTTGTAAGTCACTTTGGATGAGAGCATCAGCTAAATGGCTAAAATGTAAATGTAAAATGACAGGCCCTGGAGATCTCCCTGCCCTGGATGTGTGTAAGGGAGTGTGTGTTTTCCATGGAGTTCAGGTTTGCCCTTGATAAAAGAGGGAGGGAAAAAAAGGGAAAATATATTTGTGCCAAAGAGGAGAAAAATGAATAGAGGGATTTGGCATCACAAAAGTGTGTCTGACAGGTTGAAGGGCTGGAACCGTGAGCAAACGGACACCTTAGTGGGTTTCCTGAAGTGGCGGCTCTCGAGAAGATATGAAAGGACAAATTTTGATATTGGGAACATTTCAGGATGTAAAGAATGTGCAGAAATAAAACCACTATGTTCCAGCTTCCTTTAAAAGCTAAACTGGATATTATTTTTTTTGCTTAATAATTGAAAGATTCCAAAAGTTATTGCCAAGCAAACAGAGACATGACGGTAGTAAGTAACAGTAACAGGCTGAGTGCTCTGTTTTTAGCGATATCGCATGTATTTATTGTGTCCCACCTTCTTGCTGTTTCTAGCTGACACTTAAATTTCCCACTGGGATAAATAGACCCTGAATCTAGCAGAGGCCCTGCTGTTTTAACACACAATCGCACACTGAGCTGTCGGAGACAAACCCAGGTACTAGTCCCTGCAGAACCTTCAAATTACCTCAAATCGATGCAGTAAAATAAAGCAAAATGCATAATAATGTGTTAGCTCTCCGGTGGGAGCGCAGAAAAACGGAGAGAGGAGGATAAAAAGGCAAAGGTTTCCCAGGCCAGGAAAATGCTGTCGGTTTCTGGTCTTGTTTCTCTCAAACTCTGAACACCCCACGCTACTCGCTCCTCTCGCTGCCCTCGGTGGCCAAACAAAGAGGAGGATGTTTATCTGAAAAGTAACAAAAATCAATAAAAGCGAGACCCCACCACCAACCACCTGGCCAAAGGCTGGCGGTGTTGATGCACGATGCTACGAGTGCGGCTCCTTTCCCTCCTAGGTTTTTCCTTCCTACGCTAGCCTGAGCATGAGCAAGAGGAGTAGGGAGGAGGAGGCTGGGCAGAGGGGTTGGGTGGTTGGTTGGTCGGTCGGGTGGATGGTGGTGCTGGAGCTCACACGGGAGGCCTAAAGAGCAGCTGGGCTCCACCCACAGTGTTGCCTGTGGGCTGGCTACGTTGCTCTAATGTCAGGGCATGAGGGCATGAAGGCCACACAACAGTTGGGCGCTATTGCCAACACCTCTGCTACCTATTTTAATATATCTCAAGTGATAAATGTTGAGTCCAATCCTCCTTTTTTTCACTTTGTTTCCATCTTTGGTGCCAAGCGGTCATCACTGAGGTATTATTTTCAGCAATTCTGCATTTCCCTGAGATCACTTGGCAATCTTGATAGTGTGGGTGGTAATGCATGAACTCGATTCTGCAAATGAAAGGTGGGTGATGTGAACGAGAGTTTAAGATGGTTTATTCAGATATCAAAACCAAATATCTAGTTTTGTACCTTTTAGCCCTGTGACAGTAAACTTTCTGCTCGTAGCGAAAACATTAAGTCGACTCTTAGATAATTCTACCATTGCGCATCGGGTGATTGATTCCCCGCAAGACAAACATTGGAGAAAGAACAACTAAGATTTCCTTTTTGATGTAAGCGATTTTTTTTCCAATATTGAACAAATTTTCTTCTTTGTTATGGTTTGCATATTCTGCAGTGCAGTGGCATCCTGACAGTGTTCCAAAAAGTTTGACCCAAAAGTTTATGCACTACACAACTGATTTTGTGTTGAAAATACACTAGTTGGTTGAATTTATGACCCAGATTCACTGAGTGGAGAGACTAAACTTGACATGACTGAGAACGTCAATCAAAGACAGATACCAGTAGGGGGGAAAGGGAAGTAAAAGACTTGAACTTACTGCTTGAAGAGTTCTCTCTGCTTTTACTTTTCTAACCAGACATGTGTGTATCCCACATGGAAACGGAACTTTAAGTCAGAGATTTCTACATCCTCCTCCCTGACATCATCTAGGAGTTTCTCTGGATAACAACATCAGCTGAATGGCTAAAATGAAAATATGACTCAACACCCTCCCTCCCTCTCTCTCACTCTGACACACTGTTCTGGCAACATATGGCCAGTCAACATAAAAGCCCTAATACACTCCAACTGTGGCTCGCCCTAAAATGCTGCTGCACCCTTTAAAAAGAGAGCTCTGGCTTCCTCCCACACACCACAAGGCCGACTTAATCTCAATTACACCCAGAGGTGAACACATTTCACTTCCCCACCTGAGTGATTGGCGAACAACGGCAAGCTGAACTCTTAGAGCCGTGCTGTTGTGCACTCCTCGACTCCACTTACCCGGAGAGAGGAAAGAGTATTGCGGTTGAGGTCAGCAGAAATGGCAGCTGAAGCCTCTGAGTTCATTCCTGCCTCGCAATCTGTATTAGAGCGTCTTAAAGGAAGGGCTTTAGTGACCGGGGAGTATTTTCCTGCCTTTTTTTTCCCAGAGGTTTTGCCTCTGGATAAGCTATGGCAGCGATGAGCGAATCCCTTGGATACCATGTTACAGTCCAGGCCCACCCAACGCTGAGACCTCATCAGGACTGGCTGCTATAGGGGTCACATATACTGCCCCATCCTTGCTGTAGAGTAGGGGGTAGCTCCAACAGTGGAGTTGGAGGTCATGCTGCAGAGCTCTGGCTGATACTGCCCTGGCTTTTGTGCACAACAAGGACCAGACCAAAAATAAATTGGTACACTTTGTTGTTTAGTGCTGAATGCAGGTGGTTTATTTTAACCCCTTAACACCAACTGTTGCAAATTTGTATCCATTATAGAAACAGCCAAGACAGCATATGTATTCCCCCCAACATTAGCATATTTGGGCATATTCGATACATATCTATGAACCTTTGACAAGCACTTACTATTAGACCAGTTGTTGCAAATTTGCATCATACTGAGATTTCTATCTATTGTATGTACTATAGTCAAATTAACAATCCCAACTTAATTTAGCTTGAAAGCAAAAACACAAAGAATAATTTTTTTAAAATACACTTTACAATAAATAAATACAATAAATTTAGGTGTTATGGGGTTATTAGCTTCAAGTATAAAAATGATACAAAAACATTTCAATGTTTTATGTAGATTTTTGTCGTAATTAATAAGAAAATGTTGAAAGTCTGCCTGTTTGTCTCAAGTGGTTTTTGATATTTTTACTTAATAAGGTTAATAGTGGATACAATCATCCAAATCTTTTACATCCTCTACTTTGTTAATTCTATGTGACACCTACAGCACCGCTTTCTGACATTTATTTCCTCTAGACAAGTTGATGAACACGCGCCTGATTTGCCTTTATGCAAATTAACTATATTAACTAAACGAAATTTTTCTTTATGCAACATTTTGCTGCACAGATATTTGCTTACATATATTCTTGTACCTTAATATATCATAAGACATGTTAAATTATCACTTGTAGTGAAGTTCAGCTTGTCCTGAAATGTGTACTCATTAAACCCACTGTACCTCCCACCAGCAACCACTGAAGAGAGGAAAAAAGATGCCTAATTGCGGTCCCCCTCCACTCCTACCTGCCCCCCCTCACCCACAAGAGACAGAAGGGGGTGAAGTTTTGAGGACAAGGACAGGCGTGTGTTGTTGTATTTTAAATAAACATGACCCTTGTGGTTTCTCCCAAGGCAAGACATAAAAAAAAAGGAGACGCCTAAGTGAGAGAGAAAGGGAAGGGCTCTCGACAACAATGATACCTTTGGCTGAACAAAAAAAACAGACGAGAGGAGTTATCGGAGGGCTGGTGGCGCAGGGATGACGGGTAATGGGGGGCATCATAAGAGGAAGAAGTGCCATTCACTGCCACTTAGACCTACACTCTCTGTACAGACTAAAAATAGCACATAGTTAACCTCGTGCCACTCAGTTGATGGCAATAAGGAAAATAAAGGCCACTTCAACATATCCACAAATGGTCTTCCTTCACCTATTTGTTTATGGTGTCGTTTATTTTCAATCAGATACTTGATTTGCTGGTGTTGGACAACGCGCAGTGTACTTCAGATTTCACACAAAACAACAGGTAAAAGTTCAGGCTTTCCATCTTCAACATCTTTATCTCGTTTTCAGTTTCAAGCTGCATTTCAATATTTTTTTAACTTAGAAACTTTTATTTTCCTTATTTCAGAATCATGACCCTTGCTGAAGTTGAGTTTGGAACAACAGAAGTAAATGTCAAAATAAAAGGGAAGCTTTTTTTTTTTGTTTACTTCCTTTGTTTAACATGTAGCTAAAACACAACCTACAACAAAACTACATCAGCTCAAATGAAATGTAACCTTACCCTAACCTTAAAATGGGTCATCGACTGCCTGGCAGATGAGGTTAAAAAGAAACTTTCCTTAAATGAAGCCCTCTCTGCTCTCACATTCGCTATGAATATAAGCATTAGTTCATTAGATTAAATATAAAACTGCACAGGGAGAGGAGACAAGAGGAGGAGGAGGAGGAGGAGGAGGAGGAGGAGGAGGAGGAGGTCGGTGTCAGGAGAGCAGAGGTCTGCTTTGTAAAACCTCCACTGAAATCTTCCAATAAGGGATTATGACACAGATCATAAATATACTCAACCTTATAAATATTTGAGCTTGGCTACTCCCCTTGCTTAATGTGCTGTACAGGCCCTAATTAAGCTAGTATCTGATAGATGCCACTGCATAATGATGTGCGGGTGTCTGGGGGGGGGGGCAGTGGCGACGGTGGCTGGGGACAGAGGTATCGTCGGAACCTCTCGCTTTGTAATAATGATAGCAATGTTAATGATGGCACTGCTACTTCAATTAAAACTACTTAGCTACTACAGCTGTTGGTGTCGCTGCTGCCCTGACCCCAGCTGAGAGCGAAGAAGTACAATAGCACTCCTGCTTCCTCTTCCACCGAAAAAAGCGCATGTATTTTAACAAGTTCATTTTTAAGACTCATTTACCTAAAACGAGCCAAAGCCAAATCATGGTAAAGATTCTTAATTAAAACAATAAAAGGCATGTTTTGATTTTGTCAAAAATAGCTTAAAGCATAAAATTTGCTAATGCTAAACGCTAACTTAGCATTAGACATGTTGACTTATTGAATATTAAGCTAACATTATGTCAGCTAAGTGGTCAACATAAGAGTTAAAATAAAGGAAATTAACACTTTATAACTTATTACAATGAAATGGCTGCAAGTATTTGTAGCTAAAGTTAAATTAAAACTTTATATTGTCAGTTTATTCAATGGCAAATTAGCATAAGTTACTGAAATTACTACTAAATGACATTATACTATTGCATTTTGACCCAATGAACGTTTACTAAACATTTTTTTTTCCATCAAATGGTACATTATCTATTTATATTACATTAGTGTGGTTGTCACTGGTCATTGTAAGCTAAATACTGACTATGTCAAATGCTATGCAAGTAATGACATATATTGTGACTTAAATACTTCTGTATTAATGTAATTAATTTTAATGTTTACTATGTTACAGTTAGCCAAATGAAATAAGCCATTATACAATTACAGATTTCTAGCATATATTTATATTGAACATGGTTGTTGAGGTGTGTCGATGTGTAATTTTCCATATTATACCATTATTGTGATTGTAGTGCGCTATAATTCAGAAGTGAGGGTCAGTATCTTGAAACAAGTCAAACTCATTCAATTACAGGAAGCGAAGAAGAGTCAGTTTGGTCTAGATTCAACTGTAAATTTAATGTCTGACGTTTTAATGGAAATGTAATTGCAGATATTATTTATTTATTTACTTTTTAAAAGCAGTGCCTGTATCTTTGTAAAACACTGTTGGAGAATCAAGGAATAAAATTCAGCCATTTCACCAAAGTCATATTGTGTCTGCTGAAGAAAATGTAAGCCAATGTCAAGACTGACGTGATAAGAAAGACAGTGTTTGTAGTGTTCACTCCCTCTTAGTGTCTTTGTGTTGCAGTCACACGCACTCACACACTCACACACACACACACACACACACACACACCGACACACAGCAGCCCCTATCTGGATGAGATAGACCAGGCATTGATTTACACGTCTCAGTTTCACTCCCTCCTCCTTCCCCTCGATTACAGTGAACTACCTTCTCTCTGCCGTTAATGCCTGTAAAGGGACAGCATTAGTCCACTGCACCTATTTGTAAATTTCCTGCTAAATTTTGCAGCACTGAATGCAGCTCGAGTTTTTCTGCTGATGAGGTCCATTCGCCACGCAGGACTTGCTTTGCCAAGCACTATTTGAGCTGTGATTCACTCAGTAACATGCGATCCAGGTCCCGGTTTCACCCCGGTGACACAAAGAGGAAATCTCTCACTCTTGACCTAATGTTCCAACTGTAAATTATTCTAATAAAAGGGTGATAAAAGGTTACGAGACAATATATGTTACCATTTTTAAACTGAGATCTATGGCTTTTTACTGGTGGTGAAAGCTCTTCGCAGTCACAATAAAGAGAGGAAACCTGGCCTAGTTTCTGTAACGGGGTCTTGAGACAATTTCTATAAGAAAATAGATGCAGAAAGTCATGTTTTTACAATGCTTCTGGACGGGACTGCTTCCCTTAATTTAAAGACGTCGACTTGTAACCTCACCGAGACCTGAGATTGACTTGTCACCTCAGGTTCACAATGTTAAAGCATTGTTCTGCAGCTCCAGCTCCATATTTAACCCTTTATAGTTCACTCATAGAAATACTCTGAAAGTCATAATTTCAACCTTAGTGTGTTATAGGAGGACATAACAAGAACATTTTTTATTGTCATGTAGAAAATCAAGGTTAATGAAGTTACCATATTTGGTTCCTTGCCCGTAAGTGGCAAAAAAAGATATACAAGACGTATACCGGTATATAAAAAAATAAAATAAAAACACAAGTAAGGTGCTAGGAACATGTATTTTAGAACATCACAACAACATAAGTGCTGACCCAGACACCTGTCCTATCAACATACACATTATCCCTTTCATTACTTACATTAGTACCATTACTTCATGGTACCTAACAAAGCAGGTACACTCATTGCTCATACAGAGGTGGACCTTGCAGACCCTGTAGACCACATTGGACCTGAGATTTTTGCTTCACTGTAACTGTTGCTGTCACTGTCTTGTAATGTATGTAGAAATTACCAAAAATAGTCACTTGCCCGATAAAGGGTTAACAATCGAGGGAGGCAGACCAAGTGAGCCAGGACCTCAAAACTTCATGACTCAATTATTCCGCCATTTGATTCATGTGCTAACCAGATGATCAATGCAGATTAATTATGTAATAGTCGTTTTGGCGGTGCGCCACATGCAGTGGAAGGGGGGTGAAAAAAAGGAAAAAGAGGCTATGGACTCTTGGCTTGAAGGCTGAGGGGGAAAAGCCACGAGAGCCGCCGACTCGCTCAGGTACTGGGACTTATTCAATTACTGCACCGCAGAGCTGCACTGGAAGCATAATTTCTGGGTTTTAGCCTCCTCCATTTACACACTCACTCCCCCACTCCACTGACCTGGCCTGCTTCTGACAAGCTCTTATTACTGAGCAAACACGCCTGCCAAGTAGCCATGAAGCAGAGCCTAATGAGCACATTATTGTATTTACCTTAGATAAGGTGAGCCGCGAGAGGCGATAAGAGCCAGATAACGCCATGTTTGAACAGTGCATGTATACATATAGAGGGTCTTTGGTATTTGTCAGTTGTATCAAAACATGGCAGCCCAGGCGAACAGGGAAAGTGATACCAGTGGATCAGACAGGAATGCTTACGGTTGCAGCCACAAATCAGAGAAACTGATAACAATCTGGGGGAAATAAAACATGTCAGAAATCAGATAATGGCCCAGTGGGCACTAAATGTGTTTCGCATCCTGTAGTTTTTATGCATTTTTTTTTTCCAATTTGCCAAAAAACATCGGAGTGAAAATAGGAAACAGGCTAGAAATATCACAAACAAGGAAATGAAAAGCTGTGGTGTGATGATAAAATCTAGTTAACTATGTCGCAAGATGCAGTATTTGTTGAATTAGCACAAAAATTTCATTAAATACTGTATTTGATGCAAAACAGTAACAAAATACCATCATGTAGAACTGTAGATTAGGCTGAAAATGACCATTGTACAAGAAAGAAGCAACGTTCAGGTTTTTTGGACTGAATGGATTAAATTCTACATCTATTGGCTTCTCAATCAATAGTTTAGATGGTGCGTTATTATATGAAACACGACATGTAACTGGCAAGCTTTGAAAACCCTATTAACCCATAAAGACCCACTGCTACTTGTATGGCAGTTCCAAAATATATTTTTTTCCCTCTATATTTAATTTAATTTGATTTATCACCATTTATTTTAATATTATCCTCTGTATTTTAAGTGTTTTCAGTGAAAATCATATTATTTTCCTATATTTGATTCACTGATAATGCAGATGTTCATTAAAGCTCAGCTTGAAGTTGAGGGTTATTAAATCAGAAACAGAAAACTGAAGAAAAAGTGACTTTTTTCAATAAAATCTATCTACCAAGTGTGTCCATCCACTGTCATTGATCCAGCTCCATGGGTTTTACTGGTGAATCAATGTTTCAGAAGATGATGGTGTTTCCATGTTCACTACGGAGCCTCTGAACATCCAAATGGGTCATATCTAATGACCATGAAAAGATGATAAACTGTATTTTACATCAACTCTTTCAAGGTATTGACATGTTTAGTGGTTATTAGCGTTATTAAACATTTTAGATCAGTAGATGCTTTTGGTCGCCAGTGGCTGTTTGGGTCTTTATGGTTAAAGCAATGATGAATCAAACATGGAAGGACATGAGCTTGTTAGTTATTATAATCATCCGGAATTTTCACTCAAATGTGCAGCAAAAATATACAACTACTAATTCCTATATATATATTATACAACTACCAACTACTAATTTGCGCTGAGTGCTTATCTGGATGAACCAACGTCTCCAAACAGTAGCAGATGCAACAAAAAGTTGTCATACATCTGGACAGAAACCAGACTAATGACTTGAAACATATCTCTGACAGCGGATTTGCCAACTGATATTACCAATGAGAGCATTGCTTCAGGGTGGGGGGGAGGGCAGCAATCGGGCACTTTGGCAGGAAGTGACCTGATGATCTGACGGCGGGGTAAAAGGTCATGGTGGAGTCCTTTTTGCTTCAGCTGCCCTGCTGCATCCTTCCCTGGAGATCTCCCATTTAAAGCATGCTCTATTGCAAAGAGGGCCTCTCAAATTTATCACCTATTGACCAGAGTTCATGGCAAGGTCATAAATCCATGCTGTAGCCCCCGCAGATGGCCACCTCAAAGCTCTGTCAGCTCGATAATATGAACAGGATACGGGCAGAGAAGAAGAACAAAGCCCCGAACTCACTCTGGTGTGAAAAGGTATCCGACTCTGTCAATCCTGTGTATTCGCAGCTTCCTGATTCTGTGTATTTTGTCCCCTGGTGCCACCTATAGTGTGCCAGATGTGTCCCCCCCCCTTACAACTCCCCATCATCCTGCATGTGACCTGAGACAGGCCCCGGGCAGGATTCTGGGTAATTTTTTGCTCGCATCCTACACCGTCGATTGCGGCGCCTTTTTGAGGTGAGGAAAAGTGACAGCACCGACTCTCCAGGGCAGAGCTTCCCAGTCGAGTGGATCAGCGGACTGAAAATCGCTTATGAATAGTCATTAGGCCTTCATTACAAAGCCCCTCACTACCCACTTCTTCCTGTGCAACCAAATGCCTCTTGTCATCTTCACAAGGTGTATCATTTAATTGCCAATTGATTTTTCTCCCCCCTGTATATGACAACATGTCACATAGCAAAATGCAGCCTCGACCAGCCCTAGGCGGCCACATATTCTTGGCATCCTGAACCGCCTCTAAATATTCTTCAAAAAGAGACAGGATGCTTCAACCCAAAGAGAGCTTAAGCGCCTCACACAATAATTAAACTCAATGCATGTGAAGACAGAAAGAAGGGAGGAGAAAAAAAAGAAAAACATTCTTTGTGCGACAAATTGTTTCTTTGTGACCCATTTTCTCTTTGTGAGCATATGTTGCTTTTAATGTACACTAGTGGCAGTGGCTGTTTTTTTTTAAATTTCCAATGCCATGACTGTTTGCCGCTCACAGTCACTGTCAGTCCCATTAGCAGAAGTGACACACCTATTTTATCTCAAAAGTAAATGTAGGACAATCGCCTCTGAAAATTTGCAAAAATTCGCAAAAAGGTACATTTCAATGACATGTCTTCTCTGTGGTTTCTCCCGCCAACTATGAAGCATTTGGTGTCAGGAAAAAAAGGGACATAAACGGCAAGGCCGTGTCACTTCCCCCCCTTTACTTGGTGCACTTTCTGATACATTCCCTAACAGCTGCCTGTTGTATCGCTATGTTTTTTTCCCCCCTGTACTGATGAATTGCTCCATGTGTTCCTGGGCCCCCCGTTGTAATGACATCCAAATCGGCAGGGTTATCTGTCAGGTGCACTTCGCCTTGGGTTTGACTCCCAGGAGGAGCACGCATTGTGTCAGCCCGGGCCGAAAAGCATTACACGTCGCCTGTATTTACAGAGCAATTTCATCCCGCCTGCATGCGTGGAGGATTGAGCTCGGAGCCTTGTCTAGCCTTCAAATGTGGCAAATCAGCACAGTCGCCCCCTTTGACACGAAATGCGGCACGATTATCGAGTTGGTGCAGCCTTAATAAGCTGAATAATGAGGGAATTTCAGAAATGCCCAAGCGCCATTATACCCCAACAATAAGAGCTAGGAGTGAGTAAACCAGTGCGGGGCAGAAGGTAGGCGTTGAGGATATAATGAGGCTACTGTGTAAGTAATGTAGTCTCTATTGTATACCCATGTAAATGCCCATTTCTTCACATACACAGCAACGACGGCATTAAGCCAGTCAGAGATTTCTGGAAGAATGGCACACACAGTGGTGCTCTTTTTTCTACTTCACCCCTCTCTCTGCCTCATTTCTTTCTTTTCTCTCCTTCCCTTTTTTTTTCCCGTCTTGGTGACAGCCAGTGACAGTGGCTGGCAGCCGCCTGGCTTCTTGAAGGCAAACATTACAGCGAAAGATGAGCTGCAGGTGTGCCAGACTTGTAAACACGCGCTAATTACACATTTTTCCAGTGGATGACAATGAGGTCACTGAAATAATTGCTGTTTTTTTTTTTTGACTCCACACTGTACTATAAGTGAGAATGACAAGCTTACGGACAGATGACGGTCGGCTGCCGGGTCCCTCTGAACATGCAGTTATCCCAAATAATTTAGCATCCAGCAATTAAGAAAGACCTACAGTAAAAAGAAAAAAGAAAGCAAAACAAAAAAAGCTGCAGTGGTCTTTATAATCCTCACTGCCTCAGCTGGAACGTGTCAGCTTTTCCTGTTGAGTTTTGTCAGCTGCTGTCCAGAAGTAGCACAACTCTTTTGAATCCTTTGGTCCTTTTTGTTCTGTAAAGGATTACCATCTTGTTGCATCTCCAGCAAGTCGTATCTGTATAAAATCGAGGCAAAAGAGGGTATGCTTCTCACAGCGCTGTCTGGTTGTACTTTTATACTTTAAAATCTTGATAAAAAAGGTGATCTTTGTATAGTTAACCCTCCTAGATTGCCCCTGTTTTGTAACCCTGAACATAAACCCTGCGCCTTTTATTTTTACAACTGTTCAAATGTATGAATGGGGAAGGGGGGGGGACAAACAATTTCCGTATGATCATGATTGCCATTAATTATATTGGCGTTTCATTCAATACTGTTTGTCCTCATTTTTTGAAATATGAGTCGCCTGGACAGTAAATTATGTCAGGTACCTCGCAAATCAAGCCTTGGGCCGGCCGAGTTGCTTCAGCTGGGAGATGGCGGGGGAGGTCTGTTTCAGGAAAACAATCTCTCTCCTACGTTGTCAGACAAGGGGGGTTACCCAGCGAATAGGCACATACATCAAAAGAACTGCCAAACAATTGTCTGTTTTTTATTAATAAGCTCCAAATATTGCTGCTGGACAAGGCCAGAAGAAATGCCAGGCTTGCACTTTTTTCTGCAACACAATACAGGTGCAGAATTTAACAGCTCTGTACTTGGTGGGGTGTATTTTCCTGTAGCATAAAGAGGCTTGTAACACGTCCTAATCTGTCAGGCTGGAATCTATTGAGACATGAGATAGGCCTTTGCTGGGACACCTGCTCCTTTTCAAGCCGAGGTCAAAAAATCCAGGTGGATTGTGTCCGTGAGCCAAGTCCCACTTTCTTTCCCTTAACACAGTTAAGGCCATGAATGTAGATCTCTGTGAGCCTGCAAAGCCTGGTAAATCTCTGTAGTGATTCTACTGTGAACAATATCACCTTAGCAAGTCAAAAGTCTTTTGTGCAAGAGTGAAATAGGGCAACTGAAACCAACTCCTTTGCAAGATTTCACCAGAAATGAAAGCTTCTGTGCTAGAAAAAGAAAGACTCAAGGAAAAAAAAAAAAAGTGTGTTTCATTTGTTTGGAAGAGATTCGTTTTATATATTCAATGCAAGTAAATTCATTTCTAGACAGAGACGACTCCAGAGATGAGTTTGTTGTGCGTACAAGATATATATGGGTCAGACGAGGCTCTAGACGCTGTCTCGTAGGATTCCTTCTCTTTTCTTGCATAAATATACATGTACAGCTTTAGCGCAAACATATCTGTTTCAGCGATGCTTCCTGAAACCCACAAACCACCAGGACAACTTTCACAGGATACACACATCACACATTTGCCGTGAGTTTCTATCTGAGGCCTGATCGGCTGCACTTTGTTTAAGTATCTCATTCCTTTGGTTGGGGAGGCTAATCCTTTGCCGTACTTTTTACAAGCTGTTAATATTGATTGCTGCCGTGGATGAGAGAGGGGCGGCTCAATCTCAATAACAGCATTCCATTATATGGCAGACGACAGCCGTGCCGAGTGTGCATCTTCCATGCAGCCACGCATTTAGGGTATTATCAAATTGATAGTGACTCAAATTGATTTGGATAATGAAGGTCGCTGCACCTTGAAATATAATGGCCACTTATTGTAATTACCATCACAATTATCAAGGTCACCACATCAAAAACAAGAGCTGACATTGTGACCAGAGCAATGGAGGCTGATGAGCCCTCATTGTTTGGCTTGGTCACAGTGCACTGATACTGTAAAATAATACAGTTATCATGCATATAAAATGTCATGTTTGAGATAATTTAGGAGGCTTTGGTGTCTGATATGACATGACATTTGTGCATCCAAAAGATCTGATTTAATTTAAGTCGGGTTCACTGCGTCGCACATCAAATATTATATCAGTGGAGCATGGAGCGTGGTTTCATTTTTGAGTAAAGAACACAAAAAAAAAAAAAAATCTACCCTTGCATGGTTTTAACTTTGACCGCCCTTTATCCGTCGCTATTTTTTCTTGCAGTCTCTGATGCATGTCAACATGTCAGGGAAAACGGGGATGACATCCCAACATGAGCAAACTGTCACACTCGACACCTCGGCTGGGGCACTCGGGGGCATGAAGCAGTTGGAATACGTAAAATATGTAAACAGGCACAAAAAGACAAAAAAAAATACTCATCCGTTAGATCAGATGCAAACAAACCTACTTAATAATACTTTCATATAGCATCTAAAGGAAACAGCAGGGATGCCTGCCTAGTATCTCTGAGAATCAAACAATGTTGGAGTGTGTTTCCTTTCACACAGTTGAGCCTGCAATAAACCCTTGGCCTTTGTTTCAACTACGCTGAGCAGAAGGATGACCTCAGCTTTAAAACAATAAAGGGCCTGTAATGGTCTCTCTGGAGGCCTGCTGCCTCAACTTTGTTTCTCCTGAATGTGTGAGAAGAGGGGAGGAAGGCAGAGGAAAGGTCATGTTATAAACTGGTCGCGCTCTTTAACCAACTGTGCATATTGATGTCATTAAAGGTACCACCCAGAAAGGATAAAATACAGGGTTGCAACTGTGCAAGACATGCTCAGATAGGTAGTTTTTGACTGTTATGTTAGTTTGATTTTCCATGATTCACTTTCTGAACAGCCCGGATGTTAGAAATCCAATTGCCAGGAAAAAGTGTTGCTTTCGAATGATCCTACAAAAACCACAGATACATGTAATATCCATGTTTGAGAGCTAAAAATACACAGTATATCTACATCTTAGTCTTTTATCTCTGTGATTTTTGGTCTCTTCTCAGAAGACAATAGATGGTTGTGGTGAATTATACAAAATCCGGCACTTTGCCACCAAAAAGTGTAATTGCTTCCAAGGTTTTAGGCAATAACCTCTTACTGCCTAAATTTCTTTACAATTATATAAAAAAATACATTATTTATGTTGATGCTGTGAAGCAAATGTTAAAATAAGTAAAGATAAGTGGACAAACAAAACAAAAATGATCTGAAAAACCAGTAGAATGACATGAAATTTATGACAAAATGTTAAAATTGATCCATGAACATCAGGGATCATAGGTAAAAAGGTAACATATGTACATTCACAAAGAGTGTTGAACAGCACCTCATTACAAAAACAGTGGAATATTGGGGAAAATTTGCAACAATAGTCTACAAGGGGATTAAGATGTATTGGTTAGGATTAGGGAAAAGACTGAGGGATGGTGACACTGAAAGAATGTATGTTCTTGTGGTTTGTAGAAATGTAAAATTGGACGACTGGGTTGTAAAAACTCCACCCATCTGGCAACAAACAGATTAAAACAAACAGTCCCACAGACAAACAGGTGCGGGGAGAAAGTGAAAAGTATTCCACCAAAGGGACAGAGGAGGACAAACAGCAACGTAAAGTAGGAGAATGCGTGTGTTAATGGTAGTAGTAGTGGCGGTGGAGGGTACTATGGGGGCGGAGGCATGGCAAACTGCTAAGAGGATCAAATATCGAAGCACAACAAAAGCTGTGTCACAGGGGCGTTCGAGTCACAAGTCTCCCTTCGACAACCCCTCCTCTGCCACCCACCTCTTCCCCCGCCACCCCGTACCTCTAACCTCCTGTTACCACGACAGCGCTCTGCCACAAAGACAGCCCCTGATATGACAAAGAACAAAACGGCAGACAGATGTAGGTATTGTCATGCAGAGTGTTCCCTCCCTCCCTTTCTCCCTCCCTTCCTCCCTTCTCCTCTTCCCTCCATCCTCCTCCTTGTCTCAGAGAAGGCAGAAAAAACAACCTGCCCCTTGTGCTTTTTGCCTAGAACACCTCCAAAAAAGAGCAAACAACTCTGCCCACGAGTCACCGCCGCTGAAACTTCGAGGCTGCCATGACGGTCAGCAAACAGGGCGACTCGGCGGTCACATCTTTGTGGCTTGGCGAGTTCAGGTTGAGCCGAGTTGAGTTCAGGACGCAGAGGTGAAGCCAGTTTGAAAACAATACTTGACTGATTTGGCTTTTCAAGTCGACGTGATATTTTTAAAGCCTGCAAAGGTAGTAGTTTGTGCTGATATTTTCGTACATGTAATCTGGAGCTTTTCTCGTGCCAAAAACTTCTGGGGTTGTTTTATTCTTGTCATGGTGAAAAACCAGAAAGCTGCACTTGCTTTCATGGCACTCAAAGATTCTGAAGAGCTAAAAGGCAGACTTAAGAGAAGTTTGGAGCTCCTTAAGGCCTAGTGAGGCCAGCTGATGCATTGATCTAGTTTCAACATCAAACAGGTTTTATTTTTAGCTTGTTGGTAAACTGGGTGAGACTGGATGCTCCAATTTCATTCTTAAATCACTGTCATGGATTGCTTGAGTACAGAACCCACCAAAAGATGTGGATCTAGTTTGATTTAGATTCTGACTATTGTCTTGGGAAGACGAGATTAATCTAGCAAGAAAGATTTGACTGCAACAGAGGCTCGTCGTCATCCTTCTTTTCAGTCTATGGGTCAACGGCGCAGATTTGACCCATGTCTGAGGTGATGTCTTGATGAAGCCGGTTTTATTATTACAGCTGGGGGACTCGGTGAGATGCTAGCATGGGGACGAGGTCTGATTGATTTAGACCAGATGAGCGTCCCAACACGTTGCAGCACTGCGACCGAAATAGCTCCTTGCCGTCTCACTACATTCCTCAAGAACACATTGTGCTCTTTGCGGCAGAGACGAGTGTTTGAGTTCTTTATGAGGCGAAAACTTTAAATCCAGTCTGTGATGTTCACATTGTTTGCTTACTGGAGTCGGAAGAGAACTCGTAGGCTTAAATCAACAGATATTAGAGGAGAAGATTTCATTGCAAATACAACCTTTCATTCTGAATCCATTTGGGTTACTGTGTCACCTGCTCCAAGGCATGCCAGCTGTTCGAGTGGACGACAACGCTCCAATCAACAGTTTGACAATAACATAATTTCTTCTTAAATCTCCCAAAATTGCTCGCTCCTGCTGGCAGAATGTCAAAGAAATAGACTCTTGGAATCTTCTATTGTTTCTAATGAGCATGTACAACCAAAATAACAAACTACATAACACTGAGAGTTGAGACAGCCAGAGAGGTACCTTAAATTAGCTGGGGATTTAATCTAATTGGTGAAAGTCATCTGCTCCAACCTTCACTGTGCTAAATCCCCCCTGCTCTTCAGTCTAGACTAAATTCTTGTCGGTCCTGCACTAATGTCCCAAGCCGCCGGCGGCAGCAGCGGTGGGACAAATGTGGAGCGGCAGGCCAATCTGACATGAGGCCTGTCTCCTGGGCTCTAATGCAGGGTGGCAGCAAAGGCCCCTTTTTAAGGGAATCAATTAAGGTTTAAAAAGGTGATTCCTGGACGCAGTGTCTGGCTTTATTCCTGGGAGGGAACAGGGGAGGGGGGAGGTTGGAGGTGGAGGGAGGGGAGGTAGCAATGGAGGGGTGGTCCCATGGGGGTTAGACAGAAACCGCACACACACACATAATCACACACACACATAATCACACACCTCAATGGCACCATTGTTGTAAGCAAACCACATAACTGTGAATGTGGCGTCGCCGTCTTGCCTGATTTGAAAGTTTACATGGTTGTTTTAGTGTCGATTGACTCTTGGACCCTTGAAACCTGTTGAAAGTATAATTTCTCTCCCCCACTTCTCCCATTTCGCCTTCAT
>JAPQRQ010000013.1:9130105-9140203 GCA_037367365.1 Apogon talboti | reverse complement strand
GTTCAAAGGGATAATGTGGATGTTGACAGGTGTCTGGATCAGCACTGATGTTGGTCTAATGTTCTAAAAGGGATGTTGTAATGTTCTAAAATACGTTCCTTTCACCTTACATGTGTTTTTCTTGTATTTGTTATATTTACTAATTGGATTTTTTTTATTTTTTTTGCCACTTAACTTCATTAACCTTGATTTTAAACATAATACAATTTTTGGAAGAATTTCACAGAATAAAGTCTTGTTATGTCCTCCAATAACACACTAAAGTTGAAATATTGAATTTCAGAGTATTTCCATGAGTGACCTATAAAGGGTTATAAATATCCAACTTCTGATGAAAACTGTGCAATACAACTGAAAACCCACCAGGAAAAAAGATAAGAATAGGCAAGGAAGTTCTATTAAATCACTGCAACAATAATTATATCTACCTACCAACCTTTACTTATTTATTTTTACCCCATATCAAATAAGTTCCAGCACCATTTTACTGAGTGGCTAAATTCTATTAATATAGACTTTTGAGACAAAACCACATAAACAAATTATTTAAAAGTGTCTAGTATTATAATATTTTTAATTGAAATCATTAATATAATCTATTATTAAAGCTTTTTCGCGGAATATTTCTGAATATTACATGTGCTAGCTTGCTACTACAACCCTTTTTAGCATTTCTGTTACTTTTAGCCCGAAACACATGTAACATTTAGCTAACTTTTACAATAATTTACTTTTAAAGAATGAAACATCCAACATTTAGCTAACTTTTACATTACCTTACACTTTTAAGACTATGAGTTTAACCCTATTTAGCATTGATAGATTACTCTTACCTTTTTAGCTCTGTGCAACAGATATTACTTGCTGTTAATTATTCGGTTATTTATGCTAGCTTGTACTAGCTTGCAAGGCTAACAGTAGTTACAGTATTTCTTACAGTTAACTTGCTTGCATTACATTTACATAGAAATGTCTTTCACTTTGAAGCCTTTGTACTTTTTGCTTCTTATTAAACTTAATAGATTACAGTTGTATAACTATTTCAACTATGCCTGCTAGCTAACTCCTGTACTTTCAGCTGCAACATGTGATGTTAAGGGTTTCAACTGTATGAAATGCATTTGGATTTATGTGATATTTTGATCTGATCTCTTTTAAAAGAACCCGCTGGGATCACATATTCCAGGGTAACTCACCCATAACCACTGTCTTGTTGATTACAGGCAAACCCTCTTCGGTTAAATCATCAACCAAGTCCATTGTGTCTGGGTGTAGTTGCATAGAATTGTACTTGTACAAGACAGACAGCGTTATGTTTCTTCAGTAATGTCATGTAAAACTGTTCACATGTTTAGCATTGTTCTCCCAAATAGACCTGAACTCCCTCACCCTGGCTGTGTTGGTGCCTTGTTCTTCCCACTGAGCAACACATACAGTAAACCCACTGATCTCTGCCACAGCAGCTCTTTATAGAGATAGCAAACAGAGGAAAACAATGTTTGTCCTGCTACAGCTGGGAGCCGCACACATAACTACACCTTATTATTTCATATCATGAGCTTCGGACTAACTCTTTCAGCTGCGGCGAGGGGAAAGGTAGCTACAAGGCAAGTCTGACGGAGATTTACACAGAAACAAACACACACATGCCTAATATAATTGTCAGCGTCTGTCCCTCCCCGTCTCAGAGAGAAGCCCCAGCGTTCACAGAGAAAGGTAATTATTGTGTATCCGAAAGGGAGGATGCAACCATCTCTGGCTCTGATTAGAGGGGACAGGAGAGGAGTGTCGCCTCCCTTTTGCAAGCCAGCGTTTACAGGGAGGTGCACCTTTCACTGTCCAAACAATGACTGTCAGCCTCTATCAATAGCTGCCGTGGGAGGAAACAGTAGCCAAGGTGGCTGGACTGCCATGCAGACTGAGAAATGGATATAAATTGGGTGAAAAGTGCATTACAAGGCTCGGGTAAACTCCACAAATCCCTGTGTGGAGGCTGGAGCATAGCATCCACGGTCCCAGAACATGTCTTACAACGTCCCCTTGCACTCCTTGTACTCCAGTCGAGTTGTTCCTGGATCATATATCAGTGTGTCAGACTGTATAAAGCAAGACAAATTTTATTCTGTACCTGGCAGTTCCAGTGATTATGATCGTTGGATGGATCTAACAGAGAAATAATCATCTTTCTCTCACATGAGGAGGGTGGCGGGGGAAGGATGCTGTCAAAGCTGGTCTCGTCAGAGGTTTTTAGTTGGCCTGTATGTCACGCTACTTTCCTCTTTTCCTCCTCCTGCTTCACTCCCTTCACCTCATTTCTCCTCCCCAGAGGTTACCATCTGCACCCCCCCCCTCCCCGTTACCCTCCTCCTCATCCTCTGCACATTTCAACCTCATCTTCTACTTGTTTTCGCCTCGGAGTTGTGTTACATTTCAACATTTCTTGACTGATTTCTAATTGCTTTTGGATAAAATGTGCTATCGTTGATGTTTTGCCGCATATTAATATTTCAAACTTGAAGTGAAATGGGAGGGAAAGGGGGTTGGGAAAAAAAAAAGCACAGAAAATTAAAGAAATCTGCAAACTTAATGTGCAGACTGCCTTTGAAGTTGAAGGGAAGGAAGTTAGCTGCCACTTGAGATGTCACAGCTAATTGTCCGTTGCGTAGACATATATAATCATACAGCAAAGTGAAAGCAGATAATGACAAAGCAGGGAGAGTGAAAGAGTAATGCGGAGGCTTCATTTAGTGAATAAATTAGCTAAAAAGGTAAAAAAAAAAAAAAAGAAGAGAAGAGAGAGGGGAAAAAGTCTGGAAAAAAGTGTAAAGAAATCGGTCTTCCCTGCTCCCTCTACTCTCAGAGTTACATCGCGGAAGATGATCGTCTCGACTCAATTTCGGAAAATTGCCACCACTGCTGCACCCCCCTCCACCTTCGTTCAACCCCCCGAGAGAGAGAGAGAGGGAACAGAAAGAAAAGGAAAAAAAAAAACTTATCAGCGGTTACTCCTCCTTCATTTTATTTCATTTATGAATTACAAGGAAAGATGCCATTATATATTATTAATTCTCTGCTGTTGCTTTGGCTCTGGCTGCTGCAGCGGTGAGCTGCGGATGTCGGCGGCGGTGTAATTACGTTCTAGCCGGGCAGCCATCCGTTTCCTTTCAAAAATTTACAGGATTCTTAATCACGTTGCTCATTTGGGTGCACGGTGGCGGGGATGGCGAAACACAAACAGGGGCACGTCTGTTTGCACGGGAACACCTGCTTAGCATTGATAGCAGATGTCAGTCAGTGAACTGAACAAAAAAAAAAGTACAGGGAGGGGAGGGGGTGGAATTAAAAATGCAAGCATCACCAACTTCTTATTATTTACTTACTCCAAAAATGAACTACTGGAATAGGGGAGGGAAAATCCTGGCAAACGTCGGGGAAGCTGGGCCTCGTAATTGTGCTTCTAAATTCACTTCCTCCTCCTCCTCTTTTTTCTTCTTCTTCTTCTTTCCCTGTCTGTCCATCTCTTCCTCTCTTTCTAACTTGTGTGAATCTACACAACATGAGCTTCTTTTTCTTTAAGCTTAACCTTTTCCCCCACTGATGTACTGAGCCTCTGCGTCTTATATTTCTATCCGTTTGCATCAGTCTTTGCTGCATTATTCATTTGCATTATAGCGCTGGATGGTAATTAAATCTTGCCTGGGATGCTGTTGTATTTAAATGAAATGTGAATATTTTAGCGAGGGAAATGCAGAATGCTTAATCTGCCCCCCCCTTTCCTCCTCCTCCCCCTCTTCCTCACCACCCTCCCACCCACTCTCCCTGTTTTTTGTTTTTTTTTGCCTTTTAAAGCTTGACGATTGGCCGAGATTTGAGACTGTTTATTGTGCTCGCTGCTCTCTCTAAACGGCTTCTTCTTAAGAATAATAGTGTTGAGTCAACAGCTGCATTGACAAACATATTTCAGCTGATGCATTTGCCTAGACAGGGATATTTGATACCTCTGAGGCCAACACGCACACACACACACACACACACACACACAATTACAGCTTCCTTTTCTACACACTCACACACAGAGAACGCCAATGGGTACATATATGCACGGATGCAAACATGAGAAATCTACCGACAAAATGGCCACTGAGGACCTTCACCTCACAAACACAGAAAGGAGGAGACTTCATACTTGGTAATATCCGTATTTCATACCACACAGATGTTGTCAATAGTTGAACTTTTGCATTTCTTGCATTAGCGACTAAATCATCTGTCAACACAAAGAAGCACAGACTTGATTACACTCTTAATGCTCAGAGGATTAGCTGTTTTTTTTTGTTTTGTTTTGTTTTTTCCACAATATTGACAAGACGACCCCTTGCATGACTGGAAAGTACAAATAACTGCAACATAATTTGTCAAAAAACCCCAAAACATTTATGGAATTCTACTGCAAACCATGGACAAATGCAGGGAAATGCTGGGAACCAGTAATTTGTTTTCACAAAATCCAAAGTCTATTTAGTCTTAATCAAAAGCTTTAAAATCTGGAAAAGTTTAGATATCAGTGAAGATTTCTTCCTTATAAAGACTTTGACCCTAACCCTAACATCCTTCCACAATCATACCAAAGTGCTGCCAGTGTCTAAACTTAACTATAAAAGTCATTAACTCTTCAAATTCTCAACCTAAAATGGTCCGTCTGGGCTTTTTTTATTTTTTTTTATTTTGACTATTAAAAGGTTAGAAAATATGCTGTGTGAGTCCTTTTGCCCATTTTTCCAGAGCACTTAGAACTTTCAAAATACAATCAATCTATCTATTACATTTTATTTATGTAGCGCCAAATCATAACAAAAGTTATCTCATGACACTTTACATATAGAGCTGGTCAAAACCAGACTCTAGCAGTCAATAATTTACTGCATGTTATAATACTGCTAAAACGGCCTCTCATCACCTTCTAGTGCAGGTGTGAGTGAAATTACTGTAATGACCCAATAAAGCCTATAAAGCACAACGTCTCAGTTTCAGAAACCATTGGAATTTTTACAATTGCACAAACAGTGAAAGAGTTACAGCCATCCAAACTGCATATGCGCAGGGTGTGCCAGCGATGACACGTCAGGTTTTAAAGAGTTGAATACACATAAGAACACTATTTCTGTTATGTACACTGGAAAATATGGACATGCATTGATATCATACATATAAGATTTTATAAATTTTATTCTGGTGCATTAAATGATACGTTTTAAGAAGTTTGTCTTGGAATATGCCCTGCAGATGCATGACCTGAACTTGCAAAATTAGCTTTGAGGCAGCACTTAGAAAGCAACAATAACAAAGAGAGACCTTTGTCACACTTACATTTGCAGATAGTGGAAGGGGGAGAAAAGAAAGAAAAAAAAGGAGTAGTGAGAATCGGAGAGAGCAAGATGCACAGGAAAAAAGCGAAAAAAAGAAGGTAGAAGGGAAAGGCAGACAGTGATAGAGAGACCCTGTGAAGCAGATGACAGAACACAGAGAGAGAGGTTGAAAAGCAGAGGGATGAGCTGTGCCTTTAATGCCCATCTGGCCCGGAGATGTAATAAAATTGACATATTGATTCCTTTGAATTTACGAATGCCTGTTTCATAAACTCCATTTCCAAAGCCGAGGCCTCTTTAGAGCCCTGTCATTTTTCCCCCAAATGGATCAATTATGTGCCCACGTAATCCTGTTACCTGAGAAACCCACGCATACTTCTCCCATTTGCGGCGCTTCACCGGGTGCACACACTCACATTATGTGCACATAAACAAACTCGAGGTTTTTTTTTTTTTTTTTTGGGGGGGGGGGTCTGGTTTGTTTATGTGTGTGAGCATGTGTGTGTCTTCACCCCCCACCACGTCCAACACACACACACACACAAACACAAACACACACCTTCTCTCCGCCTAATATTAGCGATTGTTTTCTCCCCCCCTTGGTACCGTCGTTGTACGAGTCTCTCCCGGAGGGTTTTAGGGAAGCTTTTCTCTGTTCTTCTACGGCTTGTTTTGAAGTTAGAGAAATCCCTTTTACCTCCATAAACTGCGATTCCACCACCGCAACATCAACACAAACATCACGTCATATCTGTGTTGGAAGCCTTATAAACATAAATTTCAATTCCAGGAAAAAAAGAGCAATATTCTGCATCCTGTGCACCCCTTAAATCACACACCCATACAGTTACAAGCTACAAGTTCATTTTCTTTGATAAATACAGCCTCACTTCCCAACTAGTACTTAAGTAATAAACAATGCACGGCACAGGAGAGGTTTCCACCATCTGCTACAAGATAAATAGTGTTTTGTGGCTCTGGTGAATCAAGGCAAAAGTGGTCACCTGTGATAAAAGCAGTAAAATCAGTCAAATAACTCATCTTATCCTTGACGCTAACGTTAAAAGACGTATTCCTGGAGCAAAATCAAAGTCAAGGAACTGAAAAGATGAAGATTGAAACATGCAGGAAGAAGATGACTTTGATAAACATGAGGATTCCGTCTCAAGCTCAGCCCTGAAATTACCCAAAATGCTTTTCCAGTGGAAATCTTCAGTCAACTTGTTTCACTCTGTCTTTACTGCACCAAAATCCAGCAAAATCTAATTTAGAAGACATTTGACATAAGTTCAATTTTGATTAAAAACAGCCAGATTTTTTTTGTTATACTCTTTTTTTTTTTGCATGTGTATTGCCTTACATGTGAGTCAGCTCTTCTGAATCTGCAGGGATTTCCTCATGATTTTGCAGAGTCTCTTTACATGGCTAAGAAAAACGAGATGCTTTGGAGACTAGAAGAAGCAGGACTGGATAAAAGGTTCTGGAATTTGTCTCGGTATCACTGGTGCAGAAACGTGTCAAAGTTTCTGACCCGTGCTGGTAGTACAGGAGGTCGCCTTGCATTTATAACCTGGGTGAAAACAGAGGAGTCAGTATGGCTAGTGCCTGGGCGGTAATAGCATAATAGGCGGCTACAAGTGGTCATGGGTCAAACCGGTGCGAGTGTAAATGTTGAAGCAATACAGCGAGCTGTCAGGTGGAACAGAAATGTATGAAGAGCGACAGCAGCGCCGGCGCACCGGAGCCCTCACTGAGCCACTAGATATCTATTTTACTATCTCACATTGTTGTAAAACCAAGAGAGGGACACAGAAGGAAAAAAAAGAAGGAAGGGAGGGGGGATGTGGGAGAAAAAAAAAAAAAAATCAGTCCTCGATCTTATTTTCCACACTCCGGCGAGCTACAAGCGGCTCAGTTACACTACACTTGCACCGAACAATCAGTCTGGCAAAGGTTCACAAAACGACGAAATACCTTGTCACTTACTGCCTGACCTGTTCAGTGAAGTGACTCAGAGGGGGAGGCAAGAAGCGAGGATGTAGGGAAAGAAAATCATAAAATAAAATAATCATAAAGTGGCTCTTGCAGTGGTTAAGGTGCATGAAGGGAAAAAAAAGAGATTCCTTTACATTCCTGTTCTTTGTTGACACTGGTATAAGACATTTTACTCCATCATTAGCCCCTTTGCATCTGCTTTCCCCCTTTGATTTTCCCCTTTAAGATCGGAAAAATCATCACATCCCATCAGATTTATTCCGTTTCATCTCGTTCCAACGTCTTTTTTTTTTGGTTTCACTGAAGCTTCACTGAAACCAAAGACGTCCTCATGGCCGCGCTCAGACGGCAAAATTCTAGATGTGCATTTGCATCATTTTAGACATACATCATTAAAATTTAACCTGACATGTTTGGCATCTTTGGAAACTTCGGGGTCTCCGCAAGAATCTGAATTAAAATTCTTTTGGGTTTTGAAGAAAGTTTGGCTGCACAGCTTGAGGCCACATCCACATGTAATAGAACGGTACTTTAAAATGAGCTATGTCCGTCCTGACGAGTATTTTAGCAAAGTTTCAGAAATACTCATGGACAGAAACTGTAATTTGGTATCCATGTTGAATTAACAGCCAGTAATCAAGGCTGATGTGTTGTTTCCTCCAAGAAAGGGTCATGTGATAGGGGTGCAATAATCAGGGAAGGAAATGAACACTACAGCATAATCCTGGAACTAAAACAGAGTCAGTTTTAAGAACCTGAGGAGTGTGGACACTAGGTTTAACCCTTTTAAGACTGCCCTTATAACAGGCTGCCTTGGTGTTTTCATGTTTTCTTTGCAATAAAAGTGCCAGAAAATGTCTCTTTTGGCAATTCTTTTGCACCTTTGTTTTCAGGAAGAACTTAACTTTCAATATCTGACAATTACTTATCATTATTATACATAATAAATGCTTAAAACTGTGTGTTTTCATTAAAAAAAACAGACTTGAAGTATTTAGAATAATTATTATCAGAAACAAATGTAAATGTCCATAATGAAACTTTTGGAGATTGCAGAAATAAACTTTCAACTATTTTACATCTGCTCAGACATTTTTTTTTTCTTGAACATTCAGTATCCATATTATGGATTCATAGTTTTGTTCTTTTTTTAGCCTGTGTGGAAGTCTCTGAAACAGTTCTACTTGTTTCTACTTGAGTCCCACATTGCTGTAAAGTGTTATACAGTGTTGAAAAGCTCAGGATCTCAGCTTTCCGATGCCGTTTGAATTTTGTGGATAGTGCAAACGGTTCAGGAGTTACAGTAATTTGAATGATGTAAAGTGCAAAATGCAGCGCCGATGAGACTGCCATTGTTAAAGGGTTAAACACAGTAAAAGTTACATGTTATGAGAAAAAGACTTTGCGATGACTAATCCAAAGGCAGGTCCTGGGGATTTCAAAGGTTATAATGTGTTGAGAGAAGTCTGACTAATTTAGTGTCAAAACTAACTATAGTGCAGTAACTATCCTGTGAACGTCCAACAAACTAAACAACAACATCAAGCAAGATAAACTAGTACATTTAAACAACTGGGATGAAGACACTTGGGGATGAGAAAACTCCTGTTGCAACAAGCAGCTCAGATGTCAGACACAAAAGGGGGTGCAGGGGTGTAAAGTACATGATTTGTCACATAGCGCTTTTGCAGAAAGTTGGGGGAGCTTTGAGGCTGAGTGAGAGCAGCAATTGTTAAAAAGCGAAGAGGAGGAGGAAGACGAGGGGGGAGGTTGGGGTGTCGGGCTTAAGGGGCTGACAGGCGGCTGGGTTCTGCTCACTGGACTTAATCTAAAAGAAAAAAAGGCCCCAGTTATGATGAAAGGTCGACAGAGTATGTCTCAGCAAATTGGCTTTTCTTTTTTTTAACCTCATGCTGGCCGATGCTTCCGCTTTACCGCCATGGAAGTCTAATGACCTACAGCTTCCCCCACCACCAAGTCCAATCCCTCCCATTTCCCACCTCCCACCTGTCCGATCCCCCCAACACTTCCTAGTTCATGAATTTCTTTGACAACTTTTGGTCGCTGGTATTAATATCGCTGAAGTTTAACCACCGGAGCCCAAAATCAACCAGAAATCACAAAAGGTCAACTATCAGACTAACTTTCAGTGCTTCTTTTGTCACATTTTGTCACTTTGTGCTCACGATCTGATAAGTTATATAGAGCGGATTTCAGTGACAAACTTGCGAGCAACTTCTGAACATGATGGAACACTTTGGTTCAGACTTGTTCCAAGCCTGACATTTCTCGAAGGCCAACTGTAATGATGTACAATGACAGGTAATTACTAGGGGGAGGCATACATGAGCGCTCGAAATCAGCAGTATCTGTGAAGTTTCTGGAAACTCTGAGTGGGACAAAGAGGACGTCGGCCAACATCCTGAGCGGTGGGTTCCGCTCAAACTCTGAGTCCAGTAGGAAAAAAACACGGCGATGCAATTTTGATGTTGTGTTTTCTCTAACTTGAACTGAAAAGTTTACCACCGTTTGTGAACAGAGCGACATGCTTGACCCTGAAAGCTGCTACAACTGATGATTAGAAGTTTTCCAGCTTCTCTCCAAAGGCAATGCATGTACATTTACACATTTTCCTGACTCCTTATTTTGGCATGTGTTCTCCTATGTTTGTCTGATGCCCTTCTATGTCATTATTTAGTCTTGGGTGTTGATTCTAGTTGTTGTGGTGGTGGTGGTT
>JAPQRQ010000013.1:8929632-8950711 GCA_037367365.1 Apogon talboti | reverse complement strand
GTGTGTGTGTGTGTGTGTGTGTGTGTGTGTGTGTGTGTGTGGGTGTGTGTGTGTCCAGAGGACTGTGGGAGGACTTCCTCTGTGGATCCTCTCTGTTTTCTTTTCAAAGAATGACATTCCGAAGCTGTTTCACTTTTCAGGCAGGAAGTGGAAAGCGGCCAAAAATGATTAAAACCAGGACCAGTTCAAGCAACAAAGTCGAGTTTAAAGTGTCGACACCGAGTCAAACAGTTGTGAGATATTGTTTCATAAATCTGAGTAAGTGGACGAGTGGTGCATCAGACCTGGGAAAGTACACCCTGACTTATCAGACACGGAGAAAGCAGGAAGTTTACGTGTTTTATTGAGGTTTACGACAAACATCCAAGTAGAAAGAAGTCGGGACGGGACAAAAAATGAACATGATTTGACTCCTATTTTATTATGTTATTATTTTATCTGCTCAGGTTCATCACATCTGTAATGAATGGTTGTAACACATTCAAGAAACAAGTCAAAAGGGGAGAAAATTAGGACTAAAATGTCTTAAACTAATGAAATAAGATGGTGTGAACAGTTCAGGTGTGTGAAAATTGTTGAAAACTTTAAAACCAGTGTTCCTTTGGATATTTCAGCCTCTGCATCCACAACAGAATGAAAAAAATCCAGGAATCTCAATGTATTGAACTCAAATGACCTTCCTTATGCAGGCGTTTAATGCAGTAATGCCGTTATATAAACATAACATATTCTGTTTATTTTGGTTATTATTTTGTTCTTTTTGTTTTTTATGTTTGTTGTTCATTTTCATTGATTTTCTTGATTGTATTGTTCAGTTTTATTCATTTTTAGGATTATTTTGTTTATTTTGATTAATTTCTTGATTGTTTTGTTCATTTTTATGCTTATTTTGCTTATTTTAAGATTATGTTGTTCATTTTCATTAATTTTCCTAATAATATTGCTAATTTGTATGATTATGTTGTTGATTTTGTTAAATTTTTGGATTATTTTGGTCATTTTTATGATTATTTCATTGATTTTGATTAATTCCTGGATTATTTTGTTCATTTTTGTACTTATTTTCCTCATTGTCATTGATTTTCCTGGTTAAATTGTTATTATTTTTTTTTGTTTATTTTGTTTGTTCTTTTGACTAATTTTGTTCAATTTCTTGATTATTTTGTTCATTTTTATTATTGTTTTGTACATTTGTATGATTAATTTGTTTTTTTTGTTTTGTTTAATTTTTGTTTTTTATACTTACTCTGTTAGTTTTCATTGATTTTCCTGACTATATTGTTCACTTTTATACATTATGATTACTTCCTTCATTTTTATACTTATTTTATTCTTTTTTTTGTTCATTCATATCATACTATGTCAGTTCCTCAGACTGCTTAGCTTTGTTTTTGATTAGTGCAAAATAGATAGATAGAATAGATATAATGGAACAGACAGACACAGACAGACAGATAGATAGATAGATAGATAAAAACATATATAAACACATTATGATATGTATATATTAAAAAAATACATTGCACATGTATGTTATGTACATTTCACAGCATTAGTGCATTAAACTCCTGTGTAAGTAAATTCTTTACTCTCCCAGCTTTCATGGAATGTCACAAAAATCTGAAGTAAAATGAGTGTTTAAGCAAAAGAAAACCAAGTTGCATAAGATGAAACATCCCATAAGGTTCGATTGAACTCATTTTTATACTCAAAACCTAAAGCATCCATTACCCAGACCAACTGTTTTCTTTCTGCAGACAGTCCTGACATTCATTTTATAGAATAATAAGTCCCAAGTGTCCCTAAGGTGCTATTTAGTTCACTTCTAAGCTACAGTACAGCAAATATATATATGTCATTGATCGATATATATACATAAATGAGCATTTATTAATGACCTGGACCTGAGTGTAAGTCCGATCCTGTCAACACCTTGAACGTCTGTCCAACAGGTCACCCCAAAAGTCAAAAATCCTACTTTTGTATCATATTAAATGTGATTTTTCCTCCTGTTCAGTCGTATGTGACCACACTTATCGCTGTATAACGTTATATTACCGACACCTTTGCCAAACACAATGTTGATCCTGGATGGTTCTGGACCTCAGGGTTACATCCAAGGTAATGTTTTTGCACATTTGCAGCTACATTTTTTACGATATATATGGTTTACTACAATATCCGTGCATTACTTAAGAGATAGATTACCGAACAGGGGAAGGGGGCCTCTGGAGGTCATGGGGCCCCGAGGTACAGGCCCTGAAGTGGGTTCACTTTCTCACACGGACCAGTTTAGACCTGGTGAACTGGAAAAAACAACAAGGACCTTAAGTTTAATCTGATGCATCCGCTGTCCTTGTAGTTTTATCAATTTCTAGAAACAGAGATGATAGTTTAGCAGATTTTAGTTTATTATTATTATTATTATTATTATTATTATACTGTAAAATTATACTTATTATTATAATACTCTACTAAAATCTTTGTAGTTCATTCTTGAGTTTATGCGAATGTTTATCGTATCCAGTGTGTAATGTTTGTTTGTTGTCATTGTCAATTATTTTTCTTATTGCTTACTATTTTTCTTATTATTATTATTATCCTTATTATTCATTATTAATATTCATTCATTCAATATAATAACCCTCAACTTTAATCTGAGCTTTTATGAACATCTACATCAGGGATTTAGTTCAGGTTCCACATTCAACCCAATTTGATCTCAAGAGGGCTGGACCAGTAAAATAATAACATAATAACATATAAATAATGATAACTCCAAATGTTTGTCTTTGTTTTAGTGCAAAAAATAAGATTAAATAAATAAATAAATAATCAATTGGGAACTGACACACAAGTAGCACTGGGTCTTTATGGGTTAAATATAAACTAAAATGAATGAAATAAAGAGTATTTAGCATTAAAACAATGCATCTAATGGGTCATTTTATGCCATTTTTCGCTCAGCCTCCACTTAGTCATGAATTCCTCCACTATATCTCAACTCTGACCTTTGACCTCTACCCTGTTTAAGCGTCTATGTGAACTGTCTGTATGTGTGGGCCTGGAAACCGTAGAAATATATGCAAGAAATTCCCACATTTATACATTCCTGAGCTGAAGTCATTAAATCACATGTTTTATTTGCAATTTAGGCATTGGTTGATGAGAACTGTGGTGAATGGGTCAAAGGTCGGAGTTAGATCCCGATTTACATATGTCAAATGTTCAAATACAAATACGCATATTTATATGTTAATGCAGCGCCGCTACGATCATGTATGTTGAGGAAGTGGAACTCCACTCCCAGCTCACCCACATCAGTGTCAGTTTTACAAGGCCGTGCTGGATTAACAGTGAAGAGATATACGAGGGGGGTTATTTTTAGACAAAACACAGTTAGCTACCCCTCTCCCTGTTAAGTATTTTGGCTTAAAAAATGCATGAACGGCGGTGGGGGCTCAAAATGTAGCGCTCATGCATTGTTAACCAGGCTCCGTGGCCCTTCTCATGACTCCAGGTCGGGATAAGTGCAACCTATCCTTGTTTTCAAAACGTACACTGAAGCGCTGTCTTGCATTTGTGAATTATTGACCAGTGCACAGATGTTGCCTCATGATGACTATACTGTACTATATGTTGTTTTGCACACGATAAACACGACGACTGCATGTTGGATTTGTTTCACTCTTGCATTTTGTTGATTTGGATGTTGTTTTCAGTTGCTTAATATGTCTGATATTATTGCATGTCTTATGAATGTCAATAAAATATTATTATTGTCTGTATTAGACAAAGACCCAGCGCCACTTTTACGACTGTTCCCAAAGGATTTTTTCTGTAGATTTAACATTTCTTAAGTGATTTATTACCATTTATTATAATATTACCCTCTGTATTTTGCATTCTTTTCAGTGAAAATCAGATATTTTCTTTTTATATTTAATTTACTAATGCAGACTTGTAGATGTTCATTAAAACTCAAAGTTCAAAGGTTATTACATCAAAATACAGAAAACTGAAGCAAAACTGACTTTTTCAGCAAAATATGTCATTAACTGAATATAAAAACTAGTGTCTACAACCAATTTTTCCGATCTTTCCTGCACAGTTACTGTTTTACTTCCTTGTCTTGTATTTTGCAGAGATTGTTGCTCAAAAAGGACTATAAATCTGTGTATAGTGATTCTTCAGCGTTTAGGTGTTCAATTCCAGTCTAAATTACCTGTTGAACACCTACAACTATTTTCTGTAGCAACTAAAAAATGATTTTTCTGTCTTTCCCAAGTGATTTATCACAACTTATTGTAATATTATCTCCTGAATTAAAAATTCAGGAAATAATTTGGGTCTTTATGGGTTAAACTCTCAGTTGGGGTTAGAGTTGTGTGTCTACCACAACAACATGAAGTTACTTCTCAAATGAAGCCGAACACACATATTTAGACCTTGTACATCCATGAACTACTCTGGTAAAAGGTTCCATGGTAAATGGTTTACATTAATATGACTTTCTTAAACACATGACAATAACATTTTATGGATCTAAGACCTGGCTAAAGAAATCTCAATAAAGTGTGACTGCAATTGCTACACTTCAAACAATAATAAACTAAAAATGGTGAAAAGCAGGAAAATAAACACAATTTGAAAGGCCATAAATATTCTTCCCTAGCATTCTCAAGAGATTTGTGAGAGAATTTCTAATAAAGGTGCCGAAAACAAAGATAAGCACGGGCCAAGAGATAAGCACTGCCAAGTTTGGGTTTAAGCAATAAAAGGTCTTTGGTTAGAGTTATGAAAAGCTCCTGATTTGGTTCAAATATTCTAAGTAATTTACTTAGCAGATATTTGTCAACTTTATCTAGACGAGGACAAGCTCTGGCATCTTTCTCTAGTCTTGTCAGAGCCTAAAAACTGTTAAATCCTTTGGGTGCTTTCACTCCTTCCTTGTCTGGTCCAGAATTCCAGACTTCCCAATTTGATCTGAGCCAAAATTTCAGGTTTAAAACGTCTCCCAGACCAAGATGTGGACCAAACAGTTGGTCTTTGGTCCGCCCAAAACACTTTCAGACTAATCACAGGAAGTTAAGCAAGGCTGTCATTGCAAAAAACTCAAGAAGAAGAAAAACAAATGGAAGAATTTGGACTTTTATGAGTAAAATCATCCTGCATGACTGTAATTTTTGAGTCCACTGAAAAGTTACCCCCAGTGCCCGCAGTTCCATGTGTGTTGCCAAGACAATGCTACGTGATGCTTGTTGCAACATACAAATTCTACACATGCACATAACCAGAAGAACATCAGTTAAAAGCTCAATGAAAGCAATTGTCGGACAACAGAACGCAATCCAAACAACAAGCACGAAAATGTGTTAATATCTAAACCATGCTAACAGTCTGAGACCTTAACAGACCAATGAGACAACCTTTACAGTGCTAAGCTAACACTAAGAGAATCAATCAGTACAAGTATTATTTCTCTACCAATAAAACTCACTAAACGAGACAAAGAAGAGCAAAAAAAATGGTTGCATGTGATGGATGATTATGTATTTTATCTTACCTTTACTGTTTTCTGATCATAACTTGGTTTTATACGAATGCAACTTCAGCTATCAGCTAATCCATACATTTAAATGATTCCAACTGGAAACAAATGGCCTGGGGTTTAAGAAGTTAAAATAATACAACATAGACAATTAAGGTTTATATTGTATAGTAAATAACCCTGATAATTAACACTCATATGATAAAGTTTGGAGAAGGAAAACTGGCTGATGGCTGATTAATAATTATATCAAAGTAATAACGATCTAAATAAATAGAGGTAAATAATGACCAAATCTGGATCGCTGAACCTCAAACTCAAGGAAATGCAATTTACCCAAACATGCCAGAGAGTTTTAATCCCTATTCCAGAGTGATAGTGGATGATGCCAAACCTATCTGCAGCGCTGGCACGGCGCTAACGAAGTGTGGATATGCGAGACTAAAGGATAGCTACAGTGAAGAAATACTTCTATACAAGTGCCAAACGTTGCATTAAAGACAGTGTAAAGGTTGTCAGGTTGTGGGAGTTTTGCACAGGCAGAGATTTGGCCGAGGAAACTACTCCAGTGCATGATTCCAGTTGAGTAGCAGCCGGATTCCGTGTAAGCTTAGGTGATTTATCTGCCGTTCCCTCTTCAGGTCCCTCTCCTTTTCCCTTTTTCGTCTCCTTTCTTTTCTCACCGCGGGATGGAGACAAGCTGAATGAGGTAGTTATGATGAACCGTCACTCAGACCCTGACAGCAGCTTTCTCAGCCACTCGTTCTCGGACGAGCTCAATTGATTACACGACTCAGTCAATGTCACGGAGTCGCAGGGCCCCCGTTTAAATGCACTCCCGGCGCTGTCGGATAAATCACATCAAACATCACTAACAGATAACCCCCCTTCCCTCCTTTGTCGGTAATTGCGGTATTCCTGTCCTCCCGTAGATGTTCAATCCCTCCATCCTTCAACCAATTGGCTCTGACAAGGGGGAAAGCAGTCCCTGTCAAAACTGTTAAAGGGGAGGATGATATTTAAGAGGTGTACCGGATAACAGACATCTATCACCTCTTCGGAATCCTATATCATGTCTAAAGCATGGCGTGATCAAGATGTCTTTCCCTTGTACTTCTGAGGCTGAAAGTAAAGTTATTACCCCACCGTGATGACACCATGCTTCTCGGCTTAGAGGGAATGTGACAGGTAGAGAGCAGGAATGTTCCGGCAGATATGCCCGAGGAACATGAATAAGTCAACGGGGAGGGGGGAGATTAAATATTCATTCTACTGATATCGTTCTTTGTCACATCCTCTTTAACAACAATGAGGACGGGCAGAAGGGGGGTGGAAGGAGGGAGGGGGAAGATGATGAGGAGAAGGATCCTTAAACTGGCGCTGGCTAGACGTGTCAAGAGGCATCAAGTCACAACGGTGAATCTAACCTGAGGCGAGGAGGAAGGGCAGCTAACTGTTTGTTTTAACCTGCGTGCAGCGGCAGATGGGTGGAGTCTGGCTGCCTGGAAAGGAGGGGAAAGTGACTGTGAAGGGTTTCTGCCGCAGGATGTACTCCAACCGAAGACGAAGACAGCGGCTGATTCTGCCGATTAGCACACCTTCTTGATCTGAAGGGTGGTAGGCCTCGATCGATCAAAGTGGATGGTTCATACTGTAACGGAAAGGGTCTGAAGTTTGGTTCAGTAAAGTACTCCTGAAATCTACTGAATTTTATCACATCATTGTTCCTGAATAAACTGCACATTCTCACACTGAAGTTGGATAGGGCATCACATTTTGACGCATAGGATAACACAGGATACCACTTTTGCGGACCGGGGCCCAATAGCTGACCCTGACTGACATGAGGTCAGAGGAAAATTAAAAGTCAATGCATATATACTGTATATCAAATGCAACCAATACAACGATACTGCTTTTATTTTAAAGGATCTGCTACATTAACGTTTTTTCTCCCATACTTTCTTTATTTATCATAAGGCTTACGCAGTGATTGGTTTGTTGGTCAGTTTCAGCCCATGAAGATGTCAGCTAACGGCAAAACAAAAAAAAAAGGCTGATTCAGAATGCAGAGTTTTTAACAAGACAGACATCTAAGCATTTCTTCACTGAAGTCAGAGGTAAAGTGGGAAAAAAAAACTGAGATATGCAAACAAACAAAACTGGATGCATTTATTGTTTTTCATGTAAAGTTAATGTGGAGGTGGTTTTAAACATTTTTGTGAATATTCATAAAATACTTGTGTTCTGTGCTCCACATTTTCATTGTATTGTTTCATTTACTGTTAATGACATGAGATAATGAGATAATGACATGAATATGGTTTGGTTAAAGTTGCAGAAAAAGGGTTTGAAGGACTAAGGTAGGACAGAGGAAGAAAGAAAAGGTAAAAGTGAACACAGTATGAACTCTGCTGTTCCATCATAACCATCCCACCTGTTACTGAGGTTTCTGCTACTTAATAATCCCATCCAGACCATGTTGTCAATTTACGAATTCTTCTACCTGAGCATTTACCTTGGAAGCAATGACTCATATAAAGTACCTGTTGACCTCTAAATACATTTTCAGTGATCCCAGGTGCCAATCCTTCACCATGTATTCACTGTTGGTTGAGTATTTCCGATGCATACTACTTTACATTTCCAATTTACCACATTTTAGAGGTATTAATATGAAGTTCTTCAATCAATTGCACCAATCTACGATAAACATTTTAGGTACAGTTGTACATTTCAGTTTGTCTTAGCTGTTGACTTGTGTTTGATCACTGAAAATATGTCTTAAAACCAAGTCTAAGCAGCGTATACATTGTTCTACAGCTCTCCCAAGTAGTGATTTTCCACAGTAAACTACTCACATGGTTTATCCTCAATAGGTGTCCAATATGTCACCAAAAATTAGTAAAAAAATAAAAAGTAAAAGTGATTATATGGTTTAACTCCATATAAAGGAGTTAAGCACCAGAGCTTTAGTGAAAAAAAATGTAATGATGTCTAATCTGGGTTTTTACTCCTGGACTTTTACTTAAAACTTTTACTTGTAACACAGTACTTTTACTAAATACTTGCTCTGCCATTGGATATATTGACATATAATCCCATTTGAAAAGAACAGTGCTTCCCAAATTCCCTATAAATTTGCATGTGCAAGTGAAACTCTACAATGTTTTTGGCAGAGCTGAAAGTTTTGGTGACTAAACCACCAACTTTTTGGGCATCATGACGCGCCACATTACCCCAACAGATGCCTCAATGCGTGATGCAGCGATGTCATGGCAACCTCACGCACTGATCATTTCTAGTGAGCTTTTTTTTTGCCATTTGCTTTCAGTGCTGGCAGATATTATACACTGGCCTGTCAACATGCTCATCCTCAAGAGTCTCATGAAGTTTGGACGTACTGTATTAAGCAGAATTCAACCTATGGTGAGAGGTGGACATAGGCATTTTAAATATTATATATGTTGGACATTACATGACAAACTGACATTTAAACATTTTCTATAAAGATATGCAGCCAGACTTTGTGTGTTTTTTTTCTTCACTAGAAGGTACATTTCACTGGATCATTGCCCAGAAAGTTGCCTGATTCATTGGTTGAGTCACATCTCTCTGGACAACAGGTGGCTCAAAAATACTGAACAAGATGTCTGAAAACTGTGTAAAATGCTAATTTATTTGACTTGGAAAATTCTACCATAGACGTAGCTCGAGTGACAGTATACATTGACGCCACTTTTGCACCAGAACACGCTTCCTCAGGCAGACTGAATGGAAAAAACATGTTGCAACCTGGCATTTAGTGAGGATCCCATAAAACTTGGAGTAAAACCAACAATTATCTGTTTAAATTAAAGGTAGTTGGACTCGACTGTGATGCTTACAACTTACTGAAGAACATGTGGACCATAAAGCAAAAGCTAACATCATGCAAGCTTTGGTGCATGGACTTTTTCTCCATATCAGTTGTTTGAAACTCAAATAGTAACATAATAATGACCAATAATGTAATAATTTTGGCCATTTTAAATGGTAACAAAGCCAATAACATACTAATTTGACACTAATATATAATAAACTGTTTGAGTGTATAATGCAATAATTTATTGTGCTACTGGCTGGTTATTACATTATCGGCCTAGCATTAAAAAATCATCAGAAACTGTAATAACTGCAGCCAATAATGTAATAAAACATACACAGCGTGGTATTTCTTGTGGTTTTAGTGAATATTATATACTTCATTACTGTGAAGTATATTTAATAATTAAATGATGAATTAATATGATGACTATGTCATCCACTATACCTATTTATGATTACCAAATGGTACAAAAACATTGAAATAAGGTCATATTTATGTATTATTAGATAATTGGCTGCAATTACTAAATTTTCCAAGTATTTTTTAATGCTAAGCCAATAACGTAACAACTTATTAACCCTTTAACAACAGCAATCTCTCTAGCACTACATTTTGCACTTTACATCATTCAAATTACTGTAACTCCTGAACTATATAACACTTCATGGCAGCAATGTGGGACTGTATTACAAGTAGAAAGGAACTGTTTCAGAGACTTCCACACTGGCTAAAAAAAATGCCTGGAAATAACAAAAACAAATATGAATCCATAATATGGATACTGAATGTTTAAGACCAAAAAGCATGTTTGAGCAGATGTAAAATAGTTGAAAATTTATTTTTGCAATCTCAAAAAGTTTCATTATGGACATCAGTTGTTTCTGATAATAAATAAACTAAAAACTTCAAGTCAGTTTTTTTTTCTTTTTTACTAAAACACACTGTTTTAAACACTTATTATTTATAATAATGATAATTAATGGCCAGATATTGAAAGTTAAGTTCTTCCGAAAAACAAAGGTGCAAAAGCATTGGCAAAAAAGACATTTTCCGACACTTTTATTCCAAAGAAAACATAAAGACAGGTGGCCTGTTATAATGTCTTAAAAGGGTTAAATTATTGCCAAGTTATTACATTATTGGCTTTATTACATTTAAAATGGCCACAATTATTATGTAACTGGCCATTATTACATTATTATTATTCTTACTACAATGAAGAAAAACAATGTAAAAGATTAAAATAGTATATTGCTAGAAAGGTTAAAAGCTGTACTTTGCTTCTAATCAACTGGAAACATTACATAACCTTTTCTACTAGTTAACAGTTAACTGTCAGGATTAGACCTAAGCGTTTTATTGAAATATTCTAAGGTAATTTTGGCAACATGACAACCTGAATGCCTTCAAGAAACATGCAACTAAAGAACCTCTACAACTGAATTCAACTGTTGCTGAACACTGGTGCAGTTGCTGTTAACTGTGCAGGTGTTTGGCCGTTAGCCATTAGCTTACCGGAACACACCGTAAAACGACGCTTGATGTGAAAGCCGAGTGTGTTTTCTGATTCCAGTGACTAATCTCTGCCATGGGTTGACAAGTGAGCTGAAGACAAGAGCTGCAGTGCCAAATGGGCTTCTCCAAGGTGCTGAATCATGGATATGCATTTGTACGACGGCGACAAATACAAACGCACATCTCTCAACTTCAACAAAAACAGCACACGGCTACATTAACAAGCAGCATTCGCTCATGAAATATGTCAGAGTAAAGAAAAAGAAAGCGGCACTGGCAGCTCCTTCGACGGCGACCATCACCATTCAAGCACAGGAGCAACACCAGCGCCAAACTTCATAATATTACAATATAAATCAAAAAGTCAACAGGAAAAACAGGGGAGGCAAAGGGGGAGGGAAACCATAATGTGCACAGTAAATCCTAAAATCAAAACTCAGCATCCTTTGGTTTCTAAATGCACTGCTGTCATAAAAGCATTTCCATCGACAAATGAGTCTGCGGGAAAGGTCAATAGTTAATTGAATAATCTATCACCTTGGGATGGACAGAGTGTAGCACACTATGCAATCAATGACAGGCGCATTAAAAGGTCAGCCACAGACTTCCATGATAAGTCACCTGGCTAATGTTTTCTTTGGTTATACACTGCCCGAGGGTCGGTGAAGAGCAACTAAGAGGGGACCGGGTCTGCAGGTTCAGGAAAAATACAAGGTGGGAAACAACAATGGGAACCACTGATCCCAAATGAGACGCCATGCAAAAATAAAGAACGTTTACTGATTATAGCTTCTTAAAATGAAGAATTATAAGGTATTTTTTCAGTTTTATAGAAGAAGAAGAAATGGGAAGGAACTGAGTACAAGTACAGTACATACTTGTCTGGAGTTTTCAGGGATCTGTACTTGGCTTTTTTTGCTTTTAATCGCTATATTTTAATACAATTGACTGTAATTGTTTGTTCTTTCAGCGGCAAAACAGGTCTGTTACCTTACTTTTAAAGTATTTGAGGCAATTATTAATTATTTTCATTTACATCACGTCACTGTAACATAATCAAGGCCACTTTTAACCTAAATAAATGGAATAATAATACATGGAAAAGACAATCCAGTGGTTAATCTTTTAATAAAAAACACATTTTGCAACAAAACAGCATATCGCCACCTTCCTAAAATAATTTCCTATGCAATTTTTTTTTCTTCTAAATAAGACGATATGCAATGGGAAGATGCAAGAAAAGATGTAAAAGATGACGGAAATGACACAATGAGAAGAAAACAGTGTAAAATGTACAAAAGATTAACATTAACTTTAGATCAAGTGCAATCTGTAGTCCTGTTTGCATGGAACTATTTCTACCTGTGGACCTCGGGCAATTTATATTATATTATTTTATAATTGCAGAAGTCAACTGACATTAATCTCATATGAATCAGACATGTCTTTAATTTGTACAGTAAAAACTCCCTATTTAAGCAAATAACTGCAATAACATTACTCCAATGTGCATCAGCATTTCTGTTATTTAGATTTTTTTGTTTATGTCATGCATTTATTCAGCCTAATTCCTGGATGAGGACAATAGAAGCTGCATTGGTCGAAATAAATGAAAGTTTCAGCAATGTTTTGGGTGGAAATTCAGGAGCATCAGGTTTGCGATGTAGCATAAATATTTGCCGAAATACAGTTAAATCCTTCAGAAAAGGGAAACCTGAAAAGATGCTGAGATGGACAATATTCACAGCAGCTACAGTAAAGAAAAACTGAATTTGTAAGCAATGAACCTAAATTTAACTAAAGATGATCCAAGTAACTGGATGTTGACGGGTTAAGCTAGTTCTGTGCAAATAGGGCTCGAGTCTGCAAACAAATACAAGGTAAAACTAGGCCAAACAGACAGAGAATAGGCATTAAAATATTTAGAGTTCTGTTGCTGACATTGAAAAGTGATTCATATAAGTTAGGTTTAATAGTGTTAACATTATATTAATGTACAGTTCAATTCAATGCTCATAGCAGTAAATGAGTATGTACCTTTTTCTGCATGTATAAAAATTTGAAATATTATGTAATAGAACAAATCCAAACCAGTTACACTTTTGTGAATAGAATAAAATAGAATAGAATAGAATAGGATTTAAAAGTGCCACCTATATATAAAACCTACTATATAAATGTTAGGAAATATGAGGAACTTGTGGCTTTTCCTTCACACCTATGTGTTTCCAAACTCAGATTTACTACCATAAATGCTCTTCCTCATTCAATGTAATGACAACAGGACTTAAGGCAACACAACGCACTAATACGACCCCATACATTTGCAATGAAAGTGAAAGGAAAAGAGCAAACACCTTGTCTCCTTAATTTTTGATAAGAAAGGACTCCTTTAAACCTTTTAGTAAAATACCACATGTGGGTATTCTTGATGCGACATGAATTCTCATTTAGAGCAATAGCGACTCATTTGCAGCAATATCCTTGTGCGACTGTGACCTCCCCATTAATTATAAATGAAGCGTGTTTCCTTATAATGCCAATTTATTCCCATTCATGTGTTTACTTTTATAGGAAGGTGTGGCAGTTGTATTAGAAACAAAGGAAGGATTGCTATGTTAACAGATGCTTCCAAGAAGGAGGAAAAAAAAAACAATAATTATGCAAATCTGAGACAGAATAATTATGGATGTATTCATTATTTATAGGTTTGCTTTCCTTTGTGCTATCATAAACTAACTCTGAGCTCAATGTGCGATTGTAGCTTTCTCCTTTAATTGTGTGTACACAGAATTATGTCATTTATTTCAACCATTCCTTGCGCAATTTCATTATGACCATGGGGTAGAAGGATGTGATTACCAATTTGGTTCTGTGAGAAACTTCATATTTTCTTCACTTTCATATGCATATGTTTGGGGTTTTTTTTTTCCTTCCAACCTCACTTCTAAATGTTTACTTTGCTGAGAATATTACATTATGAAATCCATATAAATGTAAAATTACTGTAGCTGATGTAATGATGGCCCCTACCGAGGAGAATCTTATTGATGTAATCAGTGAATGGCACAAAGCAGCTATTTTTTCCAGTAATTGGACTTGGTGGTGCAGTCGCTCATTTGTCCAGTGATTAGTCTTTGTTTAAACTAATTGTAAGTGAAAAAACAATCCATTTGTAAGACTTCCCAACACATCCAGCAGGTTAATGCAGACTCCTCTAGAAATGAACTAAAATCATCCCCTGTGCTTTTTTAATTAATGCACTTTATTTTTAAGCCACATTGCAACTGCAGAGACAAAACGCAACTGGACTCGGAGCCAATTGTTTGTCAAAGTGTTTCATCTGCTGTTGTTTGACAGTGAAGCTGTGAATGAAAAGTCCCGCTGAGAAAAGTAGAAGACGACTGAACAATCAAGAGCCTCATACATCAATCAATAAAATACCGCATTCCTTTTTTTTTTTTTAATTCCTCAGAAAACATCACTATATCTGGGTGACTTAAGTCTTTAGGACAGCTGATTCAAGTGAATTGGATCACTCCAAGCAATCTACACAATGGGGGAATAAAATGTATCAGACATTTGCAGCTAAGAAAAGACATTTGTCACTGTGACATGATGCTTATGTGCATGTGTATGTTGATTCTGTTGCATACATATATTATATCCTATTCTAGAGGCCAATTATGCTGAGTTCTAATTTGCATTGATGTTGAATTTTCAGTCTTTTCACTAACTTTATGTTATCTGTATTATGACCTGGATGTCGATTCTCCGCAATTGCGTTTTTTTTTTTATGCCATTCAATACTTGTGAAGATATTTTAGCACTTGCACAAAAAAAGCACCTAAAATGTTTAATGCAGTGTATGTATTTTATGCCACATATATCAAAACAGCAATAAACAACATGGTAGTAGATTGCATCATGACGTTGTGCATTTCAATGTTGTTGATGAAAGTCGTCAATAAAGTCATTTCCTTCTTAATAATGCGAAAGTTACAGGGAGCCAATTTGAAAGACTGCAACATTGAATAAACATATTTCTATGTTTTTGCAGTTTGGAGATTATTTGACATATTTTATGTAAACAGGGAGGCAGTGGTTAGCACTTTGGCCTCACAACAAGAAGGTATCGGAGACACATCCAGGGTGTACCCCGCCTTCAACCACTGGTAGCCAGAATAGGATACAGCAACTTGGCAACTCTCAAAAGGACAGAAAATGAATGGATGGATGTAAGTAAACAAGATATTTTGATGTACAAATGTTTCATATTATACATTTGATTCAGGCGGTAATCAATAAGTCGTCCGAGTGGAATGTCACATTCCAGACTATTTTCCTTAAAAATATACTAAGAAAAACACTCAAATATTAACTCATATAACTCAAACAAGAGACAAAAATGACTAATTTGCTAAATAGCTATGTTTTTAAAAGTACCAAAGTCACTAAAGATCCAAAATACACTAGTTCAGAAATGAAGCTGTAACAGATTTTGCTAAAAGTTTCAGTTATAAATGGATGTTTTCTACTGTATATCAGCAGATGTAATTCTAGGAGCATTAGGACACTTCAGTACTTTTCACCATCTGTAAAGTTGAGTTCATCCAACAAAGCACATCTGTAGTTACTAATTAGCAAAAGATAATAATTGTATTAAGTTTGGTGAAATGGCAAAAATGACTGAAAAAGCCATGCTAATTGCTATATAGTATAAATTTAGGATTATAATTTTAATTTATCAACATTTTCTATGCTTTTTATTGAATGTTCAACTTGAACCCCTTGTAGACTATTGTTGCGAATTTGCCTCAACATTCACTGTTTTTGTAATTAGGTGCTGTTCAACATTCTTTGGATGTTACCTGGTTATTTAAGATCCCTGATGTTCATCGATCAATTTCAATGCTCTGGTTCTGAAACTGTTATTAATTTCATTACATTCTACTGATTTTTGGACATACATACCTGAGATTGGAAAATGTGTTTAATTACTATGATGACAATTATGCCAAATGTCACAAATTTGCATCATAGTTGTAGATGCTACATTTAAATGAATAATCTCCGCTTAATTCAGCATCACAGCAACAACACACATAATTTACTATTTCTTTTATATAAATGTATATATACATTTAAGCAATAAGGGGTTAATATCCATTATTTATGAAATGCAGTTACACATTTTACCTTACGACCCTAATCTTAGCCGATACCCTCTGCAAAACTGCCACATTTTGCTCAGTGAATTGCAGTGTTTAGTTGGCTACTTTAAAACAAAACTTTCAGATCCTCCATCTAAAGTGAACTGTATCCCCTAAACACACAAGGGCCTCCACTGAATTCTCTGATAAGACATGGGCACTTGTCATGGAAGCTCGCTTTTGTCGTTTTCTGTCTCTCTTGTGTTTTCAAGACGGACCTCTTCACATTGATCCTTTGTGGCGTTTGTTTGTCATCCCGTGAACCATCACTGTCAAAGCCAGAGCCGCTCTAGTCCCGACGCGCCGCTCATCCCAAAGAGGGTTTAGACATACAATTAGCCACGGTTATAGCACCAGCGCTAATGCAGCGGGGTAGCAATTTGCAGAGTCCAAATCACTATCCAGTTTATCTTCAAACACTGCCCATCACAAAACAGCGTTTCCAGAATGATAAAGCAAAGTTTGGGTCCAAAACTGTCAAACAACTATTATTTTTAATCCTCTGATGTGATGTGACTTTGTGTATTAATTCATCTGCTGTGTATCATGTCATGCTTGTCACTAAAATGCATTTACATTCCCAGTGGTCCAATGGTGACGCATAGTTAAATAAGCTTTCTACAATTTCATTTATACCTTATAACCCGTAGCAGTAAAATAGACATTCGATACTGTACATGTGCTTCTCATCTATTCTTCATCTGCCTCACAGGCATAAAGAAAAGAATAAAAGATTTAACCGAGGGGGAAAAAAATGAATGAGGAAATACTAATGTCGACAACTCCATTTATATTACCCATGCTAAGTGTGAGCTCAGTCACTTTGAGAAGTGCCGCTCTTGAAGGCTTTTGCTGAAAATGTCCATAACTCAATAGAAACTTGGCTGCGTCTCAGGCTGCTTCCTTTCTCCCACAATCCTTCACAGGAATACTTTATATGCCATCACCTCGCCGCGATGGAGAGCAAAGCAAAAAGTAATGTCTGTTTCCTGTCCAGCAGCTTCTCCTCAGCAGCCGAGACGCTTCAACTGCAGTCAGTGTGTATATGATGAGAAATAAAAAAAGAAATGCCTCACAGATTCCCTCTTCCTGGACATTGGTTGTGAAACGTTGCCATGCTGCGTTACTGGCAGACAATGAATTTAAACCATTTCAGTCTATGGTGACTTCCATGTCAGATTCCATAATGGGTAGTGTGGTAGGTCTTAATAGCTCTGTATCAGTTATGCATGTCCCAGAGACACAAACCTGGCTTTCATAAAGCAGCAGTGCCACAATCTGTACAGATTAGTGTTATTCTTAAGAAGGGATTGCACTGTTGAGGGGCTAAAAATATTTAAAAACTCACAAATGTTTGCAGAGATCTCAGAAGTTGTTAAAAAAGTGTATATTTTATGGGTCTTTGGGCATTAGAGTCACAATTAGTTCAATAGTGCCGCCTAGGAAATCATCCAAATAAATCCTAATAAATTTGTGTATTAAAGTTCATCTGGATGCACCAAATTTTTGGTAGATTTGGCCCAGTTTATCAGATCCAGACGCACAAAAAAGTATTTTAAAACCATATTCACCCAACATTTCGATTTAAAAATTCAGTTTTTTTTCCCCAATTCTAGTCTTCTCCAACCAATATACTTTAATAAAGTCCACCCAAAGAGCTAACTCCAGCAACTTAAGATTTGGTTGGTTTCATGTCATGATCTTTGTGAATCAAAACAATGCATTTTTGCTGTATGGTGTTGCCATAGCGACTCAATTTCACCTATACATTATAAACAAAGTAGGTACATGAGTAAATGATGTCGCTATATGAAAACAAAACAACATAATTTTACAAGTCAAGAAGGTCACAACTTGTGGTAACGATAGTAAAGAAACATCTAGTTTTAGTTGAACTTCTGAATGGACTGCATTTCTTGCTGCATACAATACAGATCATCAAAACAATCGTTACTTGGCACATTTGAACTAAATCTTTGAAACTGAGGTGAAAAACAATTAAAAGAGGTGAAAATCACAACAAGTCCTGTCATGCTGAAGTTGCAGAGACATCTTCACAGACGCGTGAAATTGTGAAAAGTGACAGCCACAACAACATCACTTATACTTAAATCATATGTGTAAATGACTGCATTGACCAAGGTCCCAAGGGGCACAACCTGAAAGGCCGGGACTTTGGCTCTCTATACCAGGAGTTCTCAAGCTTTTTTGAAACACATCCCACTAACAGCATCATGAGCCTGCACCCCCCATCCCTGAAAAAATGTGGGATCGGGTGGGGTGGGGTGGGGGTTCCTTGCGTACCTCACAATAGATACATACGACTGCATGCACCAATGATCCACTCTACAACAACAGTCTCCTGTTTCCCTTTGCAAATTAAAAGTGAAGACACTTTAGTAATTCCCTACCTACTGACACTTCAGGAAGTTTTATTAATGGGGCAGGACGTTTGTTTGTTTAATGCCCCTGCCTAGAACCGTCTCTGATGCAGTGAGCTCTGTTGATAAAGCTCCCTTCACTAGTGATGTGCAGATCAGCGGGTTACCCGCAGGTCAGGGTGGAATATGCCTTACACTATAATATGGTGGACCTCAATCCACAACCCCAGTTGAGAACCACTGTTCTATACCTTTCACCCAACAGGAAGTCAACTATTTTGTTCTTAATATGTAATTTTTACCCTTTTTTTTTTTCCATTTCTCAACTCCTGTTTCGATCTGATACTAAACTCGGTTAACCTGTTCCATTTGTTTCCAGTCGGAATCATTTCAATGTGATCAAAACAATGGATTAGCCAATAGCAGAAGTTTCATTCATATAAACAAAAGTTATGATCGGAAAATAGCAAAAGTGAGAAACCATTTGTACTCATCACTTCATAATGTGACCTATATTTTCACACTAATACACGTTCTGTTGAATCTGCTTAATGTTAGCTTAGCGGTGCAAAGTTTTTCACATTCGTGTGTTGTTTTAGTAAATTATTCACAACATATGCGCCGTTTTGGCGAGCTTTTAGCTGACTTTTATCTGGTTACATGGATGTATAGAATATGTTCATTGCTGCAGGAATAACTTCGAATTGCCATGGCAACAAAGACAAAATTATGCTACCCCTGGCAACTGGGCTTAAGAAGCTACCTTTACCTATAGACATGTATCTGCTATCACATCTGCTAACATTGTAATGTAATGTCACATCAGTAAAAACATTTAATAATCTATTCATACAGTTTGCAGGAAATACATTATTGCCAAACTTTTTTTTAAATTTTTTTTATTTCTGATTTAGAAAGAGAACTGTGTAGTATCACATACAACATCATGTGCAGCCATTGAAAGTTAACACAGTAAGGCCCAATCCCATTTCACCCCTTGGCCCTCCCCTTACCCCTACCCCTCCATTTTGCGTGTTCACATTAAGGGGTAGGGGTGTCCCTATTCTCGATGAGTCGGAGGGGAAGGGCTAAAGGGGAGGGCTGTTTAGCCCTCGAAATGGATATTTTTCGGGACCACACTACAAACAGAGGGTATGATAAATTTCTAACATGATATCATGAACTCACGTAAATGTACATGCCACTTTTAATTGTCGTGTTATCTGTGCGCATTATCAGCTTTTTGAGTGTATGTCTACGCCATGTCAAATACCATGCACTAAAGGTTACAGTTAGGGTTAGGGTTATGTGAACTGGACACCTTGGCATAAATTGACACATGATCAAATAGTGTTGAATAACATACCAAAGCTCGAAAATGCATACGTACAGCACGCCAAATGCCATAAGAACTGGCATGAGATACGTCATTTCATGAGATCAGTCTGGAAATTTCCCATAACTCTGTTCGATTCATTGGCAAGATGGAGGTAAACACAGCAAAAAAGTGCAGCAGTGTGATGAAAGAAACACAAATGTGAACATTTTCTTCATAAATAACTTAATCATTTAATCATCCATTTAATGCCATTTCAAAATTATTATAGACTGCATTTCTGTGGTTTGTGGTTGGTAGCCACAAAAAGATGCCCAAAGCCAGTACAAGAGACGGTTACAGCTGCTGATGGCATGGTGAATTCTTTCGCAAACAAAGTTGTCATATCTGTTTATAATGGCATTGATGACTGCTGATGATGTAACGGGTCTCGTAGGGTTGTCTCATTTCAACCCCTACTCCTTGCAACTCCGTTTTAAGGGGTAACCCCAAGTGCAAGGAGTAGGGGTGAAAATGAGAATTAGGATTAGGCCTAAGAAACCAAGACTGTATCAGATCAGCAGGTGGTGACATAAGTGACTGAAAATGAAAATATCACCTGGCAAATTCAGCTGTTGAACTATGCACTCCAACTGTCAACTTTCTTTTTCCTTTCTATATATACCTATGATGACAGGCGTTCAGTTTTCGTACTTGAAAGAGTTGTCATGGTCACATCATGGCAACTCTGATCACAGTATTACTCAGGTTAACGCTAGATCTCCACCTCTGCTGTTAGTTTAGCTCTGATCCTGACCTCCTAATCCATCACATTTCCCATCCTATTGAACAACCTCCTTTTACACGCACCAAAAAAGAGGGCAGCGGGAACGGAAGGAAAAACAATCACTAAAAGAGATACAAAGGCTGATTTCATCCATCTTACACCCTAAAGTAAATCTTTTCGAGGGGGAAGCAGAGATGTACGGTCCTCTCCTCTCTCTATTTCAGAATTGCCTCGGAGCTCATCCATAACGGCTTTGCGGGCCCCCGGGTGCTCACAGGGGCCGGCCGGAGCGAAGGGGGAATTGAATGAGGAGAAGGTAGACAGAGAGCAGACAGAAATGTCTCCTTGGAGGTCATGCAGGCAAAATTGAAAGTCTCAGGTATAGTGGGGCCTGTCGGTTTAATAAAATGGATAGAATTTCCATTTACCCTCAACACCCCCCCCTCCAT
>JAPQRQ010000013.1:8909897-8922738 GCA_037367365.1 Apogon talboti | reverse complement strand
GAGAACCCACGCAGACACGGGGAGAACATGCAAACTCCACACAGAAAGGCCCCACTGACTGGTGTTGGGATTGAACCACCATGTCGCCCCTCATTGGTCTGTTGTTTAATTAAATTATTCATGACATACGCTGGTGTCAGAGAGTTGGGTCGTTGATTTTCAGTGGACTCTTTCAAAAATGATACTCATGCAGGATGATTTTATTCATAAAAGTATAAACTTTTTCCATTTGTTTTTCTTCTTGGGTTTTTTGGAAAATTTTTATTTAAAAAATTCAGAAATCTAAATTTCTCAAAAAAGTGAACAAACTTTGTAGTCATTATCCCAAGGAAGCTACTGAATCCGACAAGTAGTTTCGTGATAGAAAATCTTTGAAGAAATTACTAACAAAGACAACAAGAACAAAGATGACTAATGAAAATGGCGACGAAGACGCCACCTGACATGGCGCCGGTGAGCTAAAACTGCATATGCTCATGTACACAACTACGACTGAGGTTTATACCATCAAAACAGCGCCTGAGAGACTCCTTTTTAAAATGTTTTCTTCTTGTTGCGTCTTACATTTTCACCCTGTTGCTAAGGTCAAATATTGATATATGGAGTAAAAAGTACTGAATGTCCAGGGTTTACTCCAACATTCCTAATCCTCTAATCACCCTCCGATTCTCACACACTTTGAAATGTTGAAATTTCTGGCTTGCTGTGAAAAGCACTACAGATATATTTTGCAGAGCTACAGAGACAAATGCAATTCAAGCGTTTCTCCTTTATGGCTGTACTCAAGGAGTCAGTGGGGGTTTGTTGGACGTAAGGAAAAAATATCGGGTGATACAGCACACCTCATCTCCGCCAGGCTCTCCAGGTTACAGCAGCACAGGGAGGGGAGAAGGGTTTTTTTTTTCTCCCCCCAGCGAAAGTCTTCAATCTTGTGAAGCCGGAGGAGCTGAGTAGGTGTTTAATTATTAAAGGTGTTTGAACAAAAGGCTATTCTAAGCCTGCTGGAGCCACCAACTGGACATTCTCCTCAGTGTTTGATGGATGACTACCTTCAGAAATAGTCTGTTTCCCCTCGCTGTGTTTGTGTTAAATTACCCCAAAAGACTCCCAGTCTTTTCTCCGTTGTTAAAGAAGGATATCTTCACATTTGTGGTGTTTCGCAGCCGCAGAAACATGCTGCGTTCACTACTAAAGGTGAACACAAAGATTAATCAAGCTGGAAGTTAATGCCCGTCTGTGAAGCGCTTTGGAAAGTTTGGTCTATGATGTGGCTTTAATGCCGACAGAATAAAACTTTAGAGGAAACGAGAATCGCGGCAATTCTGATGCGAAGTTGGTCGCTGTTGTAAAGGTCCCTCTGTCTGTATTCATGCTGCACACATTAACATTAAAGAGAATCATCTCTTAAATGCTACACAGTCCAATTAGTATTGTACGGCGATGGAATCAGCGCTTTATCTACTGAGAAACAGGAGAAAAGTTCATTAAGAGTCTGAAATTGTAACTTTTACTTGAGTAAAATTGGGGAAATAGTCACCGTCAGCAACCGACTTGCTTGTTTCTTTCAGAGTGTTCAGCCATGAATGTATTAACACAGGACTAGATGATAATAAAATCAGGATAATTAGCATTGTTGTTTCAGCGTTTTGTTGCTTTATTCTTTTTCATTCATGCATATTTTGACACTGAATAAACCTGTTCTTATAATTGTACTGAATGTTCCTCCTCTAAATTTCTAAGAAGAGTTTACACCACAAATAATCATCTGGTTACTGCTTTAAACAAAAAAAATACTGTTTTTCTATTCATTGTTATAATATTCATACTTTTTAATCAAGGTCATGCCGCTTAACCCTACACTAATATCTTATATTATAAAAATATTTTAATTCTCTACTTAAACAGGTGTTTTTTTTACTACATTACTTTACCAATTAAATTGACTTGACTTTTTTCCTTCTAAAACTGTTTTCACAAGCTTCTGATTAACAAAAAAATAATAACTGCTGGGTGTTTTTGACCAATTTTGAGACTTTTTGGATTATTTGGTGAAAATGTTGCCAAATTATAAAAATTAGTGGTCACATACCTCCAAATTATGCACTTTTTTATTTTCCATGACTAAATATACTACGATGCTACAGATAATATAGTTGAAATTGGTCCAAATGATAGAACATAGGTTGTAATAGCGATATGGTTGGAACTGTTGAATGTTGAGTGTCTGAAATTATTAATATTTTGTCCACAGATTTGTTTCGTTACTTCCACTGGTGGCTGTTAGGATGTTAGGGATAAGTAGACTTTATGTCTTTGAGTCACTGAGAAGTAAAATTCTCCTTGTGTTTTAGTAGAAAATGTGAAATCTATACCAGTGTAAATACTATGGAAGAGCTGGGATTTCACGAAACAACTCCAGCCGCTGTGGTTCAGCAAACAAGGAGTGCAAAAAAGTGAGTTTATTAATGAGTAATGCAAGGCAAGAAGCATAAAAGGAAAAAGAAACATAAAAGCATCACATGAAAAGACGAGTATCAGAAAAGATGAATAAAACATCAACACATGAAAGCAAGTCTATAAAAGTGAGATTCCTGAGTGATTTAGAGAATGATGCTTAGTTGCTTAAAAGTGCTTAAAAGAGTAAAAGACTGCCGTTATAACAGGACGCCCAGGTGTCTTCATGTTTTCTTTGCAATAAAAGTGTCAGAAAATGTGTTTTTTGCCAATTCTTTTGCACTTTTGTTTTCAGGAAGAACTTAACTTTCAATATCTGTTCATTAATTATCATTATTATAAATAATAAATGCAAAAACAGTGTGTTTTAGTAAAAAAAAAATACTTGAAGTTTTTAGCATATTTATGATCAGAAACGACTGTAAATGTACAAAAACTTTCTGAGATTGCAGAAATACACTTTCAACTATTTTACATCTGCTAAAACATGCTTTTTGGTCTTGAACATTCAGTATCCATATTGTGGCTTCATATTTTTTCTTATTTCCAGGTGTTTTTTTAGCCTGTGTGGAAGTCTCTGAAAATAATTCCTTTCTACTTATAACAGAGTGCCACATTGCTGCCGTAAAGTGTTATATACTGTCGGAAAGCTCAGGAGCTCAACTTTCCGATGCAGTTTGAATTTTGTGGATAGCACCAACGGTTCAGGAGTTATAGTAATTTGAATGCTGTAAAGTGCAAAATGAAGCGCCGGAGAGACTGCAGTTGTTAAAGGGTTAAGATGTCAAGGTAAACTGGCACAAAGTCATTCCTGCAGTTACATTTCCATCCATATCATGGCTGACTAAATCTGAAAATCCACCCCAGTCCAGTGACATAAGCCATGTAACTGCCCCAAACCGCCAAAGGACAAACGTTCACAGTCAGTTGTTCTTTGGTAATGCTATTAATTGCTAATTTTATAGGGATTTGTGCCACTAAAGCAGACAGGGGCCCAACAGCAACTTTAAACCCAGGGGCCCCTAAATGAATTAATCCAGACCAGATGAGTCTGCGATGTGGACTGATGTAGGCCAGTTACCCTGGTGTTGACTAAACCTGTTTGACCTCAGTGGTCGCAGTAATCCAACCCCCAAAACACTTCCTGAATATATTAAGTCTGAATCACAACTTAAAACAGGGATGTCAAATGTAAAGTGATTTAAATCCAACTAATCTACCGCAAAAGTATGTTACATATCAACTTTTGTAGACAAATATAATGTATATATGATGTTTTACCTGTTTTTGGCCTTTCCGCAACAGGTAGGGGGTACTTTGGCAGATTTAGGGGGAAAAAAAAGTAAAAAACAAAGGTGGACATTTGTACTTTGACTTCAACTTCTATTAATATGTATTTATGGCAATAAATAAGGTTAAGGTTAGGAAAAGATTGTGGTTAGTTTTATATAATAAACTCCCGATTCCCAATGGATCATCAGTGATCCAGTCACTATTTTGTATTAAATTAAATTCTTATCTTAATTAAAGTCTTATCTTATCTTTAATTCATTCAAGTTTCAATTTTAGCCACATACTAAAGGAAATGTTCTGAAACTAGAGGTTATTCCCTTTGAAATGAGGTGCCGTTGATTAATTTTGGACTTGCGGTTCTTCGGTTATACGCTTTGGAAGTTGATGTGGTAAATAAGCGAAAAACAACAAAAAAAATTTGAGAAAGAACAGGTTAAAATATATTGTCCTGTAGTCGTCTTTGGACATTAAAGTTCTACAATATAGATGGACATATGTAGAAATGTTTATACTAAGCATAGTTTTGGTTAGAAATGTTTTGATTATACATATTTCTATTCTACATGAAAACAAGATAACAGCAACATTTACTTAATAGAACAGTTTAAAGGTATGTTTTGAGGAACTTAAAGTTACAATACATTTAAAATTATTGACTTATTACATTTGAAAATAATTCATTTTCAGAAAAAAATATTCTATGTACATTAATTTAGAAAATGACAAAGGAAACTGGTATATTTTATTATCTTAAAATCACTGATTAACTGATTTCACTGTATTTGATGCTGTAAATGTCTTAATTTTGCTAATTTTGCAAATATTGAATTGCATTAGTATTACAATCAAGAATTTATTGCATTTCAAAGAATTTATTTCAGAAAAATGACAAACTAAACTGGTGTGTTTTATTATTTTAAAATCACTGATTAATTGACTTCAAGGTATCTGAATTAACAAAATTTCCTAATTTTGCAAATTTTGAGTTTCATTACTATTAAAATCATGTTTATTACATTTTCAAAGAATTTCTTTGAGAAAAATAATGTGTGTATATATATATATATATACACACACACACACACTTGACAAAGGAAAGTGCTGTATTTATTATTTTAAAATCATTGATTTAATGATTTCTATTTTTTTGAATTAATAGTTTGCACATTTTTCAAAGTAATATCCCGTTAATGAGTTGAATTGAATGTTTCCTAAATACATTGCTACATCTATCAACTGCCTTCAGTTTCAAATAACTATCAGGAATAATGTACATGTAATTATCTGTAAATGGAAGGAAGAACTAGCAAACAGCTGTCATACATACAGTATATAAACATGAGCTCGGTTTCGTCCAAATATTCTCAATCTTACAAAGAGAAATGCTAAAGGTGTTGCAACTGTCCCCGGTCTCCCCTATTCCTGAAGTTGAACAACACCTTGGAGCACCACCGGTGAATGGAGTCATTCATCTGATAAAGAAAAAGAAGTGCTGCCTCACTGAGGTGTATTAAAGAACCATTAGTGGTGATGCAGGTTGTGTAAGAGTGAAAAAAAGCCCATTTTGTAGAACAGACACTCCAAGAGTCTGGTGTTTTCTGGGCAGTTCCTGATGAAATAAATGAGTTGTTTGAATTACCACTTAATAACAGGGTTGGGGCGGATCGCTGGAGACGCCGTTCCCTCGTGGTTGCTGGACTAAAGGTTCAGCCTGATGTTTCCACAAATTAAAAATCCACTTGAAACCTTGTGAAATCAGGCTGCGGTGCACCAATACCTGCGCAGTCAGGACTCCTGGGTCGGTAAAATTCCAGGTCGGAAAAATGTTAACAGAGCCTTCGACACTTCAGCCAGGCACAAGTATTTGAGGGTTACGCTCGATTTTCCTCCCTCTCAGAAGTAGTAATTTAAGGAAAATAAGTTATCTCACTCCACTCTGTGTTCCTCCGGGAGCCAAGAATTTCATATTCAGCTTGTTTTGTTTTTTTTTTACTTTTTTAAAGTGACGATGATGAAACCTGCATGTATAAGTCATTTTTTATTAAACAGCAGGATATATTTGACTTAAGTCCTCAATTTACATCTTATATACAGCACATGCAGGTTTATCATTGCTTATTGTATGTTTACTTTTTAGGCATAAAACAACCCATTCTGAAGAAAGTTTTTGCTGAAATTTGTCTTTGTATGATATTACTATGCATGCAAAGTATTTATAGCAAGGTGCCATTAACTAATTTTGACTTAATGGTTCTTCGGGAATGAGTTTTGGAACTTGATATTGAAAATAGGCGAAAAATAACACAAATTTGGTGGGAAGGACATTACAGTACTACAATATAGATGGACACACATGTAGAAATGTTTAAGCATAGTTTTGGTTCATAAAACATATTTATGATCTGCATGAACTGAAAATAACAGCAACATTTACTTAATAGAACAGTTTAAAGATATTTTTGAGAAATATTAGATAGACAGATAGATAGACAGACAGATTCTATATAGAGAAATTATATAGAAATTCGAGAAAAAAAATGTCAGCACCGTAACGTTGTTATGGAAACAGGGCATTGAAATTGATCCATGAACATCAGAGATCATAGATCACCACGTAACATATGTACATTTACAAAGAGTGTTGAACAGCACCTGATTACAAAAACTGTGGAATATTGGGTCTATAATTCATTCATTTATTGAAAATGTATCATGCTGTTTTTGGTAATCCAGCTTTTTACCAACATTTGACCTTTGTTTGAGCAGTTATATTCTATTCAGATGCATTAGGAAGTTTAATTGAATTAACACAAAATCTGCAGAAAGAAATGTAAATGTATGCATGTTGTCATTTAGTAGGTGTTTCATGAAGATTGTGATCATAACCAATGATGAAAAATGAATCAGCCGTGTTTGGAGAGTAAAGTAAGATATTAAAAGGCAATTATGCTACAACTCTAACCACATGTTAAATGTCATTGCAAAAACAGTGGAATATTGTGGCAAATGGGCAACAACAGTCTACAAAGGGTTAATGATGTTTTGTGGCTGGAGCTCTTAAGCGTGTCAAAGTGCTTTCTACCTTTCTACCATCACATGGGCTTTAATCCCGTGCTTAGACTCGTCTCCTGTAACTGTACCGTGCCTGGCGGGGATCACTGCCGGCCGTTAATCGACTCTGAAAGCTTGGGCGAGGCAAACTTCAGCGGCGACCCGGCGACACCGCTACAACAGCGAGCCTCAGGAGACGACCTAGCATGGAATTACCTCTCCCTCTGCCTGGACCTGTACTTTCTGAGAGGCACTGCTGTGTGTTTAGAGGTTGTAGGGAGGATGGAGGAGTGGGGGGGGGCTGGGGGTCATACTTGCCTTGACCACGGGCTGACTGCTCGCCCCCAGCCTCTGGCGTCAGTGTCAGGGAGAGGTGAATCGGACTATCTCCACTCACAAATCTATCCCCGGAGACTCCACAGGCCTCGCACCATCCCCACCTCCTCTCCCACCTCGCTCAAAACATCCTTTTAGAGGGGGTCTATCGGCCATTATGTCCCTCCTCACCTCTGTTGCCACTCTGGCGGGGCGCTATCTGAGGGGAGGAGAGGTGCGACAACGCCACTAATCTTTTTTTTTTTTTGTTGCTTTTTGCCCTGCCCATGTCACTCTCTGCCACTGCTCTCCAAGGACGACTACCTCCACAGTCAAGGTGACTCCGAGTTGAGTTTTTCATGGATACAGACCTGGACTACCGGGGGTTTATGAATTAGAGGCCTCACTTAAGTGGTAATTTAGCCAGGAATTAAGGGATAACTTGCATTTTAAGAGAGGAAATCCTTTGAGTTTCCTTTTATAATAGAGCACCTACCTCACAGTGGGTAATTGGAGCCAGATGTTGCTCCATGCAGCATTAAAAGCACCTCTAAAGGACTCTCTTTTTTTCCCTCCCTCCTTCATAAGCTTCGTGAAACATCTTGAAATTCTGTCATCATACCGGCTTTTGTGCGCCGTGCGCTTGTATATACTCCTGTGTTTGAGCCACATAATCACATTAGCTAGATTTAATCTAAGAAGAGGCAAATTATGTGCTTTTCCCATCAAATTTAGCCGCATGACGAGCGCCGTGTAGAATCGGCGAGTGCAACCCTCTCCCAGAGTGCTTTGCATGGATGCCACAGGACTGGAAAAAAGAGACAAGGGAAGGGAGAGTGAGGCGAAGGATGAAAGGGAAACGCTAATAATGTCTCACATGTGTACTGGCAAATTGTCTGCTAACACCGGCGAGAAACACACTCACTAACCGAGGAACGTGGCAGCAGCCTCCTAATAAGCAACATGCACTATTTATGATCATAAAGCAAGGGCAGGGAGGGTGAGCACTGTCAAAATAAAAAAACATGTCAATCTTCGCTCCCCACTGTTGCTTGAGCTCGTTGCCTGTCTGTTAATGCACTTTTTTTTTCATGTTTGCCTATGATGTACAAAGGCGGGAAAAATCACATCAAACCCGTAGATTCCTTAAACTTCTACATGTCTGAAAGAGGACGGAAAAAGGGGGGAGAAGGGAATCAAAGGGAATATCAAAGTTGGGAGAAGTACGGCGAATACGTTTGTGAAAAGTAAATATTTTGTTCTAATGGTTTGTGTGTTTGAGCGAACTCCAACACGTGATGGAAACCAGAGGCGGCGCAGAGCTAGGTGGGGAAGTACAGTTAGGTAGAAAATAAAAAGGGAAAAAAATGAGGCCAAGCTTGGTTTTTAATACTTCATAGGGCATTGAAAATTCCCTCTGAATTTCCCTAACTTCTCCCCGCTCTGCGCAATTATGCATGTTTATTCATTTTGATTAACAGCGATGAAAAGTCGTGTCCGCCGCCGTGCCTCATCGACGAACATTTGTGCCACTGAGCGAGTGACAGTCCGTCAGAAAGACATGAAAGACCAACTTTCATGCTTCATCTTTGTACCTACTGGAACAGCAGGTAACAGAGATGTCGTAAATATTTCACAGGTCTCGCAGGAGGACATCCAAAGACGACGGAGGAATATCTACGGGCCTCGAGAAAAGTTGATTTAAGTCGCCGTGACACCAGTAATACGTTGATTAGTTGCTTTGGGCCTTGAATCCACACTTCTAACAACTACTCCACTCCTTTCTTCTCATAAGATTCTCCCTCTGAAGCCACCGGTCACTGGAGGAATACAACACAGATGAAGGGAGGAAAGGAAAAGGAAGCAACAGGAAATATGGCTGCTGTCAAGTTAAAACCTTTCAATGTCCTCAAAAAGCCAAAGGACAGAAAACTGATGTGTTTGTGCAAAGAGTCTGTTTAGTTTACGTTATGTAAGAGGTTCAGGGTCAAAGCGAGGATACAAAAAAAGATATGTTGTGAATAAAGTCATAATTATAGTTTGAAAAAAATGTTACTATGATGTGTAAAGTCAGAATATTGTAAGAAAAGTGTAATTTGATTTAAAAAAGGAACTTTCCATGAACAAACTTGTTCTAATGGAAGAAACATAAAGTTATGTCATAATTATAATGTAAACAAAAGGTACTATTATGTGAATAATGTTATAATACAACAGAAAAAGTCAGAATATTGCAAGACAAGTGCAATATTTTGATTTAAAAAAAGTCATTTTGCATGAACAAACTTGTCATAAATAAAATGTCACAGTAGTATAAAGTTACATCATAATTATAGTGTAAAAAAATGGTACTGAGACGTGAAAAGTCAGAATATTGAAAGAAAACTGCAATAATTTGATTTTTAAAAAGTCATTTTGCATAAGAAAACTTGTCATAATAAGGGAAATATTACAGTAACATAAAGTTATATTATAGTGTAAAAGAAATGGTGCTAATGTGGAAGTGCAAAAATTTGATTTAGAAAAAGTCACAGTAATATAATACAAAATTACATCATAATTAGTGTAAAAAAGCGTACTGTGATGTGAATTACATTACAATATGATGAGAAAAAGTCGGAATATTGCAAGAAAAGTGCAATAATTTGATTAAAAAAGTAATTTTGCATAAACAAACTTGTAATAAGTGAAATATCACATAAAAATAAAATTATATCATAATTATAGTGTAAAAATAGTACTATGATGTGAATTATGTTATAATACAAATGGAAAAACTCAGAATATTGCAAGAAAAGTGGAATAATTTGATTTGAAAAAGTCAAATGAGGCCGAATAAAGATGTTAAAAAATCACTTTAAGTAATGTTTTTCTTGGAAACAGAGTGAATCCACTGATGTTACCGTGCTCAAAACCTTCCAAACAAACGTCCTCCAGCTTGAAATAAAGAAATTTACAGCACATGGACTCAACGGCGGCAAAAAACTGAGAGAATCTTTGAATAATGGCGGTGACACAGTTTCTCCATAACAGCAACGAGACAAAATAAAGGTGAGAAAAGGCTCATAAATTCCATTTCCAGTGATGTAACAGGGCTGTAGCAAGGCAGCGTGGGAGACAAGAGTGGAGGGTGGAGGGGAGGGTGTATAATCATAAAAAAAAAAAAAGAAAAAGAAAAAAAACACCAATTTCCTTCCAACAGCTGAGCACCTACAGGTCATTATTTTCTCTGCTGGTCTGTAATGTGGACGTCCAGAGGTCTGGCCGAGCAAACTTCCTCTGGAGAATCAACAGGAAATAATGACTTAGTCTACCTGGACAAACAAGGCTTCAACAGGCTGGAAGCGTCCACATTTGATCACTACAGGATGCGTCTAGAAAGTCCATTATAGCTCATGGTGTCTGCTAACATATGGGCTCAGATGGTCTTTTTTTTTTTGTACCCATTTGTGACATTTGTGCTAAAAGTCCCCGGTTTGGAGAGTTAAAGCTGTGTGATGATGTGTTGACATATGTTAGAATCACTGCTAAACTTACAGGGACATCGCTGGTCTTTACTTGGACAAATTTTACAGTCAATAACTCATTTTTACAGCTTGTTTTACCTTTGTTTCTTACAGTAACAGGTCAGTAGTTATTTCTCAAATCTCAATAAATGACAGCAATTCAGTTACTCCCACCCCCCTCAAAAAAAAGATTCACAGCCATTAAAAATGCAACATAACTGCTGAATTTATGCCACAACAATATAATGGTGTAAGTACAAAAAAAAATTAACAAAATTACCTCAAAAAACAAACACAATGAACAAATAAATAAAATGAAATAATAAATAAATAATAAAATAAACAAATTGAGTAAAAATTAAAATAATATACAAAAGGAACAAAATACTCAGCAAAATGAAAAAAAACTGAACAAATTAATCAGAAAAAGAACAAAATAATCAACAACTTGAACAAAAATTAGACAATAAATTGGAATTTATGCCTCGACAATATGATGGTTTAATTGCGGAAAATAATATCCATTTAATTTTTATAGATGCATCAACTGTTTAAAAATGTTAATGACTAAGATGCACACTATGTAAGTAGTAAAGTATCATGAAACTGTCATACCAGCAACAACCACATAAAAATTTTAGTGACTAAGATGCACAGTCTTTAAATACACTATGAAAGTACCAAAGTATCATAAAGCTGTAATACCACTGATAGCCACTAGGGGATCCTCCAACAGACGCCAGCTCCCATTGACTTACACTGAACCCATATTCTTAAAATACTATAATAGTCAATAACTTTTTTTGTTTTTTCCAGGTCTACAATTTTACCAAGTTAGTAGCCTGGTGCTAACAATTAGCATCTATAACCTCTGGATCCTCTAGCTCCACCCCTTTTTGTCCGAATATGTCCATTTCTGACTCCAAAAAGCCAAAGTAGCATCAGAAAAATCACAAACTACAATAAAAAACCCAGATTAGAGACCAAGGTTTTCAGAGGCTTTTCCCCCGGATAAATACATGTATATTCAATGTACTTGGCAATTATAGTGATCCTGATGCTGCCACATACGTGTAGTTATTACAGCAGATGACCCCCACCTAGGAAAAACATCCCTCAGCGGAGAGAGATGAAAAAAAAAATAAAGCGAGAGAGAAAACAGGGAAGAAAAATGATAGGAGTGGAATGATAACAACATGTAAACACTCCGACTCTCGAGGCCGGGCTAATGAACGTGCGAGGACAGGAATAGAGAGTGAAAGAGCCAGGGCCCTCTTCCAAAATATCCACTCCCACATAGGTCAGTGGACTTTTGGCTACATCCTGAGCGGCAGAGGGGAGGGAGGGAGCAGTTTAAATGCCTGGGATCTGAGGAAAGAATTCGACGGGGCATGGGAATGGCAGTGTCACGGCAGTCGCCAGAGAACACTCTTAAAACGCCGCCACGACAGACGGGCTCTGCGAAAAAACACTGTCACTCCTGCACAGCCTCAAATTCCTCTGCTTTATGACTTTGTGTTCTGACGGCCGGAGTCATTTTTTAAATTTTTTTTTTAGATGTTCTTCAAACAAATACCGTGTGAATAAAGCGTTTATTTACTGCTGTTAGTTTAGACTGTGATTACCCAGATAGCGACGCGATCCGGGGCGGTCGATTAGCACCGAGGCCACTTTTCGAGGAATTTTCTCAAAAACTGTTAAAACTTTTATCTAATGCATCTTTGTTTGCGCAGCGGCAGAAAAAAAAGAAAAGAAAGAACGTCAAAAAGGAGACACGGTGAAAAAGCTGAACAGTGGACAGAGCTTTAGAATCACTCCTTACAGCCCCACTTTGACTGACCTTTGTCACACGACCTTCCTCTCTGCATCTTCATCATCATCATCTCCCTCAGGGGTATTAATTGTTTTCTTTTCAGTTAGACAATTATTTAAATAGGCAAAAAAACAAATACAAATACAAATGTGACAAAGACATGTCTGAAAATGACAAAGAGCTAGTCCATTATTCTACAACCAGCTGAAACAACAACCACAAAAGTTATAAAAGTATATAGGGATAACAACAAGAAGAACACTATAAAAGTATATATAAGTCAGACTCAGAATGTTAGTAGTCCTGGGGGAAGCTGTTGTGTGTTACAGTTGCTCCGTGTAAGTATAAGACAAAGTAGCAAGAAAGAAATTATCAACAGGCTATTACACACACACACACACACGCACAC
>JAPQRQ010000013.1:8873125-8885389 GCA_037367365.1 Apogon talboti | reverse complement strand
GAGTTGGATCAATGACAGTGGATGGACACACTTGTTTAGTTAATGATATATTTGAAGTTACTTTAGTTTTCTCACTCAATTGTAAATCTCAGCATGATGATTTTAGTACATGATCAGTTAATTAAATATAGGAAAATACCTGATTTTCACTGAAAAAATACAAAATACAAAGGATAATGTTATGACAAATGTTCATTTTGTTTATTTTCTTGAATATTTTGTTAATGTTTTTACTCATTTCGTTGCTCATATTCGTCATTTTTATTCATTTTGTCCTTTCTATTCATTGTGCTACTTATTTATGTTAATTTTTGGTTGTTTCTTGCCTATTTTGTTCAGTTTTTATTGATTTTATCTCACTTTTGTTTTTTTGTTTTACTTTTCACTGACTTTGTTGCTTATGTTTGTGCATTTTTGCCCATTTGTTCATGTTTTACTCATTGTTTTAGTTATATTTGTACTTTTTATTAATTTTGTTAATTATTTTGTTCTTTCTCTTCATCGTGGTACTTATTTATGTTTTTTTTCATTTTCTTGACTATTTTGTTGAGTTTTTATTAATTTTATCAAACTTTTTTAACTTTTCATTGATTTTGCAAATGTGCATGGGACGCCCTGTGATCTCAGCAATTTTTCCAAATCCCTGAACATCCCCAGGTAATATTAGTGGTGGGTAAATAAGGCGTGGACTTTAATGTCCACTCCTCTCCACTTCTGCCTCCGTCTCCCTCATTTCCATTGTATCCCAGTCTATAATTGCATTGTCTGTGTTCCTTCCCCTCTCTGCGTCTCTGTGTTGACACCGGCGTTCAGAACAAACACAGGGCGACACACTGTACATACGCGCTGTAAAAGAAACCAACAACTGAAAGGTAAATACCACTTTATCTGCTCTGTCACAGCAACAAGCAGCCAAGCACTTTGTTTACCTCGGTGCTGAGTGAAAGTGGCTCAGGCCCTGCTGCTGTTGTGATATGGACTCTAATTAGCTTCCAGGCTGCCTTTACCTGCCTGTTCCACAGTGGAGACCGTCAAGTCCCTGGTGTTTTTCAATGTCCACAAAAAAAAACCTCTCCTCTGTTAGTCTCTTTATTTCCCTCCTCAACCCTGTGTTTCTCTTCCGCTTTCTCCTCAATGTTCTCTCTTAGTTGCTTAATTGTAATTCCCATACTTTTCCAAGTAACAAACAAAATGATGTTGATTAGGTATTGGGTAGAAGGTACTGATAGACTTTTTATTTTCTCAAGACCGAAATGAGAAATTTGGGTAAAACACAAAAAAAAAAAAAAAAAAAAAAAAGCCATTTTTATAAATTAGCATTTCGGAAAATGAATGAATAAGTGAATGGTCAAAACTTTTTTTTTTCGTTTTAATACAATTTTATACAGTATGCGTATTGATCAAATCAGTTTTTGTTTAATGTTCCTTTAATTATTTACATTAGTATTTGTATATTTGCCTGAAAGCCGCCTTCTCATTTTTTTTTTTTTTACTAACCCCTCACTCACATATTGTTTTAATTATTCCTTATACTGTCATTGAACAATTCTGTTCCGCAGAGACACAAATCAAGGTGTACACTGCAGTTGTAGCACAATGTAACAGGTGCACCATTACATTTATGACAAAATCTGACTGGATTTGGGCTTTAGTTGCATATCGTCACCTTCTGACAATAACTGCATATGTATTTTTTTTTCTTTTCTGACTTTTCAGGAAACACAAAATAACTTAATTCATTTTGAACTTTATTTACTTCAAAAAAGTCATTGATGCAAAATGTAATACTAATGATGCAGTTATTTTAGGGAGTTGACGATATGAATGTACTTTCTGTGACCAAAAAACAAAAAAAAAAGAAAAGAAAAACAAACAAACATTTGCTCGTTTTTCTTTAGGTTTTTGTCATGACCGATTTGTATGATGTCACCTTCCTAAAATATTTGCCATTTTTTTCAGATTTTTCAGGAAACACAAAAAAACTGGTAACTGAGTATTTGATGATTTAAGCAAAAGTCATTTTTGTAAAAATAAATAAATAAATAGATGAAATAAACAAACAAAAAGATGAATTAAAATTAAGGTTAAAAAAAAGAATAAATACAGAACTCAAAATAAGTTAGGGATATTGTTATTTACATGAGTGCTTTTCCTATTTGGTCTGAATTTCAACAAAATAAGTAATACTTCCCTCTGATATTACTATTAATCAATGAGAAAAAACACCATTTTCATTAGTTCAATATTTATTACCCCAAAAATTTAGACAAGAACAAAGATAGCCCCAAATAACCAAAACTGACAAAGTCAGTAGCGGGTGTTTCCACCATTTGCTGCAATGACAGCTTGACAGTGATGTCTCATGCTCCTCACTAGCCTCATGATGTTGTTCTGAGGCAATGCGTTCCACTCCTCCACAAGTGCTGCACGCAGTTCTGCCAGGTCACATGGGGGTGGGGTACGAGCATCCAGTCGCTGCTTCAGCTGGGCCCAGACATGCTCTATGGGGTTCAGGTCAGGGGACATTGCTGGCCATACCATGTGAGGCACTAGAGCATTATCATCCATGAATAGAAAATTGGGGGTGTGCCGGTGGAATGTGGGGATGATGATGGGTTCTCTGATGTCCCTGAGGTAAGAACGTGCAGTGATTGAGCCATCCACAATCACCAAATCTGTTTTGCGCTGACTGGTGATGCCTGCCCAGACTGTTGCACCTCCTCCACCAAAGCGAACCCTGGAGACCATGTTGACCTCGGCGTATCGCTCACCTCGCCTTCACCAGCAATGCTGACAACCATCATTTCTGTGCAAGGTGACTCGACACTCATCAGTGAACAGGACAGTAGACCACTGTTGCATTGCCCAGGTCACATGGTCTTGTGCCCACTGCAGGTGACTTTACTGTCAAGTCAAAGTGGTGAAGTCGGTTGTGAATGGTTTGTGTGTAAACCCTAGTACCCCTCACTTCTAGTAAACGGGCCTGCAGCTGTGTGGCAGTTGCATAACAGTGTCTGAGTCCATAGGTCCTTAGGTACTGGTCATCATTGCAGTCCATCACTCGTGGGGCTCCACTCCTGGGTCTGTCACTAACACTGCCAGTAGTTCTGTGTCTTGCTGCAAGTCTGCTGATGACACTTTGAGACACACCAAGTTCACGAGCAACATCTGACTGCCTGCTACCGACCTGAAGGTGCGCTATGGCCGTGTGGCGCTGCTCGTCCGTTAAGTGATGTCATGTGTTCATGGCTGCTTGAATGATGAACTGGGAATGACTTACTGACAATACCAGCTTTTTATACCCTCAGAATGTTGAAATTGATGCCACATTGAAAAGGGTTGTCTTTTTTGGTATTGGCCCCAATATTTAAGGCACTGTACACAGTGAGACCATTACATGGAAAACACAAAATGAGGTGTGTCTATCACCTTAATACAATTGCCTCCCTATCCCAAAAATCACTGAAGTGAAACAAACACCTTATATATGAGGACCTCACAATATCCCTAACTTATTGTGAGTAGCGTATTTAGGAAGGTGTCAATATGAATGTGACCAAAAAACAGAAAAGTATAAATCTGCTCTTTTTTTTTTTTGTCATGACATCTACATACCATTACCTCCCTAAAATAATTGACATTTTTCCAGATTAGTCAGGAAACACAAAAAAACTTCAACCAGAAATTGAGCATTTGATGATTTAGAAGAAAAAAAAAAAGGCAAAAAAAGCCAGGCCATTATTTTGGTTCGGTGACATTATGAAAGTACTTTTTGTGACAAAATACACATGGTCTTTTTCCTTTAGTTTTTTTCTTTTCTTTTTCTTTATTTACATATTTATAATATGATGAGATTTGTTGTCTGGGAAATAAATTTGGCACAAATATGTAACTACTGATTGTAGATTTTTTTTCCCCTTGAGCATCTGGGAATTAAACAAGCAACCTTTCAATCTGCCTTGAAGAAAATGTTCAACTAAAGCTCTAATCAGCGTCTCCACCTCTCCCGTCTCCTCCTCCTCGTTCCTCCGGTGTGGTTCGCCACCACGCTCCGCTGAGCCGCTCTCACTCCCCCAGGAGAGAATTTGCGCATGCATACTGTACATGAACTTTGGATAAATAAATAAACACCCAAAGAGCTGCTAGATAATTGAGTGCAAGTGAGAAAGAGAGACCAGAGAGAGAGACAGAGAGACAGAGAGACAGAGAGGTGGGCAGGCCAAAGTATTTCTCCAGGGATGGTTCGAAAGAGACGGTGAGACAGGTATGATTAAAACCAGGGTGATTTATGGGAAGGTGTGTCCACCGCCGTCACGCTCACTGCGTGTATTAACGTTTGTTTTGCATAGAACTCAATCTACAGACACGTGATCTACCATCCACCCACTTCCACACACACACACACACACACATACACACACACACACACACACACACACACACACACACATGTAGAATAGAATAGAATAGAATAGAATAGAATAGAATAGAATAGAATAGAATAGAATAGAATAGGCTTTATTGTGATTTCACCAGTTGTGCAACAGAATTACAGGTGGTCTCTGCCAGTGACAGTGCACTTACATCTAAATAACACAAGATACAGACATATATTAAAAATATATAAGATATAAAATAGTGTGCAATCAAAATACTGTAAGAGCAAATTAGAGATATACGTACTGTATGAAAGGGTAGAGTTAAGAATATAAAAGTATTTTAAAAATGTGCAAATGTGACATTGTAAATAGTTCAAATGTAACGAGGTATTAAAAACATTTGCTCTTTTTTTCTTTTATATACACTATTTGGACAAAAGTATTGGGACACGTTGAATTCAGATGTTTCATTTCTAAAAGGGGTCTGGGATACAAAACAATAATGACAAATATAATGTAGTTTTATCATTTTATCAAACTTTAAGGAAATATTGATGTTTTTATCTCAAATCATCATGAACAGGACATCTTACAGCTGTAGACATGATGTGTCCCAATACTTTTGTCTATATAGTTTATAAACATCAATATTTCCTTAAAGTTTAATGGGAGATTTTTCTTCCTTAGTGAGATGTGCAGAAAGTAAATGGTTAGTTGTGGTAGAAAATTATTATTTACAGTCAGAGCATGAAAAATATTTCGCAAATTTAGAGGTAGAACATTTAAAATCATTGTTATGGATTAAAAAAAAAATCTCTGATGCATTTTAGAAGCAAAGATAACAATTTAAACCAAACTACCCAATGTAAAGATATTTATCCCAATATAAAACTATATTATGACATTTATCATTATTGTTTTGTATCCCAGACCCCTGTTAGAAAAGAAACACCTGAATTCAATGTGTCCACATACTTTTGTCCACATAGTGTATATGTATACATAGACGCTGAAACCACCTCTCCCTTTAACTTATTTATGCACAAACCAGCAGGGATGTTATGTTGGAGGTTAAAGTGAGAGCATCACAGGTTATCACATCTTTTGTTTGACCTCTGCGTAGGCGCTAAAACCTGATTGGCCTCTGAGTGAACTACAGGACCAAAGGTGACGGAGGGAATGAGCTGCAACACTCAAACACTCCTGTGGTAAATGTACAAATCATCTGTATTCATAACCCGTCATTTACCACGACTTACATTAGCAACCGTAACTAAGCACGGGAGGCCTGTTGGGTGAAACATGAGTATATATCCTGAAAGTCAGATGTATCAGACCTTTTCTGAAGCAAAACACACATATAGACGTGTCGGATATGGATTGAAAAAGTGTAGAAACGAATAATTATATACTGAGAATGTCAGAGGTTCTTCACTAACCACAGACACACAAACATACATAATATGTTGAGTGGATTTTAATTTGAATGTCTAACAACTTATGCTGTTTCCCACTATCATTACATTAAAGTAATGAAAAGTTAAAGCAGAGTTAGATCAGACATAAGAAAGAACATAATGTCAAATTCACGTAAAAATAGTTCATAGGAAAACACTATCCATTTACATTTACAATTAAATATAGATGCAGAAATAGGTTAATATTTCTGAATAATAATAATAAATAGAAATATACAGATGTATTTTAGAGCTACTTTTACAGTAGTGTTGTGAATATACTGTAACTCCATTAGCTCAAATATGCTAATCAATGCAAGCTAACTTAGTGGCTAATTATTAGCAATCAAAAAAAAAAATTCTGCACTGTTACTGATGCTTCTTTTATATTATATATTGTTAGCTTAAGATGCTACATGCTACACAATATAACTTAAACCTAAAACATACGTTTATTAATTTCTACTTACTCGACTATTAGTGTTAAAATAGTTTTATTGATCCAACTGATGCTGCATTGAATGAATGAGTCTTTTCTCTATGATGTTTCAGTACTATTTCAATTGTAATATCTTTTGATTATATTGTTAAAACACTGTGATAGATGTAAAAGCTGGAGAAGATGGGCTTATGCTGCCTTCACATGCTATGGGAATTATGGTAAATACTAGATAAAAACTCGAAAATTGCACATGAACGCCCTCTCACGTGATATTTTCCACTGAAGAATTGGGGAAAAAAAATTATCCATGAGGTGCGGAGATGAAAATAACCTTGGGACGTGCTAAATACAGAAGATAATATAATAAATGGTGATAAATCACTTAAAAAAGGTTAAATATAGAGAAAAATTCATTTGGGAACTGACATAAAAGTAGCACTGGGTTTTTATGGCTTAAAGATACTTGGAAGTTAATGTGCATTTAATACAAATGTGTTATTCACATTTTTCTTGAGGTTTTCTGTTTTTGATATAATAACCCTCAAATGTAATGTCATCGTGATGATAAAAGTACACAGTCAATTGAATATAGGAAAATACCAGATTTTCACTGATAAAATGCAAAATATAGAGGATATTATGAAATATGGTGTTAAATCACTTAAGACAGGTTAAATACAGAAAAAAAAGGTAGCACTGGGTCTTTATGGGTTAAAATGATCTAGTTGTGAATATCCTGCATTTACATGCCTCCATAAACCATACTGGGACACGTCACCCCCCCTGAGCTCGGTTTAATGGCTGTAGCTTCACCGCAAGTCACTCGTTTCTGCCATATTGACATGCATCTCCACAAAAAAGCAGCCATGCGAATAATTAAAGTAGAAATACAGAGTATTGTCGACCAGAAATCAATAAGGATGAGAATATGGGTCAATATCCAATAGTAGAGTCAGCTTATTGTGCAGGGAAAAACTGACATACGAGGCATCATTTACAACAGAGTCCACCATTAAAACAAACATGGACAGAATGTGACCCCAGTGCACGGAAAACACAACGACCACGCAGACTTCTCACAACCTCCACTGGACAAAAATGAGTGTTGCTAATTTGTTGGGGATGTTTTGTTGTGTGTTTCACTTCCTGTGTGCATGTATTGAGTGGCTGAGGTCAAAGCGAGAGGAGCATCTGAACAGAGTAATAACAAACACTGAGTGAGCGCTTCTTCGGTTTCCGTGACCTCGGCCTGGATGACAGCTTGTCAGCAGGGGTGTGGGGACCCAAACCCGGGGCCAGAAGGCCGAGCGAACAGTGACACCGCTAACCCAAAGTAAACAGCTGCTTAAAGTTACTGTAGAGCAGGCCTGTCAAAGGCGTTTTACTCTGGGGGCCACATTCAACCCCATATGATCTCAGGAGATCAGTAAAATGACATTTCATAATGGTACGTTCCTTTTTTTTTTTAAGGATAGTTTCCTCAAAAATGTGAACAACATGAACAACCTGAAGAAAACTGTGAGCAATTTTAATAACATTCTGCCTCAGTTTATCATTTACACATGTGCATTACAACGTACAGGTCACAGTGGATCTACAAATACACACAACATTTAGTAACAGGAGGAATATTGGTACAATTACACTTAATTGTCTTAAGACATCTGAGGTTGTTCATATTTATTATTAGTTATTAATTTTTTTGTGAAAGGACAGTTTCATGTACTTTTTTACAATAAAACAGGAAAATTGGAGTTATTATTTATAGATTATTATGACAGTATTTTATTTTACTGATCAGATTTGAGATTGAATTGGTCTGTATGTGGAACCTGGAACGGGCTGGACTGGACCCTCTGGTGGCCCGGTTTTGGCCCACGGGCCGTATGTTTGACACCTGTGCTGCAGAGGTTCGGTCATGAACACTCACACATGTTTGTGTGAGTTTGTATTGATGGGAGTCTGTTCCCTAAACACTTAGATCAGGGGTGTCAAACATATGGCCCGTGGGCCAAAATCAGCCCGCCAAAGAGTCCAGTCCGGCCCGTGGGATGAATTTGTGAAATGCATTTTAACAATCATGTTAGTTCAGGTTCCACATTCAGCCCAAGTGGGTCAGTCAGTAAAAATCTATCATAATAACCTACAAACACTGACAACTACGAATTGTTTTAGTGTAATAAAGGTAAAATTACATAAAAATGTTGACATTTACCAACAATTTTTTCGCAAAAAAATGTAAATAATCTGAACAAACATGAACAACCTGAAATGTCTTCAGAAATATCAGTGCAATTTGACCAGTATTCTGCCTGTTATGTAGTTCCGATGTGATGTATATGTTTTAATGCACATGTGTAAATTATACGTTGAGGCAGAATAATGTTAAAATTGCACTTATTTTTCTTAAGACATTTCAGGTTGTTCATATTTGTTCAGATTATTCACATTTTTCGTGAAGGATACTTTGAGATGTGAACATTTTCATCATGTCATTTGACTTTTTTCACTGTTATTATTCGACTGGTCCGGCCCCTGAACGTGGCCCCTGAACTAAAATGAGTTTGACAGCCCTGTTAGAGATAATATGTTGGTAATGTAACTTTTTTTTTTTTTTTATCCTAATGCTGTACTGGGTCCGTTTCAAAGCCCCTGAACGTCTTATCAGTGTATTTGTTCATAAATGTGATCCAGAGTCTATGGCTGCCTTTCAGTTCCATTATAGCTATTTTCCTCCACAAGATATTAAAAGTGTGTCTTTGTGCCTGGATGCCCCCCACCCCTCCCTCTTTTAACACTGTATAGCTAATGTCTACATGGCACTATATTCAGATATGGGATTTATAGGTCACAGCTGCAAACACCGCTAAAGGCAAGTGTATTGTTCTTTCTGCCTCAGTACAAGGTGTATTAAACACACATATGCTCCTAAATGAATATTTAGATTACTACCCTTTATTATTAGTCTGTCCTGGAAACATTTGAATATCACCTCCAGCATTGTTTTGCTTATCTACCCCAGCACCACCACAACCCGCCTATATCCCCTCTGTTTCTTGGGGGGTGGTGGGAGGGTGGGGGGGGGTAAACGCCACAGTGTGCTCAGTGATGTATAATCACCTTGAAATTAATTAATCGTAACACAACAACGCCGGCGATAGCATCAGTGCCCGTGTGGCTCTGGCTTTTGTCTGGCCACCCGCTCTTTCTTCAGGTTGCTGAGGTTGCTGTCCTGGACGCCATCAGAGCTAAAATGGCTGCTATCTTCGCAGGCTGTTATGCGTGGGGTCTCGGCGAGTAATTAATCTCAATGAAGCCCGTAGCTGAGGTAGGTATGACGGCCCCCGAATTCAATTACCCCCTCCCGCTGCCGCCGCCATGCGTCGCCGCTTTTACGGGAGGAAATATGCCGCCTCTATTTTCTCAGGTTAATATAAGCCACCTGAGCCTTATCATCATTTAACCAGCATGGAGATATTGTCATAACACACGGCAGCGCCTGGTTTTACTTTAGTTTTTTGTCATTAGTGGCCCTCGACGCAGTTTCAATTAGAACTCAAATAACACTTTGCAGCTATTTTTTCATTCAAGTGTGAATGAATGTTTGCGCACTTCTTAACAATGTGTAATGGGCATATATGACTTAGAGCAGTTTACTCTGGATGTGCTGTACATGCCATTGTGTCGTCCCAATGCTGCCTGTGCATAAGGTTTAACACAATTTTCCTGCTCGGTAAAGAGATGTAATGAAATACAGTGTTCCATCTGTAGCTACATGCTGCATTTCAGCATAAAATACAGAAAAAGCATGTTTAAATATATGTTGTTTGATCCTTAGCGTTCTGCTGTGTTGGCACGATGACGGCTTGTTTGTAGAGACTAATATCAATATTATTGTGTGTTTAATTGATTAAATTATTCCAAAAGCTGATTAAAAACGGAGCTGACTTGTTTAACAGGCCTGTTTACAGGTTGAATATGGAAGATTTGTGTTTGCATTAAGTTTAGTTTCTGGTTCTCTTTGCTAACTCCGTTTGTAAGCTAACCGATGTCTCTTTTCCTACATCCATGATTAATGTAGAAATGCTATATATCAAGATTATATTATAACAAGATGCATCAGTGGATTTTTGATGACTCGCTGTAGGCTCCACCTCCAGAGTCACCACCCCCTTCACTAAGCAGCCAATCAGAGGCATTCCATTGGTGCAGTTTAATTGGATGCCGTGGTTTTTGCATGTTGGAGATATTTAAGCCTTTGTCGTAACTGTTGTAAATGGTCCTAGTGCCATCTGTACTGGTAAAAATACAACAAGACTTTAGGGGAAACAACCCAAATACAGAAATGACATGTTTTGCTGAAAAAAGTCAGTCAAAAAAGTCAGGTTTTGTTCAGTTTTCTGTGTTTTCATATAATAACCTTTGAATTTACTCTGAGATTCGATGAACATCTACTTGATCAGTGAATGAAATATAAAAAAATACATGAATTACACTGAAAAATGTAAAATGCAGAGGATAATATTACAATAAATGGCATTAAATCACCTAGGAAAGATAAAAAAGGGTTAATATTTGGAAGTTGTGACAAAAATAACAGTTAATTTAGACTGAGGTTGAACACCTAAGTGCTGAAAGATGCTGAAGAATCACTGTACACAGATCCATGGTGATTTTTTGCACAATAATCTCTGCAAAATACAACAGGACAATGAACTAAAATGGCAACTGTGCAGGAAAGGTTGGACTCAGTTGTGGGTGTTTGTTTTAATGTTCAGTTAATGACATATTTTGTTTAAAAAAAGCAGTTTTTCTTCAGTTTTCTGTGTTTTGATGTAATAACCTTTGAATTTCCTCTGAGCTTTAATTAACATCTATATGATCAGTGAATGAAATATAAAAAGGTACATAATTTACACTAAAAAATGTAGAGGATAATATTACAATAAGCCACATTAAATCAATTGGAAAAGACTAAAAAGGGCCAATATTTGGAAGTTGTGACAAAAACTGTTGTCTTTAGGGATTTAAGTAAATCTAATCATACATTGTGTATTTTCAACATGTTGACCATGTACATCCAGCTAAAACTGATGCAGTCTAACATATTTGTGCTTTCCATACTATCAATTCCCATGGGGTTAAAAAAAAAAGATGATAGGATGTGTTTTTGTATCAATAAAGAGGAACACATATTAAAACGGGATCTATCACAAGACTGAAAACGCTGTATGTAACAGGACAAAAGGTGAAATGTGTGCACTGTGGTTGTCAACTGCACAGATACATCTTTATCCTTAAACCATGTGACATTACTGTACGTGATTTTACCTAAAAGAATTTATTCAGCATGAGAATGAAAATAAAACACTGTGGTCGAATGTGAGAAATGCAGTCAACAAAATGTGATCATTAATACAGTAGCTTCTATTGTGACTGTACATGTTCTGTGTTGTACCATTTCCTAGAGCAGTGGTTCTCAAACTTTTTACAGTGGAGTACCCCCTAAAATATAGATTTTTAGCCAAGTACCCCCGACTCTCGCTTCAGCATTTTTGATCAGTGTTCCTGTGCCAAAGGTGTCTGTTTTTACGTTCAAAACTTGGTAAACAAACAACATGTATTTAACTTTAACCCATAAAAACACAGTGCTACTTTTATGTCAGTTCCCAAAAGAATTTTTTTTCTCTTTATTTAACTTTTCTTAAGTAATTTATCACCATTTATTTTAATATTATCGTCAGTCTTTTGCATTTTTTCTCTGAAAATCATGTATTTTCTTGTATTTAATTCACTAATCATCTCTATGTTCATTAAAGCTCAGAGTTAATTCAAAGGTTACTATATATTATATCAACACAGGAAAAAACTAGGAAAAAAGTGACTTTTTCAATAAAATCTATCATTACCTGAACATAAACCCAGTGTCTCCATCCGCTGTCATTGATCCAACTCCATGGGTTTTACTGGTGAATCAATGTTGTAG
>JAPQRQ010000013.1:8829114-8845618 GCA_037367365.1 Apogon talboti | reverse complement strand
AGCATTGGGGTGTGCATACACCCCACGTGACCATTCATGTTTGAATAGGCCACGTGACCAACCAAGGGTTAAATAATAGCATAATAACTTAGAAATAATGACCAATCCAAATTTTTCTCTTTGTTTTAGTGCAAAAAAGTAAAATGACAGTATGAAAATGTTTACTTTTACAAATGTGATGTGAATAACCTGAACATCCATGAACAACCGGGAATTTCTTTAACAATATTATGTCTCAGCTTATCATTTACACATTTACATTACAACTTACAGGTCACAGCGGATCTATAATAGCACGAAACATTTAGTAACAGGAATTTGGAACTGAAAAATATAACATTTAAGTTTATGACCAATACAACTTCTCAAGACTCAGTGAACATCAGTGTCTTCTGTGTAATTTTTGGACTTTTCAAATTCAACCAGTAGACCGGATTGAACACTTTGGAGGTCCAGTTTTGACCTACAGGCTGTATGTTTGACACCCCTGGTATAAAGTTTGCATAAAGTCTTCTTTCATTCTACATAATACCATAAATGCAGTCTAAACTTTGACAATATCATGGATAAGAGATGGTGAAGCGTGGGAAATAAGATGCTTGTCATGGTTACAGTACCTCACTGTCAGGGTCATTAAATAATTATGGTTAAACATTCAACAGTTTACTTTAGCATTGAAAAAGCAGATTAGTGCCATCCAAAATTGGTGAATCACTGGTGCATAAACACATAATGATTTGACAGCTACATGTTACTAAATAGCACTATGCATTTTATCACACATAATACTCAAAGGAAAGTTTTCTGCAGTAGATTTATTGAAAAGTCCTCTAGTTCTATCTTCTCAACCTGAGAAAAGATCGCAAAATGCTCAGAATTAAGACTCTGTCAAAGCAAAGATCACGGTCAGACACTATTTATGTCATAATGTACTCAGACAGAAGTTAATAAAACTGGCTTTCGGAATGTGAAACTCTGTATTACTGTGAAAAACTCTCCAAACGACTCTAATGTATCCGACAGTTTGCCTTTAAAACATCTGTCTCAGCGTGAGTTTATATTTGTGTCTGTTGAGGGAAACCCCAGTCAAACATGTCTTTAAATATCAACTATGTCTGGCTAAAGTCTGGCATATTTACCAAAGCCAACTGAACTAACATTAGCCCTGTGAGTATATGCGGTAGCGCTTTTAAAACACAGATACTCCAAACCCTAGATTAATTTATAACTTTGATGTGTAACAGCTAAAGATGAATCTGCAGCCGCATAGGGCTACTGCTACACAAACCTAGTCTCCACCGTACACACATACGAGTGTCGGACAGTCGATAGCACTACCACATGATAATCGATTGCCATTTGTAACAGCAGGGTAGGCAGAGGGGTCCGATCAGTGCAAATTATTGTCACCGCATGCTGTCGTGCTGTGCAGTCAGCCAGCCGGCATAGCGGAGCAAGATAAATGACAAAAGAGTCGCGGGAGCAAGATAGCAGTTAGTCATACCTGGTAGTGCAGGGGACTCGACAGGGGGGCGCACATCAATATGACAGCAGAGGGCGGACGAGTGGGAGGGGAGGGGAGGGGAAGGACCGGGAACAAATTAAACTACAGATTTTATGACTGTCTGAGCATGTTATCCTTTGCTTGTACTGTTTTTATTCTCTGAGTGATTGTAGTAAAGGCACTTGATCTTGATGTGAACGATCAAAACAGCAACCAACCAACCAACCTACCTACCATGCCACTGTTTGGGTTTTTTTTTTTGCTGTTGTTTTGGAGCCAGATGTGATCATATTTTGCAAAATGGTGCAAAGAGTGATGGGTGAGCTAATGCTAAAGACTCAGTGAAATGCTAGCGACCCAGTGAAAAAACGTGTTAGCATAACCTATTAACCACAGCTACCATCAAGCTAGATAGGTTTACACAATATGCAATTAATCCAATGTTATTCTTCATCAATACATCAACAAAAAAGAACAAAGCAAAACAACACAACAATACTTCTTACTATCATTACTGTCCTGTACAGTAAATCAAGCAGTGTTAGCTTCCTAGAGTTGTGCTGATTTGGGTGTTGTTTTTACACTCCTGCGGTGTTAACCCTTTAACAACGGCAATCTCACCAATGCTACATTTTGGACTTTACAGTATTTAAATTACAGTAACTCCTGAACCGTTTTGCGCTATCCACAAAATTCAAATGGCATCGGAAAGCTGAGATCCTGAGGTTTACAGCAGCAATGTGGGACTCTATTACAAGTGGAAAGGAACTGTTTCAGAGACTTCCACACAAAGTAAAAAACAAATAACAAAATATATGAAGCCATAATATGGATACTGAAATTTTCAAGACCAAAAAGCATGTTTGAGCAGATGTAAAATAGTTGAAAGTTTTTATTTTTATTTTTTTCAATCTCAAAAAGTTTCATTATGGACATTTACAGTTGTTTCTGGTAATAAATATGCTAGAAACTTCAAGTCTGTTTCTTTCTTGTTTTACTTTTTCTGTTTTAAGCATTTATTATTTATAACAATGATAATTAATGGACAGACATTGAAAGTTAAGCTCTTCCTGAAAACAAAGGTGCTTTTACTAACTTTTCTTTTTTTTTTTGCAAAGAAAACGTGAAGACAGCTAGGCAGCCTTTTATAATCACAGTCTTAAAAGGGTTAAAGAGGTCTGTGGGCGGAGCTAATTCCACATTTTCATTGTTTGAAGTCATGGCAACATGACATTGACATTGTAGCCGCAATATGTTGGATCAGTGATGTTGGAACACCATGAGTAAAGTCCTCTGCAGAGTTAATGAAAATCCTCACTTTTATATGTAAGCTGATGCTCAATAATAGTGTTTCACTCCTACCCAGAGTAACTTAGCTTTGCCTTCATGTACAGTTAATAAGCTTAGCTCTCTCAATAGGGACAAGAAAACAGAAAACACTGCTATCCTGAATGTCATTTTGAGACTTCAGGGGTGAGCAGGAAGAGCAGTAAAGAGTTAAATATTACCTACTGTAGTGTTGATTTTTAACACTTCAGTAATGATCCCATATAAACACCAGGCGAGTGTTGATTTTAACTCATTTGTCATTTCAAATTTGCAGTGTATGTTTAATTCAGTCAAGAGAAACTTCTCCAACTCAGAAGGTCTGATTTGGCAGGTAAATGAGCCTGTCAATCAAAGGATCTTTTCATCCTAAAATGTTATCAGTGATAAATAATTTAAGCAGTAGGACAAGAACACTCATGTCAGAATGACTTCTATTGTTTGATTTAGGGAGAAACCAGGGCTTTGTGGAGCAGAATCTAGTGGCCGACTTTAAGATACTTCAGCACTGGCTTCACTTTGGAGCTGAGTTCCTTGACCTGTCATCTTTATACATATTTTCTGAATAAGTCAGACCTGCCTTGCCAAAAACTTAGGGTCAGGGACAAAAATACATCCCAGACCTTACAGTGTAAAATACAGAGGGATGATGATTTGATGCTTGAATTTCCTGGATTTAAATAGAAACTATGCTGGTCTGCTCAGTCTTTGTGGGGATTTTTTTTTTCTCTTCTTGAAAACCTCAATGTGCCAGACATCTCCAAATGAAGCATCCTCAGTTTCAAAAAGAAAAATGAGCTATTTCAGGAGACAGCATTTAGACAGCGGAGACAGTCCATCTTTTTTTGTTTAGTGAAATTTAATTATTTGTTTTGTGTGTTTCTAAAAAGCTAACATTACATGCCAGGGTTAGTGATTGCGGTCTTGCAAGCTGTGAATGTGGATTTGGAAAAACAGTATATTTATTTAAGATTATTTTGATGGTTCAAGAGGTTCAAGAGTAAGTGAAAATGTAGGAGCTTGGGTTCCATGAACGGGGTGGATGTTAAATAGGTAAAATATATTAATTTGGATTTTCTTGGACAGCAAATACATGATGTTTTCGAGGTACAGTATGTACTAGTGCACCACTCCCTGCAGGTTGTTTTCTGTGCCTGGACTGTAAATTTACCAAGTAATAAATGTAATTGTACACTAGGGCTGTGTTTATTCCAATAAAAAGACATTCCCCGGACCCCGACGCTCCCAAAACAACGAGCAAAACAATCAGAATCCAAGTAAAGTGCAACAATTGCTGTGCAGTCCAGCGATGAAGACACCTCTCAAGAAGTCAGCGGTGTTGCATCAAGCAGCCCCATTGATTTCAAAACGGCGAAATGGAAGGCACTCATTGATTGGAGATGCTCGGGGTCTTATTAAACAACTGTGACTGTCCCTAAAGCAAACGTCGGGGACAACTTACCTAACATCTGACTAGGCTCCATTGATTTTTTTCTTCCTAGGTTGTGTTTGCATGTCCCCCGCAATACTCGCTGATGCCTTGGTGGCGTCGGAGCAGAAAGCGTCGACAGACCAGCTGTAATTTGTGATAGCCGATCAGACGTTCTCCCAGGTCAATACTGTATCTTGTGTGGAAGCCGGCTAATAGGAATAAACATTTCACCTTTGTCTAAACAATCGAGTCATGCGAATTCCCCATAGTGCGGCAGGGTCAATGGGTGATGCAGCTGGGTAACGGGGCCCCTGTTTTAAATGGCTCTCATACGGAAAAGACCATTACAAATCAATGGGGAGTCATTTTTATGGAGGAGGCGGTGTCAGGAGAGGTAACTCAGGTGAAACTTTAATTGTTGCAATCGGAATAGTCCTCAACAAGAGCAGCAGAAATCTATGAAATGTGTATATTTGTGGCTGTGCTTTGTGTTGTGAAGGAAAGCTAAGAACCACTGGTGCCTATAGATACAAGTACTACTGGCCTTCATGTTAAACATACACTTATTATCATACAACTTTACGCTGCTTCACTCCAAAGTTCAGATTTTTGCTCAAACAATTTATACAGAGCGGTAATTACTGATTTTGTGGGTTTTTATGACGCTTGTATTAAATTCGACAGACCACCCTTTGACCAATGAAATCCTTTGTACATAATTACATCAGAAGTCAATGAAAGAAACAGTCGTAATTAAAATTATGTAACATTTTGTTTCTTAGGTTCACAAGTTTCACTGCTAATGAAATATTTTTTAGAGCAGTGGGTGCATTTCCAAACATATATTTAAAGCACTTTTAAAAAAGTGGCATTGAAAAATGTTGATAAGAACAGCAAAATAAAAAAAAAATAAAACCTCACCAAATTTTGCAACATTTACCAATTAAGGGGGTTGTTTCACAGAATCGTGCATAAATGGAATTTTATTTTTTGTGACTATTAATCAAGTGTTTGCTGCATCTTCCTTTGTATATAAAGTGAAAACATGTCTTATAGGACAACAGGAAATGTAGGCTGATGAGACAATTCCTGAAAAAAAGACATTGCAGACAACTGTAGATCGAAAAAACAAACAGAATACTCTACTTCTTCTACTGTTAACTGAGCCATGCGTAATGTACGTACAGCGCCACCTTATGGCGACATAATACAGCCTAGATTATGTATTTTGGTTAATGGAAACACACATAATTTACATCTGTGGTTTTGCTGGTTTTGCTTAAAAATTGCTTGACATTTCATAGAAACGCAACTAACCACTAACTAATCTGAAATACAGCAAAAAGTCCTAATGTCATAATGTTAGTAGAGGTCCACGAATACAGCAATAGCATTATGGTTACCAAAAGGCAGTTTAAACTAACCTCAACCTGTTAAATGGTCTTTGGAAATATTGCACCTCTGCAAATGAAGCAGCTCTGTGACACCAAATTGTTCATTTGGGTCTTGGGCTAAAAACATTTGGGAACCCCTGTTCGAAAGTAACAGTTTGTTACCGAAAACACTTTGTCAAAAGACTTTAGATAAGGTATGATGAAGACAGTCAGGTCTATTTCGACTACTATTTCAGCATATCCCGCATTGAGCTCCTGTATTTTGTGTGACCAATGTAAATGAGTGCTGCAGGCTCAGTGATGAAACAGTTCACGGCTGGTTTTGAGTCTCATGGGTTTTGTTTTCTATCCCTGGCCTGACTTTAAACACTGACATAATTTCCAAAGGTGGAACCCAGACAGGAGACTCAAAAACTCATTAGCCTCACTGTACCATTCGATCTGCATAGGAAACACTGGAACTGAATGCAAATTACATGCTGCAGAAATGTCCAATATGACTCTTAACTCCTTTGGGCAAACAGTAGCCAACGTCATGGATTACACAATGTCTTTGTTGATCCATCGTGCGGACTGTTGTTGCCTCTTTTTAAGGGAAGTGCATAGAGATTTTATTACATCAAAATCTGAACAAGCAATTTTAAGGTTCTTTAGCACACTTTAGGGAACGTCCAGTCCCCAGAAGATAATTAGAACCAGGCCTATCTGTGTGCACAGCTCCAAACATCTACATTTCCTTTGATTATCCCCCCCCAAAAAAAAGAGCCACCGTGGAACTTTTCTCGGAGAGTGAGCGACGTAGAGAAAGTGGGCTGCAGTAGAAAGAAGCCAGCTCTACTGAGGGAGCACATTTCATCTGAGGGCCAAAGAGTCAGCGGAGAGTGAAATGACTGTTTGACTCTATTCCATCCTTCCCTCTTAAGTCACACAAAGCGCAGCAACTCTCAGCCAACTGTGAGGTATTGTATAATCGCCATGTAGCTCTTAAGAGGCCAGGGAAGGAAATCGTTGTGGAAGGAAGTGCAGAGAGTTAGTGTACGTTCAGGGGCACAGTGGGAGTCAAATTGAGTAGGGGTGGACTGTAGGGCTGTCTGTTAACCAGCGCTGTGTGCTCAGTTGAAAAGACCTTAGCCAGATGTGTTTCATGAGGCAAACACAGGTTAACAAGTGGCACAATGTGGGGCTTTTGTGAGTAAGATGGATTACATTCAAAGCTGTACAAGTGAACACACTAAAACCGGTGGCGGTAGAGGCTGAATTTCGGACAAAGCTACTAGAAAGTCTTTCTGCAGCTCTGTTGAAAATGCCCTAAAGGGTAAACCGTAAAGGGCGAAAGGTCAACAGGTGTAGCAGCACTGACCAAAAGGATCAGTTTGGGAGACTTCAGCACTTGTTTTGAAAGTCTCTTTGTTTTTGGTATTAAACTAAATGTGTTTCAGGTTCCTACAGGTTTCTACAAGTTAAATTTAAGACTTTTTAAGACTACTTAGAATTTAATGTCTATTTCATGGTCATACTGGTAAAAATTTGTGACTCCTACAATTTAGGAAAATGTATTTATTTACTCCAATGCCTTGATTCTCACCGTTCAGTAAATTCTCACAGGGGCTGCAAAGTTAGCGATAGTTGGTTCCTAATTTCAAAATAAATTGTCGGGTTGGAACAGGTGGAACTGAGCAGACTAATGTTACTTTCTTTGCAGCTTGGACACATTTAAGCAAAATACAGCCAACAAGTTTATGGCAACATAATTTAAGACCTACAATATCAAATTTAATACCTTTTCAAGACTTCTTTTAAAGGTATTAAATGCATATTTGTAAATTCCAGACTTTTAAGACTTTTTAAGACCCTGCAGGAACCCTGGTGTTTACTGAATTGCAATTTACATCCTCCATGTCCACACCACTTTTCAGCCTGCACCAAACAATCTGAGAGGTAATTTGTTTCCTCATCCATTCTCAAGAAAAGGTCACACAAACCATTTTACAACCTGGACAATTAAAGTTCAGCTCTTTCTCTGATCTACCACCTGTATCAAGTCTGTGACCAGCGTTGACACTAATGGTGTCAGATCATTTTGTATTGGTCATAAGTCTATCCACGGATGAAATGCTGATTTTAAATAACCAGTCTGATCAAGTGGACCCACAGGGGCAATCAAAGGTCAGTCCAAAGGGTTTGTTTGATGTCCAACTTGTGGCCCGTTAAGGTCTTGTGGCCACAAGTGATTGAGGGCGGCTCAAAGGGCAAAGTGAGCGACATGAATACGATTTTATGAGCGACAAATACATTTTAATCTCTGTTTTCACAAGACCAAATGGCAGCGACGGCGCATCGCCAATTAGCAGATGAAAATTCATCAGTGGGTGCTGCCGAGCAGTCGACTGCAATGCTTTTGCTGCTATCACTCTTCGATGACTAGTGACCAGAAAGTGCATGATCGCTGCCATAGCAACCGCTGTCTTGCAAAGTGCATGAGTGGACTAAGGCAAAGGGCTGAAGGCAAAAGGACGGACTATCCACTCTAGCTCATTAGGCTAAGCTAATGTCCGATTTAATGACATGTGTGACTCATGAATCATAATATTCCAGTAATTACACTAATGAAGTTTTGATTCAACACTCTTAAACATTAAATGCATGTGTATATAGGTAAGAGTTAACTTTATGTCCGTAGTTGAAGTGAAATCATTTAAGCTTAAGCTAAAATGGTCCATCTGGACTTTTTTTTCTTATTTTGACTATATAAAGGTTAGAAAATATGCTGTGAGTGAGATCTTTTGCCCATTTTTTCAGAGCACTTGAATTGTCAAAATCTAGCAGTCATTTACAGTTTACATGCATGTTATAGTTCTGCTAAAACGGCTTCTTCTCCAGCTTCTAGTGCAGGTGTGAGTGAAATTACTGTAATGACCCAATAAAATCTATAAAGCGCAATGTCTACAGTTTTAGAAACTATTGGAATTTTTCCAATTGCACAAACAATGAAAGAGTTACAGCCATCCAAACTGCATATGAGCAGGGTGTGTCAGCGATGACACGTCAGGTTTTAAAGCGTTAATACTGATAGGATGTGTGGAGTTATTTCTAATACATGTAGAATGCCTAATCGAGTCCAACTTTAGGTTTTATTTACATATTATATGGACTTTTGGACTGCTGTGGTTTGCATATTTCACTGTGAGTTCATGGAGATTCATGGGTGAGAATGGGGTAGATTACTCTGTTTCCTCTGATTGCCTTTGGATGTCTTTTTCAAAGGACTTTTTCTATAATTTACAGCAAGACTCCATCCCACTGTATTTAAGGAAAACAACATTCCAAAGTTCATTCCCTTACGCCAACCCGCTCTATAAAACTGCACTGTAAACCACATGAGGCAGCTCCTTAACAACTGTAGCATAATTGACCAGCCACATTTCTTTTTTCTCAGATGTAAATCCTTCAACCAACATGGAATTCTTGGAAAAGACAAAAAAAGCAGTTCAAAATGTGAGCCCTTGTGTGCATGGTACTAGTTAATTTACACATCAAGTAAGAAATCCCAGTGTGACATGATGAGGAAATAAAAAAATATATACATAAAAGGTCTAGTTACTTTGGAAATTAGTGGAGGTTTTCTCAGACATGCCTTAATAGTGGTGGCTGTCTAAACTCTGTGTTTTCCATATGCGGCACCTGTGCAGAGTGTGGGGCAGATGACACCATATTGGATTGATGTGCTTGACTTGTTTCAGTGCAATGAAGGTATTGTGAGGACAAACAGTTAAACACACTGATTCATCTCCAACCGAGCGCGCTGGCACACACAGCTGTGCCGTCCGGCAAGCTTATGGCGTTGTCATCATACTTCAATTATGAAAAGAAACATATTAGGAGATGTAAATTGTGTTAAATTGAAAAAATGCCTGAGGATGTAAACCAGGAGGTTGGTAAGACTCACTAATTTTCTGACTGACATAATCTGTAAATGTGTAGTGGTTTGGCAATGTGTTAAGCTTCACAAAATTTACAGTCACGGGTGGGCAATACAGTCTGTATAATGCATGAACAGTAATTTAAGGTAAAATCTATTAAATTATTTAAAATAACTAGACCGTAGTTCAGATTTTATTTGGTGATTTCATACAAATAAACACCTCCCAGGAGGTCATACCTGAAGTGGACAAAAGAATCAGAATAGTCAAATATCTGTTAAAAATTAAGGATACCGTCAATATGTATTTAACAAAGTCAACAAAACACTGTCAGAATATATATAATGCAAAGTGTTTATATGTTCTGAAAATGATAGTGATTGACAGAATTATTAGATGACGCATGGTACTACAAATACCACCAAATAATTCAGGTATTGCAAATTGACATAAAAATATCAAGATACAATGAGAAATGAAAGATAACCCTAGAATTGTAAGAAAATACAAGAATTGTAAAATAATCCAAGAATCATAAGACAACCCAAGAATCACATGAAAATCCAACGAGCGTGAGACAATCCTAGAATCGCATGTATTACTAGATGATGCCAACATTGCAAAATCATGCAAAACTTGTAATATAGCACAAGAATCACATAATGACATATGAGCCACAGTGCGACTACATCATGTAATGATCACATGACAATCCAACCTTAATTTGACCTGTAGTTACCAGTCCTAAATATGAAGTACGGACACAAAAGAACATCTCTACTGTGGATGGGTCTTATTTGATCAACCCAACATTAGTACATTCCATGTCATTGATATATTTTTATTTATATCAGACACATGTGCACAATTTGATCAACTATGTCGTGTGAATATACTGTTTATACTGCCTTTTCAAAGGCGCATCTTGTAAATAAGGTGTTTGTTGGATGTACTTTCAGTCTTAAGTGATTTATCACCATTGATTATATAATCCTCTACATTTTTCACTGTAAATCAGGTATTTTCATGTAGATAGTCATAAAAGATAAGAGTAAATTCAAAGGTGATTATATCAAACTTGAGAAAACTGAAGAAAAAATGACTTTTAAAGTGAAAAATATCATTACCTAAACATAAAAACAAGCCTCTCCATCCACTGTCATTGATCCAACTCCATGGGTTTTACTGGTGAATCAATGTTGTAGAAGATGACGGTGTTTACACGTTCCCTACAGAGCCTCTGAACGCCCAAATGGGTCATATCTGATGACCATGAAAAAATGACAAACTGTATTTTACACCAATTATTTACATGTATTGATAGGATTAGTGGATCAACAGGTATTAACCCTTTAACAACTGCAATCTCTCCGGCGCTGCATTTTGCACTTTACAGCATTCAAATTACTCCTGAACCGTTTGAGCTATCGACAAAATTCAAATGCCATCGGAAAGCTGAGATCATTAGCTTTCCGACACTATATGACACTTTGTGGCAGCAATGTGGGACTGTATTACAAGTACAGAGGAACTGTTTCAGAGACTTCCACACAGGCTAAAGAACACATGGAAATAACCAAAAATATGAATCTATAATATGGATACTGAATGTTCAAGACCAAAAACCATGTTTGAGCAGATGTAAAATAGTTGAAAGTTTATTTCTGCAATCTCAAAAAGTTTCGTTATGGACATTTACAGTTGTTTATGATAATACATATGCTAAAAACTTCAGGTCAGTTTGTTTTCTTTTTTACTAAAACACACTGTTTTGAAAATTTATTATTTATAATAATGATAATTAATGGCCAGATATTGAAAGTTAAGTTCTTCCTGAAAAAAAAAGGTGCAAAAGAATTGGCAAAAAAGACATTTTCTGACACTTTTATTGCAAAGAAAACATGAAGACACCTTGGCGGCCTGGTATAATGGCAGTAGATCCGTAGATGCTTAGGTGGTCCTAAGTCTGGGTCTTAATGAGTTAAAATAATTTGTCAAGATGAGTTGAGGTGTTTTGGGACCTTCTTCTATTCAAACATTGTTTTTATTCCTCTCTGACGGTGAATATTTCTTGCCTCTACAGATGATATAATGGTGTTTTGGGTGTAAATTCATCTTTCTCCTGGTCCTCAGTCTGGGAAAAGATCAGGACAAAGCAGAAAAAACCAAGACTAGACGCTCTTTTAGTCTTCCTTGACTTTGACTGCAGCCTGCCACCTTACTAATCACCACCGTGTTTGGGTGTCGGGGCCCCAGAGCTCGGGGTGAACAGGAAGATTGAGACTCCAGATACAGCGCAGAAGGACTTCATGAATCAAGCGCTCCCGCAGATTCTCATTCACGTATATCGCTCCGTCTGGCTGCTCACTACAAGCTGTAATTACACACCGGCTAGCTGTTGTATGGAGCTGAGGAATGAGCTACAACACGCACGATAAAGCCTGTCATATAAAAAATGGTGTAAAATAACTAGATCAACATTGCGTTTTATGGACTTGTAGTAAAATGACACTCAAATGTAGTACACTCAAATGAGTAAAAACACTTGTAAATGAAACGCAGGGTCTCCCAAAGTCCCTGGATTTACGTTATCACTGTTTTTTTTGGGTTTTTTTTCTTACTTCTGCTCCCAATACTGCTGTGTTTACGGAATTCAGGAGAGAAAATTCACATTCAGCCAATAACAGTCATTTTGTGGAACGTATAGCCCCAGACCTGAGACTATGAACAACTATTTCCACCAGCATAAACACAATTTTTCTACCAGAACCTGTCATCCTTGTGCATCAAGTCATTTTTTTCAGATTATAAATGTGCTGCTGATCTTTATTCGTGCACCACAGGTCGACATCTACAGCTCTGACTGAAAAATCCAGACAAATTTCCAATGTCAGAATAAGAAGAACTTGATGGATTAGAGGTGGACTCCCATGACCTGGTTCACTTGCAATGAGGTAGTTATAAAACTCTGCTATTTCCAACCTCAAATGAATCTGCCGCAAACTGAATCTCACTCATTCAATCCAAACATCTGAGTATTGTAACTGATTCTGTTCTGTTATATGGAGAAGAAGCTTAAACTGACACAAAAACCTCAAATTTTTCAGAGAACCATAGTTTTTTTTTATATTCACACAGTTTTTTATATGCATATTTATTCTATCTTGTATATATTATCCTGTATATACAGTGTCTGTAGCGAACTGCATCAAAATTAAATTTTTGATGTAAAATCTGGAATGACAAAGTCTAAGTCATATTTTGTAGAACAAAACAAGTAGTAACAATAAGTCATTGCAGTTCTAAGGCCTCTACCAAACCTACAGGAAAGCCTTGGATTTTCATTATTATTAATGCACACTGTGATTTTTTCTTCATTTAGTTATTGAAAACAGATGAAGGCTAGATCCAACTAGAAAACATAATATTTTGTAGATCAAAACAACAAAACAAGTCATGGCAGCACTAAAGTCTCTACCAAACTTCTGGGAAAACCTTAGCTTTTCATTATTATCAATGCATTTAGGTGTTGAAACAGTTTTACCTTACAGAAAAAGGCTAGATCCAATTTAATCCCACTGTTTTTCCACATTAAATACAACACTAAACAACTCTAATGAAGTTCAGTTTGCAGTTTGTAATGTACTAACTTGCCAAAGTTCATAGGATATAAATATGTCTACTAATGCTTACTTTCAGACATACCCTGCAGAGGATCTCCAGGCTACATAAAAGAATGAACAAATTGCAGAAAAGAGACAAGACACACAGCTGGGGAGTCAGAAAAGCTTTGACCCGGGCTGTTTAGCCTACGAGCTGCAAACGGCAGGAAGCAAGGGTTAAAGTCAGATCTCAACAGGGGCTTGTGGGGAAACAGCACACTTAAACCTGACTGGGCACTTCCTGGTTTGGAAACAACAGAGGCCACACATGGTAATGCTATAACTCCTCTGGTGACACAGCTCTTAATGGACCAGGGGAAAGCCAGAGGAGAGCTGGGTCAGGGGATCAATCGGTATCGTGGGAAGCTTTTAAAGACTCTGCTCTTATTTGAGATTTAAAAATAGAGCGGGCCTCGCTTCTCCCATAGCGGGGAGCGCTCGGTAGGATGCATCTGGACGAATGCGACGGGCAGCAGCAAGTCCCATAGCTCAAAAGAAATTTCCACTCCTGCACCATTACATATCATCAAACTGTGACGTTCAATGTGCTCCTGGTGGGATTTGGTAAAAGCTCTGTAATTTACTTTTGTAATTAACTTTATTGCTGTATCCATTTACCTCAACCTGCCCCATCTGTCTCAACTTGAGTGATCATTTCCCTAAATTCAAGGGCAGTAAACTTTTTGGGCCTTTCACATGTGGGTATTATTTATAGGTTAATTATCTACCAAAGTCCAGACGGATACTTTGGGGCTACTGTTAGTCTGGAAACTGGACTAAACAGAAGCTCATATGATCTAAACATCCAAACTGAGAGTGATTAAAGCAACAAGCAACAGGTCAACATTACTCCTAGAGCGTTCCCAATAGCAAAATGTATAAAAATGTCACCTTGGACACTTACTGCAAACCACAAATGGATATAATTGTAAAAAGAAAATGTGAAATAGGCTTATCAGATGGTGGTGTTACAGACTACATTAAACATGACTTTAATAAATACAGTAAAATAAATAGAGCATTTAATTTTGCATCTCCAATAATTGCGGTTTTATTTTTATTTTTTTCACAGTTTGAGGGAAAATATGTATTTATTCATTAGTCACATGAGATAAATGTGCAACCTCCCACCATACACCATGTACAATTCATTGTAAGCCTTTCTATTACATACATCAAAAATATATGTAAAAATGACTTTATGGAAACACACCCGTAGACTCATAATTATAGCTGTGAATATCATAAAACCAACTCTGTCAGATAAAAAATGTTCACATAACATTTGCCTTGGGTTAAGAGCTTATATTAAGCCTTAATTTCATCTGGAAATGTCTCCATAGTCATGACAAAAACCTGAAGAAAATGTACGTAAATGTTAAAACCAAATTGCGATCTTCTGTCACTCTGAATACACCTAAAAGCTAAGAACGGTGTATGTGTCTGGTGTCAAAGTCCTTGAATCACCACTTGTCTGATGAGAAAATGCCAAAAAAAATCTTATATTATGAGATAAAACAAACATTAGAATTGTACATATATGAGGTTTACAGAAATATACAATAGCAATATTTCTTTTTCTTCCTGGGAATCACATTGAGTCACACATTTTACAAAATAAACAGTAAATGTTAACTCACAGATAAGAATTTCAGTACACTGTGATTTATTGGAGATCACATGTCCGAAGTGCAATAACGGAGCATTTTAGAACGGCTTGTTCTGAGAAGTCATTGTTAAAAAAGAAGCACTTAAATTAGAGGCGTTTTGCTTCCTCTTCTACGGTCCAAAAGCTCCATTTGAAACATCTTTTGACAAGGAGAAGAAACTGTGTTGTCAGACAGAACATCCCTGCCTTTCCTCTAAATACACAATGGGAATGTCAGAGTCTACGAAGCAGCGAGCCGGTACCTGAATAAATCGCAGAGTGCATGTGGAACTCGTTCCCCAGGACTTTGTGAATATAATAAGGGGGAAAGATGGACTGGTTTAAAACGGTGTTATCCTTGGATCACGCAAAGGTCTGGATGCAAATCACTCAAGTCCTACATATGAAAACAGCAAACTTCCATCACTGTATCATCTGATGAAACAGTCCTCAGTCCTGCTTATATTTAACCCTGTAACCTTCTATACAAGTACATTAAAAATAGATTATTTGTTTTTACTGATGCTAAATTAAGTGGAGATAGTTAATTTAACTAAAGCACATACAATAGCAAAAAAAAATTGAGTATGATGCAAATTTGAGACCAATAGTAATGAAAAAGTAATAAAACTGATTTTCCCGTCTCAGAAGAATAGAATAGAATAGAATAGAACCATTGAATCTGTATGTCATATATAAAACCTACAATAAAAATACGAACAGCAGCAGCTAAAATAAACAGATTTCAGGTAAAATAAACCCATCACTCACACACAGGCATACAATCTGTTTTTGCACTGATCCCTTTAAAACATATTGCACATCAGTTGTGTTTATTATTTTAGTCAGTGTCCTGACTAGGTATTTATCGACTATGCCCAAACCGGCATCGGGTTAATACGCTAATGGAACCGGTTTGAAATTTGCAAAGAGGTTATGAAACAATACAATTTTGTTTAATCATCTTTTCGACATAATTACAGCAAAACCATGACAAAATTAAAATCCTAGTGCTCTATGTAGAATACGCCCTGTCACATGTTGGCTTCTTCAGTGAAAAAACACTGTAAACTCGACTAAATATTGGATCATTTGCGTTCTAAACCTCGTTGAGCGTTGCCAATCTTCCGTTTTTCTTCCTTCTGTATCCACTTGAGCCCGATTATGACAGTGGAGAGTGTTTTGACACTAGGTATGAGGAGTATTGCGGCTCTTTTTCTTCCGTCTGACAAAGCTGCACTTGTTCGGCTGCCTGCTCCACCCTCCACCCCCCCACACCCCCACCGTTCCGAGTTTGGCCTATTATGTTTCGGAGCTTGGAAGCCGTCTCCCTCGACAAAGCGGGGGTAAATGAAGATATTTGTTTCCACTCAGGTAGCGCTGGCACGTGCGAGCCGCTGCCTCACTTCGCTGAGACAATTAGCCGACACCTGCTCGCGGCAGATTGCTCTGGCAGATTCCTGGTGCTCCTGTCGCCTTCGACACCGCCATCTGGCCTGAGGAAGGTGTTGCACAGGTCGGCCCCGCTTTGTGGCAAACCAGGCAGCCAGGAGTGATTCGGAAAAAGGGAGAAAATAGACACAGGGAGGAAGCAAACACACACACACACACACACACA
>JAPQRQ010000013.1:8806192-8821153 GCA_037367365.1 Apogon talboti | reverse complement strand
CCCCCCCCCCCCCCCCCCCCCCCCCCCCCCCCCCCCCCCCCCCCCCCCCCCCCCCCCCCCCCCCCCCCGCCACAGAGGAGACGCTCCTGTTGAGTCGTACAAGTGTGTTTGGATGTGGGCAGGGTGGTCAATGTCGACTTTCATTTCCTGGTGGTGCAGCTTAGGGAAAAGCGGAGATACTGGATTTGAAGAGCGCGCTCAGTGTGATTTTAAAAGTGTCTCCCACGGTCAATCCTCCAGTGTACCTCCACTCAACTTCTGCAGACACACACTTTAATGTACATCCATTTTTGTAGATGTTCATGTAAATATAGACCATATATAACGAAGTGCATTGCTTAGCTGAACCATGTAAAAGCACGTTTCACTAGGTTTCAGTTGGAGGTTGTTCACATGTATAAAGGTCGGCTTAACACAGTTTTAGAGGATAAATGTGTGAAAATTGTAATCAGCAGACCCAAACATCTGCTCCTATCCTGTGTTTTCAGGCTATAGAAAATCTACCCTGTGATGCACATTTTTTATCTAATCCCAGGTGTTTTCAGGGAGTTAAAAATATGATTGACAGTTCTAGTCTAGTCGAGCACTGGCCCTATTGTCAAACTCATTTTAGTTCAGGGCCACATTCAGCCAAATTTGATCTGAGGTGGGCCGGACCAGTAAAATAATAACATAATAATATATGAATAATGTCAAACTCTCCTCTATGTTTTAGAGTGAAAAAAAGTAACTTTACATTATAGAAATGTTTACATCTACAAACTATCCTTTAAAACAATGTGAATAACATGAACAATCTGAAATTTCTTAAGAAAAATTGCTGCGATTTTAACAATATTCTGCCTCAGTTTATCATTTACAGATGTGCATTACAATTTACAGATCACAGTGGATTCATATTTGTTCAAGTTATTCACATTTTTTGTGAAATGTTTGTTTTAGTATAAATACATTAAAATTACATGGAAATGTTTATATTTACAAAGAAAAAAACGGAGTCATCACTATCTATAGGATAATATGATAGTATTATTTTATCTTATCTTATTTTACTGGTCTGACTCACTTGAGATTGAATTGGTCTGTATGTGGAACCTGACCTAAAATGATCGTTAATATCTTAGTGTAATTTTTGCATTTCACAAATTCATCCCAAGGACCGGGATGGACTCTCTGGTAGGCTGGATTTGGCCCCCTGCCCCATTGTATTTTATGTGTTTATTTTTATTTTTCTGGGTATTCCTTCACATTTTTGAGGGCCTTTACATTCACGAAAAATATTTTTTTTTTTTTTTTTTTTTTTCAAAATCATGAGTAGTACTAAAAAATGTTTATATTTTACAGGTTTCCTAAACCAACCTTCAAAAATGGCTCTGTAGCGCCCCCTAAAGACTGTTACTCACGGCCACATTCTCCGATTTGGTACACATATGTACATCAATAAGATCTACAAAAACATCCATTGGTTTCCAAGACGTCAGATCAACAGGAAGTTCGCCACTTTGAATTTTGTGGCCATTTTTGGCCATTTCCTCGCAGTGTATTTTGTCAAACCCCTCCTAGGGATTTAACTCAATTGACTTCAAACTTCGTCAGTTAAGTTTTAAGAGTTTGTAGATGAAAAGATTGGGTGGGTGACCTTTGACATGGCCAGGGCAGGGCAGCGAATTTTGATGTCTTGCCATGAAAAACAAAACTGTTATATCTCAGCCATATTTCATCCAATCAAAACCAAACTTGACATGTTTAATAATAGTCCCGCCCTGAAAGAAATGACATAACAATATTGAATCTGACTCAGAGTGCCACCTATTTGTGGACAACGGAAGTCACATCTAACTCAGTATTGCAACATCCTCAGTCACGTCAGACTTCCAGACCCCTGTATCCTGTGGTTGTTAAACCCCTTTGCCATGACCCGCCCTGAGGTGCGTGGGTGTGTGAGGGCCTGTCATAATTGCTCACAGTTACTAGTTATCAATCATATTTGGGCTGAGAGGAGAAAGCTGTAGAAGGAAGCTGAGTATTCTCAAATTTAAGAGTTTTTACCCCCTTCATTTCAGCTCCTGCAGCTTTAACTTCTTAAAAAATCAAGTCCAGTTAGTAATAATTACTATTACAACATAATACTCCATTGGTTTTTGTTCTTTGGCAAAGATGTAACAAAAAATGCAGTCAGCAGCCTCCATTTGAATATCATGTACAGAAAAATAAGGTTAACCTCTGCATACTTGAACAGAACCTGAGGTCCTGCACACTATTGGTTCACTGAGCAACAATGCCCATGTTATCAATCACACCCTACTTGACTTAAAAAAAAAAAGAAAACATGATAGAAATATGTCTATTTTTGATTCATTCTTAGAAAACAGAAATGCTTTTACACCTAATTTATTTGACTCAGCCTTTTGGACCAGAACTTCAAGTGTGGAGCCTCAAACCCAACAAGCCAACCCTGGGGGGGTGTCAGGTCATTATAATAATGGAAGGAGGATACAGAGGTAGCACAGATGGACAAATAGTTTTTTAAAAGAAATATAGACTGATAAACGACAAGAACTAGAAAGATGCTCATTCAAGCAAACTGCAACTATCAAACTTTTAAGTAAGTGATGCTGTTAATAACACCATAATAATAATAGTAATAATCTGTTCATTCAGTTTCATTCATTCTAATGGAAATTACCACCTGTAAAATGGACAACAAGCTAAATGTGAGATGCACATCTAAAAACCAATCTCTGTTAAGCCTGTAGGTGACGACAAGATGTACTTAAAGTGTATATTGCCAAGTTCTTTAGAAATCTAGCAAATCTGCAACGTGAAACCAATTATAACTGGATCAAATGTATATAGTGAAAAACCAAATGAGCAGTGGTTTGGATTTCAGATGTGAAAAAATCCTAAGAGTTGCTTACATTTTTAATTAGAGTAGCTTTTGCATATTTGGACACTTAACTGTTTAATTAAATTTATAAAGAAAAGAATGGTTAATATGATTGGCAGGCTTGCAAATTTTTTCCTTTTATTATGTATAGTCTACATAAATGTTCCTAAAATTTGGAATTATTAGTGTTCATTAGTGTATTCTATTTATATTGCTTATTGCTTTTACCTCTTCACACTTCACTCCTTTTTTTTTTGCTAGTGTTTTTTCAAGAGTGCTTTTGTATTCAACTGAGCTATTGTGATCAAGTAATTTCCCTAGTTTCTCTAAGTCTAAGTCTATTAGTCACCTTGTTTCTTGTATGGCTACACCTCTGATTGTTAAAATTCTGCGTTACATGTAGCGTCCTAACTGTAGCAGCGAGCCTCCATCCATTTCTGGACAAACAAAAAAACAAGTAGCAGCAGCAGCATCGCCCACACAACGTGTAATGGATGCCTGGATCACACAACCACTTTTCTTTCTTTTCCTTCCGAACATGCCTGTATGGCCTAAGGGGGCGCAGAAGAAGTTAGGCACCTCTTAGCCTTACACCTGGCACAGGATCCACGGAGGCAGCCAAAGTTCAACTCCCTCAGCGTATGTGCGATTGTGTGTGTGTGTTTGTGTGTCGGAGAGTGTGTGTCTCGACGGGCAAAAATGCAATATGAGGTGCGAAGAGGCGGCAACAGACAGCACAGGAACAGACCTGCATAATGGAGCACAGATCCCCCGTTGGTTCCTTTTTAACACCTCACAGTAGTCTGAAAGGAGAGTGAGACGGTGAGAGATAGACAGAGAGGGCGACAGCCAGACAGAGAGAAAGAAACAACAACTTGTAATTGAGCAGACAGCAGAAGACTGGATGTAACAACAACTCCAGACTTCTGTGAACACTTTTCAAAAGTTGTTGCGCTGTTGTTTGGCCTGGCTTGGAGAAAGTTGTCTGGCACCGAATCTGTGAAGAACAGGCCTTTGATTTAAGGTCTGGAAATACCTTGTCTTTGGCTACACAAACACATACTTTCCAGGCTTAAGGGGGGATCGTATCGATTCAAAGTCGGACACAACTATAAGAACTTCACACACCTACATGGGGGGGATTTCATGGGCTACCTTTGGTACCTTCAGAAGTTTTCGTCTTTCCCTCGCCCTTACCCGATGAGACAGAGGATCGTAACTACAAAGAAGGAATGGCGCTTTGAAAGGCAAGAATTTCAAGCTTGCTTTGGGCAAACGGGGGGCTTTGAAGAATCCACTCCTCTATTAAAAGGAGAGTGGGGTGGAGGGGGGAGAGAAAAATCAATGCTGACACAAAAAAGCGTGCTATCTATTGCTGGAAATCCACATGGATGTAAGGTTGTAACTTAAAGCAGAGAAACAACTTTGTGAACTTTATCTTTGTTGCAAGGAGAAGGGGACGCAAGGTTTAGATTTCACTCTTTCTGTGATTTGTGTTGCAACACATTTCTGGCACTTTGGTCAGCCTTCGACTCTTCATTGTTCACTGAATCAGCGGAGCTTTTCAAAACCTATATAACTGTACAGCCAAAATGCATGGATTAGACTTTATTTAAAGGGAAGATCAAGTTTCTGTGTTGAATCTGCGGTTAAAACACAACCTAAATGAGATGAATTCAAATATGGCTCAAGTGTAACCCTAACCCTAACCCACAAGCCTAGCTTAGGGTTATGGCTCCTTTAAATGGGCTGCCTGTGACCTGGTAGATGGTAAGAGATATGTTTAGGTAGGTTTTTTCTTTATTTGACTTTACTTCTTTCACCATAAGCATCATCCAGAAATGGCTAAATCAAATGTAATGTTGCAGCTAAGGAAAGAAAAGAAAAAAAAAAAACATCTTCAGGATATTCCAGCTTTTCACACCCATGTTTTGCTATGTGTATAAATATCCTTAAATCCAGCAGAGCATTTGCGGAGCCTTTAGATTTTCACCAAATCATCAAATCATCAGCAGAGCCTCTGTGATGCATCAGGACCAATAGAAACGCTCCAAAAACGAGCCACACCCACATGCGGCCCTCCAGCAGGGAATTACCGAATGCTGAAAGACATGAAACGAAAGAAAATACTCCTCTAAAATCTCTGCTACATAGAAATTTAGTCTATTTATCTCTTTAGCATGGAAAGTACTGCAAGTCTGGGGGCACAACTGCATCTTTAGACACATTTTGGCCTAATTAAAGTATCTCAAATCGTTAGCCATGTGGGGTTGTGCCAATTCCAGAGTTAGGGGATGCTCTCTGATGGTAAATGGACAAGGATTTGTGACTCCAGTCTTCTCACATCAAAGCTTCAACTCAGGGGAAGATGGAAAAAAAAAACGCCCTGAACCTTTCCAAGTCCGGAAAAACTCTGTCGTGGGTGTAGCAAAACCTCCGAGAGAGGGATCAACACACAGAAAGATGCAGACAAAAGACGAAACAGAGATACAGAGGAGTTCGACTTCAGAGTATCACGGTGTCCTTTTCGTCGCCGCAAATTAACTAACAGGTGGTAGCTAGGAGGTTTGGAAGTATGGATCTGAGGAGAGGGGAGGTTGGCCAAGAGGTAGAGCCCAGACTGCAGCATCTCCAGCCCTGTGATCTGACTCCAAGCTGGCAGCAACGCTATCAACAACGGAGACTGCAGATGTTGCCGGGTTCCCCTCTTCCTCCAACATGGCCCTCAGCTTTTTTTAACCCCCCCCCCTTCCTCTCAGATTCTGTGTGCATGTTTGTGTGCTGAGTAGGAGGTCCTGTGAGCAAATCCTGATCAAGGCCTCTGACTGTGACAAGCAATGTCAGGGCTCATTTCTAAGTAGTTGCTGTTCCTTTCTTGTGTGTTTGCAAGAAGGAAAGAGTGAGTGTGTGTAGGTGCTCATGTGTGGGTGTGTGAAGTTTGTTCTTCTCTGTGTTTGCATGTGTATGTGTGCTCACTGGCATCCATCTATACCCATTTTCTGAAGCTCAGGCTATTGTTCCTGTGAATGCATCTGCTTCTTGGTTTGTTGCAGCTTCAGCTTATTTACATAATTCTGTCCATCCGTTCAGTCATTTCTGATAACCTTGTAATAACTAAGGGAATTTCTGAGCTCTGGCACGCAGCTAAGATGCCGCAATTAAGTCTGACATGACAAGACACAAACTGTCTGATGGTGAAAAAGGTTTTTGATTTTTCACAAGACAACAATACAGTTACATATTTGCAAGACAAAACGACCTCACCGACCCACAACAACCGGGCCAGAGACAGCCAATCACAGACACACACAAGGAAAAAAAAAAAAGGAGAGAGACATATGGTGACCTCACACCTCCTAGGTCCTACAAGCCCTGCTTGAGTACTACAAGCTTAACCAATCTGGTGTGCTGGTAGTTTTTCCATATAGTTTAAGAATGGTATAGGTATTGGTATAGGATATAATTTGGCCTCTCAGGTAGGCTTTTAATGCATCCCAAAATATGAAAGTGAACGGGAAAAAGGTTGTTAACAAGCACCTGCAACTACATGCTTCGAAAATCCTAAGGCGGTAGTTCAATAAAGAGTGATGATATGCAGTTCCAAATATATTTGTAGAATGCAGGAACTTCTAGTTTTGATGACATTAAATGACAAACCATTGTATTATCTACAAATCATGAAAAACAAAAATGAGTGCATAAAAGAATGTCCCTGGCCTTTTCTGAATCACCTTATTCACAATATCATGATAAATTTAGCTAACAGCTATATTTTATCCATATATTAAATAAGTGAGATACCAAATAAATAAACAGGATGTATGCTGCAATTTCATACTTAACCCTTTAACAACGGCGCTATCTCCTCGGCGCTGCATTTTGGACTTTACAGCATTCAAATTACTGTAACTCCTGAACTGTTTGCGCTATCCACAAAATTCAAACAGCATCGGAAAGCTGAGATCTTGAGCTTTCCGACGCTATATAACACTTTACTGCGGCAATGTGGGACTGTATTACAAGTAGAAAGGAACTGTTTCAGAGACTTCCACACAGGCTAAAAAACACCTGGAAATAACAAAACATCTGAAGCCATAATATGGATACTGAATGTTCAAGAACAAAAAGTATATTTGAGCAGATGTAAAATAGTTGAAAGTTTATTTATGCAATCTCAAAAAGTTTCATTATGGACATTTACAGTTGTTTCTGATAATAAATATACTGAAAACTTCAAGTCTGCCTTTTTCTCTTTTACTAAAACACACTGTTTTAAGCATTTAGTATTTATAATAATGATAATTAATGGCCAGGTGTTGGAAGTTAAGTTCTTCCTGAAAACAAAGGTGCAAAAGAATTGTCAAAAAAGGCATTTTCTGACACTTACTGCAAAGAAAACATGAAGACACCTAGGCGGCCTGTTAAAATAGCAGTCTTAAAAGGGTTAAGTTGATACTGTGACCTTATGTATATAGATTTTCTTATTATACCTTTGTTAATTTTTTTGATTATATCTTGTAATTATCATTTACTAGAGAGACAACATCTACAGGCAAAGAATTTCTTGTGTGTTTGGCGAATAAAGATGATTCTGACTTAAAACTCCATGCTAGAATTACGATTACAGAAAAATACTACATTATTCAGCAGGTTGCCATCAAAGGTATACTTCTTGTTGAAAGTCAAAATCTTGCTTAAGTTGTTTGTGGAAGGGATGGTGTTGGATACGTGCTAATAATAAACCATTTTTAGAAGCCACAGGTTGAGCACATGTATTGCGAGTTCAGTATAACCTCCATTTGCACTGATACCAGCTCTGCACATTCTCTTAACCAGCTTCATGATGTCCTCTCTTGGAATGGTTCTCGTACAGTCCTGAAGGACATGCACTTCCCACATATGCTGAGCGTTTGCGTTTGGCTGAGTTTTCTCCTATTGGCAGTCCATGTTTGAGCCGGGTTTAGGTCGGACGATTGTGGAGGCCAGGTCTGATGATGCAGCACTTAATCACTCTCCTAGGTCAAAGCGCCCTTAACTCGCTAAGGGATCTATGCCTTATCGAGAAACAAATGATGGTTTCACCAAGAACAAACCAGATGGGATGACATGTTGCTGCAGAGCGATACGGTCACCATATTGGGTTAAGTGTGCCTGCATTCTAAATAAATCAGCAATGGTGTCACCAGCAAAAGCACCTTTACACCATCAGACCTCCTCCTCATTCTTCAGGTGGGAACCACACATGTAGATACCATCTGTAATACACAGTAGTCGCAACAAAATATCTCAAATTTGGATTCACCATACTCATCTGATGTCCTTATGTCCATTTTTTTCCTTGGCCAATGCTGGTCTTTTCCTCTTATCGGTGCCCTTTAGTAATGACTTATTGTGAGTCTCTGAACAGCGAAAGTACGACAAGAACTAATGTGGTTTCTAATCTGAGGTATCATTAATTGGTGATATCTGAGGCTGGTAACTTTAATGAACTCTAGATCTCAGTTCACGTAAAAGCCAGTCTCATCTCAGTGTTTGATGGGTTTTGTGACAGCAAGTTTTAGAGTTTAGCCTTTTTTTGGCGATGCAAGTGACTATTTTTGGTAATTTCCCCAAACATTAAATATGGGGCCAATCCTGTGCCTATAAGACTATATAGTTATACAGAGAGATTTCATAGAAATTTTGAAGCTGTAAATAGTGAATATGAGTGATTTTTGTGAGTTTATGATCTTATAACAGTTGTTTTATTGCATGTGTTTACTTTTTAGCAAGTGCTGTTCGGATGTTTTATGGAAAGAGGAGGTGGATGATGATGTCCCACAGCACACTAAGGTTGAAATGTTGACTTTCAGAGTATTTCAATGAGTGCTCTATAAAGGGTTAAAGAATTTACATAGAGCGACTAATCTTCTTGAAAAGCCTCCTGATGACTATGTCTCACAACCAATACTGCCACAGGTTGCACAGTACAGTTATCAAGGGAAATAGTGGCCACTTGGAAAAAAAAAATTTCAATCAAATTTTCATCTTCTTAGAGTTGTTTCTTCCCTACGCACAGTTATTCCATGTGACATTTCATAAGTGGGACATCTTCAGTATTAATTTACAGTGTAGAAGATATTTCAAACTTTTATTTCAAAACAGACAAACTAAAAAAAAATTGTTAATTGCTATTTATTCCTCTATTAATTTCAGCTATCTTTCATAGTGATAATAAGGAATCATGACCTACTTAGTTATGGATGCTTAACCCTCAAAGACCTAAACAGCCACCGGCGACCCAAAGCATCTACTGATTTAAACTGTTCAATACATGCAAATAATTGGTGTAAAATACAGTTTGTCATCTTTTCCTGGTCATCAATCATGACCCATTTGGACATTCAGAGGCTCCGTAGTGAACGTGGACACACCGTTATCATCTGAAACATTGATTCACCAGTAAAACCCATGGAGTTGGATCAATGACAGTGGATGGAGACACTTATTTTTTGCATTGAGTTAATGATAAGTCTCTTTTTCTTCAGTATTCTCTGACTTTGATATAATAACCCTCAACTTTAATCTGAGCTTTTATGAACATCTACATAATCAGCAAATTAAATATAAGAAAATAACAGATTTTCAATGAAGAAAAACAAAAAACAGAGCATAATATTAGAATAAAAGATGATAAATTAGTTAAGAAAAGTTAAAAAATACAAAAAACTATCATTTGGGAACGGCCAAAAAAGTAGCACTGGGTCTTTATGGGTTAAATTTTTCAGATGCTTAATAAGACATTTACCATTCAATGTAGAGGTATAATGTATAATACATGGTGATAAATTACTACGGTAATGGGTGAATGTAGAGAAAAGTTGATTTGGAAGTCATCAGGTCTTTAAGGGTTAATTCATCAACAACTAATCGCTATTCACAAATACAATAATACATTGTCGCTGTCAGGAGGAAACCTCATCAGTCCATTTTTGGTCCTTTTTTTGTCATAAAACGATTCTTTTGGTCAGTCTTCACATTGGCCTGATGGTTTTAGAAATATTTAACCAACGAAAAGTGTCGAAAACGGCTTGTGATTACATCTCTTAACTCCAGTCATTTATTTAGAATATACTTAGTTTTGGACATAAAAGGTTTCCTAACTGTGACGATGTTAATGTTACACTTTGGGGATTTAGAACTACAATAAATATGTTAGAAATTGTTTATTAATTGCTCATAGATTTAATGTCTAACGTCTTACTGTCTAAGTCATTCATGCAGTAAATGCACATTTGTGTCTGTTAGTGTGTGTCCATTTTGTGTTGTTAAATGCCCTAAAGGATGAGTATACTTTTTTTTTGTTTTTTTTTCTGTGGTTACATATGTGTCTGAGTGTGTGTTCCTGTGCTGCTTTGCTTCCTTTCCCTCTCTTCCTCTTCTCTCCGAATGCAGAACAATTGGATGCACAGGTGGTCTGTCCACTACTCCTCTTCCAAGTGTTAGATTTCATTACAAACAGTGTTGGAGGTGGGTCGAATGTGTGTGTTTGTGTGTGTGTGTGTTGGTGGGGGAGTCCTCTCTCGACATCTGTGGGCTTATTTGAACGGGTGGATGAGACACGAGTCCCTGCCGAGTTCCGGCGACAGCGAAGGGGCTTCGCCAAGAGACTAACCGAGAGGAGATCATCGGTTACAGATCATTAAAATAGATTATTTTCAGGTTTGAAGAAAGAGCTGAGGGGGTTCGGTACTGACCCGGACAAACTCAGTCAGTATATGGACAGCAGACATTACATGAAGTACCTCTCATTCTGAAGTCCTACTATGTTTTCATCTCTTTGGCTTATTTTCCTCATTATTTGATGTAAATTTGTTTAATTTCTTTGGTTCTCTCACAATTATCAACAACAGTAATGACATGATGACTGTAAGTCTTGTGATTTCCTGCAAAAGATAAATAAAGTATCCATCTGCATCTATCTATATCTATACAAATAAATAAATATATAAATCTCTTATTTTACGTTCTATGTAAGAAATAAAGATGCTTCATTAATTCCAGCTAACACTCAGTTACATGAAAAAATGAATAAAAATCAAGAACAAAACGCAATAACTTATCATATGATCATATCAAGTTTTCTGTCTCGTAAAGATTTCAACTGAAAAATATTTAACCCATAAAGACCCAAACCTCCACCGTTGACCAAAACCATCTACTGATGTAAACTGTTTAATACCTGTTGATCCATTAATCCTATCAATACATGTAAATAATAGGTGTTAACTACAGCTTGTCGTCTTTACATGGTCATCAGATATGATCCATTTGGACGTTCAGAGGCTCCGTAGTTACCATGGAAACACTGTCACCTTCTACAACATTGATTCACCAGTAAAACTCATTGAGTTGGATAAATGGCAGTGGATGGAGACACTGGGTTTATGTTCCAATAGTGATAGATTTTACTGAAAAAGTCACATTTCCTTCAGTTTTCTCTATTTTTGATATAACAACCCTCAACTTTAATCTGAGCTTTTATGAACATCTACATCATCAGTGAATTAAATATAGGAAAATACCTGATTTTCACTTAAGAATGAAAAATACTGAGCATAATATTAGAATATATGGTGATAAATCACTAAAGGTAAGTAAAAATAGAGAAAAAAATCATTTGGGAACTCATAAAAATAGCACTGGGTCTTTATGGATTAAACAAGGGTGTGTTAAACATATGGTCGGCGGGCCAAAACGGTCCACCAAAGGGTCCAATCCAGCCCACAGGATGAATGTACAAAGTCTAAAAATTACACTGAGAGTATTAACATACATCCCAATATGATCTCCAGCAGGCCAGACCAGTAATGTAATAGCATAAAAACCTATAACTAATGACAACTGCATTTTTTTAAATCTTTGGTTTAGTGTAAAAAATTGCAAAAGCAAAATTGAGTTATGAAAATCTTTACATTTATAAACCATACTTTCACAAAAAAGATGTGACTAACCAGAAAAAAATGAAATTTCATAAGAAAATAAGTGAAATTTTAACAATATTATGCCTCAATGTATCATTTGTACATGTGCATTACACACAGTGTTACACAAACATTTGGTAACAGGCAGAATATTGTTAAAATTTTGGAGTTGGAATTCTGAACTAAAATTAGAACCATTTTCAAGTAGTCTGTGCATATTGAGGATCAATTTAATGAGTATTAAACTGTATAACACAACTATCCAGTACATAATTCTGCATATTTTTCTTTATTAAGTCATTACTTTCTGATTACATTTTCATGTGTGTTCTTCAGGAAAGTTCATTGTTAACCCGTTATCGGGCAAGTGACTATTTTTGGTAATTTCCGCATGCATTACAAGAGAGTGACAGCAACAGTTACAGTGAGGACAGTGAGTCAACAATTTCATGTAGATAATGTGTATGTTGACAGGTGTCTGGATCAGCACTTATGTTGGTCTAATGTTCTAAAAGTGATGTAATAATGGTCTAAAATATATGGTCCTTTCACATTACATGTCTTTTTCTTGATTTTTTTTATAGTACTTGCATTTTTATTTATTTATTTTTTTGGCCACTTATGGGTAAGGCATCAAATATGGTAACTTCATTGACCTTGATTTTCTACATAACACAATATTTTGAAAAATTCCACAAAAAATTAATAAAGCCTAGTTATGCCCTCCAATAACACACTAAGGTTGAAATGTTGAATTTCAGAGTATTTCTATGAGTGAACTATAAAGGGTTAATTTATGTCACAAAATGACAATTAGTCATTAGTTAATGGTGTTTTAAATCCCTCTGTGTCATTTTGGTTTCCATGTAGGAATCAATCAATCTAATCAATAAAATGAAATCAATCACTACACTACATCATCACTATTATGTTTTAGTTGGAATAAAACTGTCCATTTGATATGATTGATGACGTTACATTTCTATGAATTTACTACGTCTGTATTAATTGCATTTTCTAACTCGAAGCACAATGATGGTGAAAAAAAAAACACTGTGGAATTCAGCGATCAAGCCCCGTCGTCAAAAGTTGATTTAGTGTCCCACACTGCTCATTTCCAGACATTCTCTTTCTTCCTCGTCTTTGTTGAAAAGGTATGGGCTACAGCCTGCTGCTCCTCTTTGGCTCCTGGCAAAATTGTTCTTGGCAGTCCTGTGAGGCTTCTCCCTGTTATGTGCCATTTGAAAGCATTATGAAATCTGCCATCTTGACTGCACCAACCAAATAACAACAAGAGTGCATTGTGCACCACCTGCTCCACACATTTAGGTGGCTTTAAATATGCAAGGCGTAATGGCACCTATTCCCCGGTCTGATGCAACACGGCTCAAAAGCAGGAAAAGGAGGTGACAGGGTTGGAGGGTTGGGGGGGGGGGTTGTAGTTCCACACTAAAGGCTGACGTTTGTCTGTTCGTGCCACATTTATCTTCTTTTACCCCTCTTGTTATAGAACAAACATGTGAATGACAAACTCTGGCATTCCCCAGGCTTCCAGGAGGTGTGTTTCTCTGTGTGTGTGTGTGTGTTGATATGGCTGTGATGAGGCTTTGTCTGGCTCTCTGGTGGTGAGCGACAGATAGCCAGGATGGCACAGACCGACACAAAGTGAGACTACAACACAGAGTTATGGGAGAAAACTGCTCCATACTTTGATATCATGAGAGCGATGCTGATGCCTTTATATAAAAACAACAAAACCAGCCAATCAGAGGCAGTCTGTGCTTATATGATGAAGGTACATCAGATTTTCTTTGACGGCTTCAGAGGTGCCAACCTTCAACCACATGAGCCAAACGCTGCTTTAAGGTGCTAAAGGCGACAAGGACATCATATTAATAAAGTCACACTAGGTCCAAACTACAGATAAACTGCTTAGTTTAACATTAGCCTGAGGTGGGAGAACATGTTTAGCTCAGTGTTAGCCATGGAACATCACCTTAAAACTGGGTTATTAGTTAAGGGAGGTTAATGTATGACGTGTCAACTTCAATCTGGAGGTCAAAATTAACTAGTTTCCCATCACATTGTCACACCTTGACATTAGTATATCTTAAATTCCACTCATAATACGACATGTACACAGCTGATAGAAAATACAATAAAACCAGCCAATCAGAGGTGGTCTGTGCTTATATGATGGAGGTACATCAGATTTTCTTTGACAGCTTCAGAGGTGCCAACCTTCAAATACATGAGCCAAATGCTGCTTTAAGGTGCTAAGGGCGATATTGCCAACTTTAATCTGAAAACACTGGACTTCAAAAATCTATAGCAGTCAGATCTTATTATTGATTGAGATGGAAGGGAAGTAAAGGGGTAGGAGGGTAGAGGTAGCCAAATAAACAGACAAAGTCTGCTATCTGTGAATATCAAACCATCTGTCGGGCCCTGACAATGCACAGCACAAAGCTCAAACCACTCACTTTCCAAACACGATGCGTGAAAACCTGTTGACACTAATACTGGGTGTCAGTAATGTAGGCAAGTATTGGAATACAGGTTTACTTCAGTCCGCCAATATTCATCTCCTTACACTTTTATGGCAAAAACATGCAAATCTATGAGAAATTAACAACCTGATTCAAAAATATTAAGTCTAAGAAATAAAGGAGCTCTCATCACCACTATGATGAAAGAGTGTTTTCTGTCTATACATTTTTAACTCTTAAAGTATTGATGGAAGGCTTGATGTGTAAATTAATCTGGTGTTTTACCTCATTAAACTGCTCTTAGCGCTGGTGAAGTTATTAATTTATTTACTCCACTTTTACACGTTACAAGCAGAGTGACAGCTAAAAGATATTTTTAGAAGCATCAGGACTGTATGAAGGGGAGCTAGAGGTATGAACATAGGAGAATGGAGGCTTAAAAAGGTACCAAAACCTTTGAGAAACATTACAGTCCTATGTAGTTTTGTACTATGTGAATATTGGAAGACAATTAATGCAAGGAAAAACACACGGAGCTCAAATGACATGGAGCCAATCTCTCTCTCTCTCTCTCTCTCTCTCTCTCTCTCTCTCTCTCTCTCTCTCTATATATATATATATA
>JAPQRQ010000013.1:8682772-8713926 GCA_037367365.1 Apogon talboti | reverse complement strand
GGGGTGGAGGGGTGCTGGTTGTTGTCGGCAGATAAGTGTGGAGATAATCAATTCACGCCGGGTTGAGCAGTTTCTTCGGCGCCCGGCGAGGCAGGTAGAGGAGCAGGCGGCGGGCGGCGCTGTGCTTAACGCTGGTAAATGTTTAGCTCTTAATAATTAATCCCACAGACTTGCCAAAAGCAAGATTGATTATTCTATTAGAGGTGGGGATCAACAATGACCTGACTGTAGCTCTATTTCACACACCGTTTGAGTGGTGAGAATTACTGCCGGCTTATGTATTACTGGAAAACAGCAGGATGTCGGTAGATCTGCGTCTAGGTTAGTATAGGTACGGCTGCAAAGCGTCAACTATTATAACTGTTGGTTATCTGTTATAATTCACTCAGTATTTGGTTGTAAAATGGTAATAATATTCCCCAAAGCTTAAATGAATGTTGTCTTTGGTCCACAAACCAGGGATATAGACACTGTCAGGTGGAAACCTCTTATGTCCAAAATGGTTATTTTTCAGGAAACTGGACAAACAATGTGTATTCTAAATAAATGAATGGAGTTAAGAGATGTTTTCATTGGTTAAATATTTCTAAAACCGTCAGGCCAACGTGAAGACTGACCAATAGAATGGTTTTATGACAAAAAAAAAGACCAAAAATGGACTTACGAGGTTTCCACCCGACATTGATAATATTCAGTTTATTGTCAAAGATGAAGAAAAACCCACAAAATGTAATGTTTAATGTGGAATGTGGAAATATAACAAAATATAGTGTAGGTCAGATGAATGTATTGATCTTCTATTTTTGACATGGCTGAAACACAACCTGAGTTCATAGTTCAATAACTGATGGATTATTGAATATTGTATCTTGTGTTAGAATGAATAAAAACTGAAACTAGTAGCAGAGGAATAGTTTTGTTAACATCTGAACTAAATGTAAACTGCACTTAACCCTTTAACAACGGCAATCTCACCAGCGCTACATTTTTGAACTTTACAGCATTTAAATTACTGTAACTCCTGAACCGTTTGCGCTATCCACAAAATTCAAACAGCATCGGAAAACTGACATCCTGAGCTTTCCGACACTATATAACACTTTACAGCAGCAATGTGGGACTGTATTACAAGTACAAGTACAAAGTGTTCCAGAGACTTCCACACAGGCTAAAAAACACCTGGAAATAACAAAAAAATATGAATCCATAATATGGATACTGAATGTTCAAGACCAAAAAGCATATTTGAGCAGATGAAAAATAGTTGAAAGTTTATTTCTGTAATCTCAGAAAGTTTCATTATGGCCATTTACAGTTGTTTCTGATAATAAATATACGAAACACTTCAAGTCTGTTTTTTTTCTTTTTTACTAAAACACATTGTTTTAAGCATTTATTATTTATAATAGTGATAATTAATGATCAGATATTGAAAGTTAAGTTCTTCCTGAAAACAAAGGTGTAAAAGAACTGGCAAAAGAGACATTTTCTGACACTTTTATAGCAAAGAAAACATGAAGACACCTAGGCACTCTGTTATAATGGCGGTCAACACAAAATAAAAAACAATCATTAGTTTACTTTTATTATCGTGTTAATAGTTAACATTCACCAATGGTTTTGTCAGTGATATAAGACAGTAACCTCTTGCTCCTAAAGTGTGAATAATTTGGTTTTCAGACACATTCCTCTTTTTATTCCTATTTAATCACCTTGACCAGCTGTAATGATTATATACTGAGTCCCAGTTAGACTTAATCAAGAATCAATCATATTGTCACAATCATTTCACGAGAAAAGGGGAAAATATTTATTCCAACTTTATGGGCAACAATGTAGGTTTTTTTAAAGGCCTATATAAAAGCTGGTTAATGAGCTCATGTCGTTTTGCTGATACCAATACTTTGTAAAATGTCCTCTATTACTCGACTAAACTGTTTAATCAGTCCATCTTGATCTCATATACTTTCTACCTTTTTCAGCTTCTTTTAATCAGGCCTTTTCTCTGAATACAAGAAAAACTCAAACGTTAAAACTGAAGAAAATAAAAATACATCATCGACTTGTTTGGGTCAGTTCAGATTTTCTGTTATAGGTGCAAAAGCCTGGAACTCACAACAGGATTGACAGAAATGAAGTTTAATTAAAACAGGTATTGCATGTTGGTTAATTTAGCAACACATCTGTACATGTGTAGTTCCAATCCAATGGAAATGTACTTTTTAATGTTGCACTCAGTTCCTTTTTTTTTTTTACTTAATTCACTGTAGTTTTTCTAGGGATCAAGAGTCAATGTGCTGTGTCTATGTGTAGTGTTTCCATTCCTATTAAATCAAACGTAACTATAGACTGGAGCAGAGTTTTACCCTCATCCATCCAATCAAAATACACCAGAATAAACCTTAATAAAACGTCTCTTCCTGTGTCTGTGAGTAATAAAAGCTCCTCCATCTAAACTGAGATGAACAAACACAGACTGAAGCCAAGTTTATTAGAGAAAAAAAACAGCTAATTCCATTTACTCTTTTGCCATTGATTACAAAGAATTACAGGTAAGTACGATAAACATATCACTTTCCTCTAAACTCGATTTCCCCTCGGTGATGAGTATGACGCGGCGCATGAACCGAGCCAACAGCAGACTCCTCGGCTCCATCGGAGTTTTAGACAAATTGACACACAGACCTGAGACCTGCGTTAACCCTTGAAGGCCCAGGGCCACTTTTGTGGAATTATTCTTTCTATTTAAACTTATTTTAGTGTTTTATCACCATTTATTTTAATGTTATTGTCTATATTTAGCATTTTTCACAGTAGTTTCCTATATTTTATTTAAATATTCATGAAAACTTAGACTTAATTCAAAGGTTATTATATCAGCAACAGAGAAAACGGAATAAAAAGTGACTTTTTCTGCAAAGACATCATTAACTGAATGTAAAAACAAGCCTCTCCATCCACTGTCATTGATCAAACTTGTTATTTTTGTTCCCTTTCAAACATTTATTTCATTATTTCATCAGTTTTTGTTAATTGTGTGCATCATTTTGTTCACTTTCTTAATTCTATTCATTATTTTCTTCATTTTATGTTCATTGTTTTCATTTTTCACCATTTTCCTGACAATTTTCTTTAATTTGTTCATTATTTTGTACAATTTATTGATTGTGGCTACTTCCAAATGATTTTTGTCTTTACATTTAACTATTACCAAGTGATTTATCAGCATTTGTTATAATATTATCCTCTGTTTTATGTACTGTTCAGGTATTTTCCTATATTTTATTCACTGATCATGTAGATTCAAAGTAAATTCCAGGGTTATTATATAAAAAAACAGAGAAAACTGAAGAAAAACTGACTTTTTCTGAAAAGATATCATTAACTGAACGTAAAAACAAGCATCTCTATCCACTATTTTCGACACAACTTCCAAATATTTTTTTTTGTCTTTCACAAGTGATTTATCACCATTTATCATAATATTATCCTCCTTGCATTTTGCATTTTTTTAGTGTAAATCATGTATTTTCCTGTTTAATTCACAGATCATGTAGATGTTCATAAAAACTCAAAGAAAATTCAAAGATTATTTGATTAATTCAGAAAAGAAAAAGTGACTTTCAACAAAATGTATCAGCTGAACATAAACCAAGTGTGTCCATCCACTGTCATTGATCCAACTCTATGGGTTTTACTGGTGAATCAATGTTCTAGAAGATGACAGTGTTTCCACGGTAACTACGGAGCTTCTGAACGTCCAAATGGGTCATATCTGATGACCATGAAAAGATGACAAACTGTATTTTACACCAATTATTTACACATATTGATAGGATTAGTGGATCAACAGGTATTAAACAGTTTAGATCAGTAGATGGAGGTTTGGGTCTTTATGGGTCAATAAAGCAGGAATAGAACCGACAGCGGACTGAGATGACCCACGGAGGCCTTTGACAGAAAACTCTGTGTCTTGTACAGTTACTGGCGTCGACTCTTTTGCAGTAGTTTAGTTTATTTTCCCTTAATTCCAGCTGCCTGAGAACGATGACAACACCGACGAAAAGCATTAAAGCGTTTTACTGAAGGCTCGGTTGTACGTGTAGTGCCAAGATTTTCTTTTTTTTTTTTTATTTCTTCCTCCTTCCTCTGGTTTCTGGAGGGAAGGAAAAGTCTCAGGAATTGTCCTTTGACTCCCTAAACCCTCCTCAACCCCTCCAGCTTCCCTCTCCAGCTCATTTCCACCCACAGCGCACACACGCGCACACACACACACACACACACAAAGCCACATATCAACAGGGTATCTAACCACTGGGAGGCAAGAGATCCACAGAGGTGTGCATTAACATAAATACCAAATCTGTTGGAGGAGAGACACAGAAAAGTGTGTGTTTGTGTGTGTGTGAGGAGGCGTACGGGGGGAGAACAATGCGTTCATTGTGTGCAGATGATAGAGGATGAGGATAAAACAAGTGCAGAGTGGAGCTCCATCTACAGGCCAAAAGATCACACACACCCTCGCTGTGTCAGACACACAAAAACAACACACACACACTTCCATTCCATGTTACCTCAATTTGTCTTTATACTTGCACTTTTGTACGGCTTTATCCCGTCTCTCTCTCTCTCTTTTTTTTCCTACAAACACACACATCGTTTCCCTTTGTCTTCGTAATCTCTGCACAAAACTTCTTTGACATCTTCAAGCTATTATTAAGCATCATGTTAATGCACATTACAGTTTACTGGAAAAAAAAAACAAAAAAGAAAAAAGCAGCAACAACAACAGGAAAATGTGCTTCCCTCTTGAGGTTCGTTAAGATCAGGTAATGCAATTAAAATCTAATTAAAACCACATTAAATCGCTTTTAAGCATCGTTGTTTGTGTCAAGCGGAGACACAATCTCTATTAGCGCACACACACACACACACACACACAGATAGCAAACTGTCAGCGGTGCAGATGTAAACACATGCACAACGCCGTCATTAAACAGGCACAAAAGAACAAAAGCAAACAACTGACACACACATTAACAAAAGCACATGAACTCTGCCTTTATGGGAACATCTGACACCATATACTGTCTATAGAAATGTGTTCTCTGTGTTGAAGGGCTTTCAAATCTGCGACTTATTAAAATTGCACCAGTGTTTTGGTATTTGTTGAAATGTTGACACATAAAGCGAACTATTCTGGGATGGAACTATTTCTTTAATTAGCCTAATGCACCTTTTCTGATGAAGTATGAAAGTATTCAGACCTAAACTGCGAGATTCTGAAAAACAACACACGTCTTTCTGTGACATCTCCAGAAAATTTAAAGTGAAAGAAAATGGGAATAATGTGCATTTGCTTAAACAGGTTTGCAACGAAAACTGCAATACATAAGGTAAAGAAGCAAAGTGCTCATGTTTTCTAAATAAAATGGTGTTTATGGGAATCAGTCTTGTTAAAAGTTCACTATGTCATACATTCTGCACAGTCACTTTATCATAAAAAGGAAAAAAACTATTACCAAAAGCAAGTATAAAAACTAAATGAGTTTAAAGATGCACACCTAAAGTGTCATAAGGTCAATGAGATTTTTATTGTTTTTACTTGTACCTTAATTTCTGCAGAACAGGAAGAATAATCTTTTCATTATATTGTCATATTTGAGTTTTTAGTCAAACAAAAATAGAATTTGTTGCATATTAGACACTTTAACAACCCTTGTTATCCCCCACCCACCCCCAGAAGGACTGGGTTATGTGCAATGATTATTTTATTTAAGCTCTCTATATTTTATTTTACTTTTACTGTGCAACTTTTATATAAATACCTGTACATACCTGTTGTATTATGATTGTGGCTTTTATATGAGCTGCTGGACTATTCTATTCTACTCTATTCTAGACTCTGAGCTCCATTGCTTTAAATGCTGGTGATGTAACAAGATATTTAACTAAACAGTCTTATGGCTGATCTTATTAAAACTACAGAAATATCATGATTTCTTTAACTATAATTTTATTATTGATGGTATTTCTGTTAACACTGTTATAAGGGAACATTAATTTATCGTGGTGCATGTTAAATGTTTGTGTGTATACGTACAGTATGTCTGATGTGTTTGTATAATGTTAAAAAAATGTAAAGTTAATAAATACATTGTACAAAAAAAACCCAACAACAAAAAGACACTACAGTAATTGGTTTACTGGGCCACTGTTGGTTGACAGTGGTCACATGACTGTCTGTATGAGCTAATATTACTACTGTATGATACTGACGAGGCTGGATTTGTGCAGAATATTAAGATGAGGAGGATCTGGACTGATATAAGACGGCTTGAAATAAGTTTTGAGATCAGCTCATGTCAACTTAACAAAGCTCAAGATGTTGGAAATGTGTTGGTAACTGGTGTTTGGTGTGTGTCTAGATAAAATAATTACAAAAGTGATAATTATTGTTTTCTTACTAATCTGTGCAACTGCACAGAGCAGACCAGAGTCTACAGTGTCTTTCCCAACATATTAAAGGCTTTCCCAAACTCTTTTTTTCCTGTTTCTTTTCTTGCCTAAAAGCATTTAGCAGCTCAGGAAGTCCCACATGAAGCCAGTTGGTCTGACTCAGTCATCACCTCGGCACCAGCACTCTCATGCACTCCCCCAGAAATTAGTGTCATTATGCAGAATCGGGTAACAAGCCTTCGGTTCCTCTCATTTTGATTTAACCCGAGAGGAAATTTACAGTGATAGCTTGACTAAAAGGCTGACAGGCAGGAGGGAAGAGGGGATCAACAGGGCACCGAGCCTGGGCCACTTCCTTTTCTTTCATCCATTTGCTTGCATTATAGATTTTTTTTGTTCCCCATCCGTCTGTCTGAACTCTGTAACACCTCAGTGAACTTTTCTCTTGCAGAGGACTTGAATGTTGGGTAAAATTGGATCAAAGGGGTTGGAGAGGGCTCTAAAAATGTCTGTTGTGTTTCGCTCTTTAATTTGTCGGATAGAGTTATAAATTTCACATCCAATGTCTTGACTTTGCGACGTTACAGCACAGAGGTTTGCAAAGTTTTTGGATGCAAGAGGAAGATTTCTAAGAATTTCTAAGGACATCTCTAATTAAATTTGGCACATTTTAACCAACGCTAGAAGTACGAGTTGTCTAATTGTGTCTGGCCTCTTATAGCTGAAGCAACAAATATGAAGCACTGTGGTAGAACTATTCCTTAATCTTTCAATAGAAAAAACTCTTGTGTTTCGCTATTATATCCCAAGTGTTTTACAATCACATGTTGCCGAATTTATAGATTTCTTTGTTTGCACCTGAAGACACATGATTATGGTCTCACATTGCTGTTCTCAATAAAATCTAACTTGCTATGCCTATCTTCATATTAGCTCAGTTTGGCTAGTTTGGGTTAGCCTCTGTGGATGATGTAGACTGATCCAGCTAACTAACTAGCTGGTGAATATAATCCAGAAGTAGGGTTTCATGGTGGTGGTTCATTATTAAACTTGCTATGACTAACTTCATATTAGCTTAGTTTGGCTAGTTTGGGTTAGCATCTTTGGATGATGAAGACTGATCTAGCTAACCAACTAGTTGGTGACTATAATCCAGAAGTATAATTTCATGGTGGTGGGATATTCATGACAGATTCGCATGACGTGTCACTATCATATCAGGAGTCACAGTTCCATTTGTGTTGCTATGGTAATGCTACATACTTGTAACAATATACACATGCTATGCTCTATCTATGCAAGTCATCAGAAAAACATCAGGTAAAAGCGCAACAAAACCAACTATCAAAGAACAGAACACAACTCAAACAACAAGCACTTAAATAGGAAAATACCGAAAATAAGCTAACAGTCATGAATAATTTAACCAATTAGACAAACTCTGCAGTGCTAAGCTAACACTTAGCAAATCCAACAGTCCAAGTATTATTTCTCTATCGATAAAACTCACTGAATGAGACAAAGAAAAGCAAAAATAAAGGTCACAGTATAACACGATGATGAATTTTGTCTTATGTTTGCTGTTTTCTGATCATAACTTGGTTTTATATGAATGAAGCTTCTACTATCGGCTAATCCATTGTTTTGTGTTACATTGAAATGATTCAGACTTGAAACAAATGGACCAGGGTTTAACAGATTTTAAGGGAGTAATGGATGCAGCAAGCTTGTTTTTGTGGCACAAATGGGCTCCATCTGTTGATATGCACTTATTAATGATACAGAAGTTTCTTCACAATTTTTAAAAATTATTTGCAGATCCACTGTGCATTTTACAAATAAAAAATTAGAACAGACAACCTCATTCTTGTACCACACCCATACTAACGTAAACATTTTAGGAAATTTATATTTAGGACTTTCATTAATGTAACAAATACATTTTGGGGTCACTAAAATGAAATATTTAAACAACATCCAAAGAGAAGTTTTTAATAACTCTAATATGTGTGTATGTAAAATAGATAAAGAAAAGGGAGAATTTAATAAACTTCACACATTTACACATACCCATTGGTGCTTTGTGTATTTTCTACCCATTCCTCTATGCTGGGTTAGATTTAGCAATTATGAGTACAACTTAATTTGATATTGTTGCGCATCTTCATCACCATCCAAAAGTTTATCTACCAGCTGATGTTAATATGACCTGGTCCAAAACTTTCACACTTTAACCCTTTAACAACAGCAATCTCTCCAGCGCTACATTTTGCTCTTTACAGCATTCACATTACTGTAACTCCTGAACGTTTGCCTGATCCACAAAATTCAACCGAAATTCTGAGATCCTGAGCTTTCCAACAATATATCACACTTTATGGCAGCAATGTGAGACTGTATTACAAGTAGAAAGGAACTGTTTCACGTAAAAAAAAATAAAATAAAATATGAAGCCATAATATGGATACTTTATTTTTGCAATCTCAAAAAGTTTCGTTATGGACATTTACTGTTGTTTCTGATAATAAATATACTAAAACCCTCAAGTTTTGTCTTTTTACTAAAACACACATTAAGTATTAATTATTCATAATAATGATAATTAATGGCCAGATATTGAAAGTTAAGTTCTTCCTGAAAGCAAAGGTGCAAACAATTGTCAAAAAAATATGAAGACACCTAGGCGGCCTGTTATGATGGCAGTCTTACAGCTAGTTTGTTTGTAGGCAGTTTTGTGCTCTTACAGTGGACATTATTTATTTTCTTAATGAATGAATTGGGAAAATGTGCTCAGAAAATATCTACATGACTGCAATTAACATTCCCACATTGTTAAAAGGAAATTTCAAGTTATGGACAAAGATTTCAAATGTATAATCCTTCAAACGTTGTACGCAGTCTTAATTTGATCACATCTTTCTTGTCCAGATGAAAACTGTGCAATCTCTTGCTTTTTCTTAATGTTCGCAAATGACAACACATCAGGTTTTTGATAAGGAATGAGCGTTCTGTTCAGCGGTAGCATCAGGACGGCTGCTTTCACACCAGCGGCTGATCATCATTCAAAGCCCATATTACTGTAAACCTCATATTCTATCCGAGCAGCCTGTTCAGGTGTGATCACCTCATATCATCTGCATCCTCACTGCAGATGCCACTGCAGAAACCGAACCTGACATTGCAGAACTGAGAAGTAATTAGAGGCCGGTGTGGCGCGCTCCTTCGGCTGACACCAAATCAATGCAGTTTTTCCGCGTTATCAATTAAAGACGTGTAATTACAAGCGTGGAGAATTGCCTCTCACAAACAGTCAAAGCCAGAGACGGCCCTTCACCGCTGGCTGCCTCCCGAATCCCTCCTCGACGCGTACTGCGTTGACCCCGCCGCCTCGAATGACAACCCTGAGCTGCAACGACCGGTTTGTTTATGGATTTTATGGCGCTTGCTTCAAACACCTGAGCAATAAACTCGCTGTAGCGTGCAGCACCGAAATGCCGTACACTTGGTAGTGAGCCAAAGTGCAAAATGTATTACTCAAGAGCCCGGCTCCCAATTGAAGCCAGCTGGGTTTGAACCATTAGCCGGTACAAGCAGAGACAACCTGGTTGCCGAGCGCGCCGACACTCCTGGGTAAATGAAAGAGGCCTCTACACTACTCCCACCTCCCTCCCTCCCAACATCCGAGCCCTCCACCCCGCGGCCTCCCATCAGCACCTGTGAAAATGGATTTGAAATGAGGGCACATCCCCCACTCCCCGTCTCCCAAATGAGCAGATGGAGGCTTCCGCAACGATTATCACCACATTACCTGGGAGTCTGTTGATGAACAGGAACAATACAGGCAGTGCTAATAAACCCCAATCAAACATGACACTGCCACTAATGTCGCTCACTTCTCTATCCCTACAAGGCACGAGCAGTGGCGCAGATTCGTTTTCATCAAAGTCCAAGGCTACAGCTGCATTTTCTACAAGTGGAGTCGAGTCGGGAGGCCTCAGACTGGCCTCATAAAAGCAACCCTGGCTTCAGAAATGGTGTTCATACTGTATGTACCTAAAGAGTACATTTATTTAAACCAAATTCTTAGCCTAATAAAAGCATCAAGATTTTCTATCCTGAACATAAATATAAACCGTGAATAGACAATGCATTCGACTTTGCCAACTCAGTTTATGGTATCAGCTGGTTTTGACGACAGCGTTACTAAAGTGTTTATGGTGACGTTTAGAGAGTTAGAGAAAGACACAAAGGTTTGCTTTAATACACCAGGGACAGGTTAATCGCACAGTTTAACAGTTTTTCCACATGAAGTGTATATTTTTCTGGAGTGAAACTGCATTTAGACCAGCGGTGTCAAAGTCATTTTAGTTCAGGGGCCAAACACAGGCCTATAAATGGTAACAATAATGTATAAATAGTGAGAATTTCAACTTTTTTTTCTTTTAGTGCAAAAAAAAATAAAATTACATTTACAAATTATCAGGTAGACAGGTACACATGTGGATTACATCTTACGGATCATATTAGATCTACAAATACATAAAACATTTAGTAATGGAGAGAATATTGTTAACATTTTTGAGGTACTCTTGACTGTTAATGTCTTCTGTGTACTTCTTGTATTAGAGTTTGCATTGCGTTAGACCGTCAAAATGCTAAACCTCCCTCTTCACAACAGATAAAAGATTCTGTAGGCAGCTGCAACTGCATAAGACTTATATTTATGTACCTCCGTGATTTATGTAATCGCATAAACACATAAATCATATGTATATTTATATTTACATTGTGGATGGATGGAGTGAAGGCCGTGTAAAGATGATTCACTAACCTCACATTATGTCGTCTAAACTTTGTTGTGTGATTGCTCTGGGAATTTGCCTGATAAGATTTTTGTTTCAAGCTGCATTTATTTCTTTCAAACGTGATTTATGATCTAATAAATAACATTGTGATACTTTGCTCTTTTTCTGGTACACAGCAGTCTATCTCTCCCCATCTTCACACTTCTTTTCCTGTCTGTTCTTTTGTTTTATTGTTAGTGCTCAGATTTCTCCCTCTGGGAGTCTAGCGCTCTCACTCTGTCTCCCTCCTGCCTCCTTTTCTTCACCCAAAAAAGCCCAACTGTAACAACAGTGGTCTCCAAACAACCAGGGGATTCCAGACGACTGACCTCAGCGCTGTGTGTCCACTGCTGAGATACAAATATTTACCCCTATCGCATTCAGCTCAGCAGTGAGGGCCTCCCCACCATGAGAAACACTCCACCGATGAGCCTTGGCTTGACTCGAATGCCCCCAGAAAACAAAACTGACCTCAATATACACATCAGTGTTCAACCGGCGAACAACAATATTAGGAAAACCTGCAAAGTGGTATCAAGACAGCTGATGTAATGCTTCAGTTCGCTTTAATGCTTCAAAGAGCTGTGATCTGGTTCATGTGAAGGGGTTTAACTGTTGTTGTGTTTTGTTCCTAAGTGATGGTGAGATGGATTACAAGGTCAACCGGTGAACTGGTTCAGCACTGGCACCGGTGTTGGCACTGGAGCACATGGTTTTACCAACAGATTTGTGGTCACATGGTCACATGGTGGAGAATAAAACAGTTAGATTTTGCATAAAATTTGACAAAATCTGAGCTGTTTTTTAGAGTCTAAAAGGACATTTGAATCGTCGAGTTGCTGCCACTTAGTGTTAAACGGGACCAATTGTGGCTGATATGTGTAGCTTGTAAAAACCAGATTGTATGAGTTTCGATATTGTTTCTTTTCTTTTTTTTTTTTTTGGATCCCACCGTGTTGCAACAGAGTGACTAAAGAGAACACTATTACTACTAGCATGATAAGCACTGGAAAACAGCAGGGTAGATGTTTTGACGGATGGAAAACTCATGCTTAACATGTTTTCTCATCTGGACTGTTTAGATTTGATTTTTTTTTATAACAGTCTGAACAGCAACAATTTTTTTTTTTTTTTTTTTTTTTTTTTTTTTTAATCAGACCCAGGCCACTTTCATATGTGGTCCTAAATTGGACACGTATCTGATGTTTTGCAATGTGACGTCAGTCTGAACGGTCTTATTACATTTTGTCAGACTTTTACGTCATTGAAGTGCAAAAGATGTCAAGGACTGTTCACACATAAGGATGACAGCATCACATTTACATTATTATATGAACAGCGACACAAGAAAAATCAGATTTCGGCAAAAAAATGTGAATTGTGCAGTAAGACCTGCAGTGTGAATGTAGTGGAAATTGCCCAAATACAAGTTAATGGTTGTTTGTCTGTATATGTCAGCTCTGGGATGACCTGACGACATATCTAGGGTGTACACCGCCTTCACCAGATGGTAGCCAGGATAGGCTCCGCCAACACTGCCACCCTCATGAAGATTAAGTGGTTTATAAAAAAGATATATCTTAAACCTGGTGGGTTCCCACACAAGGTTTCATTAACAATTAACCCTTTATCGATCAAGTGACTATTTTTGGTCATTTCCGCATACAAAATAGCAACAGCAACAGTTATAGTGAGTCGACAGTCTCAGGTCCATTGTGGTCTACAGGGTCTGTAAGGTCCACCTCTGCATGAACAGTGAGTGTACCTGCTTTGTTAGGTACCATGAAGTAATGGTACTAATGTAAGTACCGTAATGATGTTCAAAGGGATAATGTGGATGTTGACAGGTGTCTGGATCAGCACTTATCTTGGTATAATGTTCTAAAATACATGTTCCTTTATGTTTACTGCTTGGATTTATTTATTTATTTATTTATTTGCCCCTTATAGAAGTATTTCGATGAATGAACTATAAAGGGTTAAGCTAGATACAGGAAAAACAGCAAGAATTCCAGATATTTAAGTTGATACTTGCACCTGGGTGTTATTCTTCTGTCATATTCAAGTGAAAACAATCACGTAATCAGATTAAATGTATATGTTGGAACAAAAAAAGCTGGTTTCTTGGTTTGAGGTTTCAGGTAGAGTGCACCTGAACCTGGACAAGTCCTGGACCGTTAGTCAGACAGACTGAGCACTTACTCTGTGGCCACTATAAGACACAACACACAACCAAGATGTTTTTTTTTTTACCTTGAAGAAACTGAACTACATAGTACTAAACACATTTACACTCCGACCAAATACACTGATGAACTCGTAGTGTACATATACGGTGCTTTAACTTTTGCACTGGTGACTGAGGTTTTATTGCTAAGGCATTGACTCCCTGTCTGATCTGCTCATGTTTTCCTGGTGGTGCATGAGCTGTGACTGTCTGCGTTTTATTATGTGCCTCTTAAACTTTTTTTTTTTTTACTAGCTTATGGTACCAAAGAAAGTCCTAAAAGATTAGATTTCTCAGATGTGCGTGAATTGGATAAATCACAACGCTCTGTAAAAACACCACCAAGGGTCTGAGTACACAATGTATTTCTTTTCAAAGCACCCACTGCAGTAGTTTGTATTTGACACTGATCAAGCATAATCATCGGCCGATCAGGGCTTATGTGAGTGCGCGAGTGTGTGTTTGAGGAACACACACACACACACACACAAAGAGCATCTCCCCCTCTATCTTCCCAGTGCAAGTAGAGCTAACCACTCCAGGGAGCTGGAGACTCAATTAATGACATACATACAGCACTTGCAAGATGTCGGGAAGAAAGAAAGCACACAACTGCACATATGCACATTAAAGGCTGTTCTATATGTCTGATGTACTGTATGTGTGCAGCGCGTGTGCTGTGCATACAGTAGGCTAGTGTATGTAGGCTAAGGCCGGCCTCTGGGAATTACTGTGTGGGTCTCTGCATTATCCGCCTTGGAGCCTTCATGTTTCTAACACACTGTAACCGACTAGAACCTGTTTTCTACCAAACACTGTTACTCTACATTACACTGAACCCAGCTTCTGCCTTTCAAACAGGGAAAAATGATTAAAGAATATTCTGCACTTTATTTTTGCCCATACTTTGTTATTGTATTTGCTTCTGTCAACTGAGAAATGTCCCCATGGTGGGATCAATATCTTATCTTATCTTATCTTATTCAGTTACAGTTGGAAAAGACAAGTGAAAGTAAGGTTGTGTATATGTGTTTCTTCTCTTTTTAAAGGACTGATGGGTAAACATATGAACCAATGTCAGCAGCCATGGCTCAGAAAAACATCCCATTTGTACAACACCAAGAGAATTACTGCACAGAAACCCAGATGAGCTGCTGATTAGGTGCCACAGCTGCTGATACCAGGCATTTAACATTACAAATAGTCGGGTTTTGTAATTATGATTTCCACCCAAAACTCCTACCTTTATTGTCGCTCAAGGAGGCTCAGGTGATGGATTGTGGCTGGAAAGACACAAAAAACAAAGTGTTATTATCCACATAACACCGTTTTATTAGGATTAATACCAACTTTATTACACATTTATTAGGAGTAAAATATACACTTAAAATTTTTTTTTAATAAATACAGATATCAGTAGGGGTGTAAGAAAATATCAGTTCCACAATATATTACAACCGTATCAATATTTTTAGGTATCTATTGAAATGCTGACATGGCAGAAGTTCATTTTTGTTTTTCTTTTTTGTTTATCAAGCTCTTTTATTTCTATATTCACATGGGTATTTTGCTCTGTTGTTTGTGCCAAAAAAGTAGTATTGTGATATTGCAGGTCATACATGTAGTTTTATAAAACTGATAATGCTGTTTTGTTCAATAATGGTTATTTCATCCTAAAAGCACTTTTTACTGTCTGAACTGTCTGTCTTTACAGGGACTGGACACTATGCATTCTATTACAACTAATAGAATATGAACATTTGGGCAGGATCTTAAACTGTAATGTCTGTAAAACATAATTTTATTTATTTATTGTGTGGGTTTGAACTTTATTTATCCAATTCCTGCACTTTATGTTTTTACAGAGAAAACTTTTCTGATAAAGCATTAGATCCTGTTCTGATCAAATAAAAATCTGTTTAGTATTTGTGTATATTTGGTGAAATTCAATTTTACAGGGAATTAGTCTTTTTAAAAAACAAAAAAATATTGCCTTCTTAATACAGGGTTCCTACAGGTTTCTGCAAGTTAAATTTAAAACTTTTTAAGACCTTTTTAATATTACTTAGAACAGAATTTAATGCCTATTTGACATACTGGCAAAAATTTGTGCCTCCTACAATTTAGGAAAAAGTATTTATTAACTCCAACATCTTGATTCCCACTGTTCCGAGTCATTTCTCACCGGAGGCTGCGAAGTTAGCGATAATTGGTTCCTAATTTCAATAGAAATTGTCAGGTTGGAACGGGTGGAACTGAGTCGAATAACGTTACTTTTTTTGCAGCTTGGACGTTTAACAGACATTTAAACACAACACAGTGAACACGTTTATGGCAACATAACTTAAGACCTACCATATCAACTTTAATACCTTTTCAAGACTTTTTAAGGTATTAAATGCAGATTTGTAAATTCAAGACTTTTTACGACCCCATGGGAACCCTGTAATAGTATCGTGATATATCGCCATATATCATATTGTGATCCTCGTAGTGTGCATCGTATTGCCAGATTCTTGCCATTACACACCCCTTGATATCAAGTAAGAACACATGATTATGGTAAATAAATCCTTAATTAAATGGCAAACCTAGGCCTCACCTCCTCGCTCGGCTGCAGCTGAACGGCCACCGCTTGGAGGAGGACGGTGGCTGCTCACAGATCCCGGGGTCAGAGGTCATTCCAGTTCTCCTGGTGAAAGGTGAGAGAACCAGTGCATGGGTCAGTGGTGCTGAAATCTCATTTAGGAGATTGACCCCCCGGGGGCCGGCCGGAGTCGCTCTGGCGCTCGGAGATGTCGTCACGTAGGGGATGATGTATAGGTTTGAGTCCGGACGCAACACACACACGCTCACACAGACACACACCTAGGTCGACAGGCGCTGATGCACAGGCCTTCGGAGCATGGCGGCGTGGCAACACATCTTTCATCAGATAAGATGAAACTTTAAATGAGCCTTGAGTGGAAACAGAGATGTTACAGCAGCAAATAATAACAGTGGAAAGGAAACTAATGTACAGATAAGAATGGAACCAAAAGGGGTCAGGATCATACACAACTGATAATTTCAGGACTGATACGGGTTAAATAGAAATGTATAGGTCGCAGTATGAAAGGTCGGGGTTGTTGTAGAACACCAGCGTAGCTTATCACCAGCTGATTCAATAGGGAGACAGAAAACTCATAACATACACGTGGTGTTCCAGGTGGTATGAAGGACTGTAGCAGAGATTTACACTAAAGGTAGTTCAAGTGTCCCAGTATAGTTTTACTGCAATATACTCTATTTTTAGGACTATTTCTTCCCTTTGTTCTGCTCACTTTAACATAAATATACAGTATGTACTTGTACTCTTTACTTTAGTTTTAATCACAATCAGAATACTTTATTAATGCCAGTTTTTTGTTTGCGTGTTACAGTTGCTCTGTGCAAGTATAAGAAAAAGTATCAGGGAATAAACGCTCAGCACAACAAAAACAAACATATATATATGCATACACATATATATATATATAAAGCTCTAAATATATACATACAGTATACATATGTATATATACATATGGCTCTGAATATACTGTACATGTACCAAATATACATATTAAAACACTCTGTAAAACAATTAAAACAGCAAAGTGTACAAAATGTTCTGGTCTACATAAATATATTCAATGTAAGTAAAATAAATATACCTAAATAAAATGGAGTTAATGGATTTAAGGGGAATTATCCATTTTCCATCACAATAGTGCATATCATGCACGACCAATATAACAAGACAAAACAAGTAATGACGACTGGATCGTGGTGAAAACAGGTCATGTAATCTTTTACAGTTCTACTGCTGACACCAGATGCATTTCTAAAAACAATTTTTTTATGCACATTTACGTATTCACATGAGAAACTGTTTATAGAAATGACAGAACTATCCAAAAAAGTTTCAACACTCATGTGAGGTGTTGGAAACCTCTGCTCCATTTCCGTGTATTGGAGCACAAGTAATTCACATTGTGGGTTGTTTTTTTTTTTTTTTTTTTAACTTTTCCAAAGTTCATTCACATGTTAGTTGATAGTAACAGTGATTGAGGATGGATTTACACAATGGAGTTAATTTAAGGATGAGGATGGTTTAATAGTGTTCACATTACATGAACATGACTTCAGGTTGAGTTCACTTTGCACATAAACAGCGACTGTAAATGTCTTTTAAAGGTTGACTGATGACTTTTATACTATGAGGACAGTTCAGAGCCCAGACCTCCACACTTTTACTGCAGTAAAGACTGAAGTGAATCACTGCCTCCATCACTTCAACTCAACATTCTATCAGTTTGGTTTCATGAAGTCACATTACTGGGCCATTGTGTGATTATTGCATATTCCTATTTAAAATTGGGTGAAAAAAATATTTACCCAAACACTAAAATAAACTAAAAAACATTAATGACAAAAGAAAACTAAAACTAGAGGTTACCTTTCATAGGAGGTGTCATTGATTAGTTTGCCATTGTGGGTTCTTCATTTATCAGCTTTGCAACTTTAGTAAACAGGTGAGATGCTTTGAGATGCTTTTAAAAACATTGTTGTATACTTTTGGTACCTTTTAAAATAATGGTGGTGTTTTATATGTATGTTCTTATTTTAATGTTTTATGTATGGTTTTAGAACTGACTTTTATTGTGTTTTATGTATATTTTTAGTGTGGGCGTATGGCTGTGATTTCTGTTTTGCTGCTGCTGCTGTTTTGTGATTTTTAATCTGAATGAGATTTTTCCTGGTTAAAGAAAAGAAATAATAATGATAATAATAAGAAATTAGTTGGTAAGGAACAGGTTAAGATTTTTATACTAAAACCAAATGTAAACTAAAAACCTTGTCATAAAACACTGAAATCAGAACACAAATGTAAATAATTACACTAATTTTTAAAAAGTCCATAGTGTTTTTGTTGTTTTTTTTTCGGTTCTGACTTGTCTTTTTCTTGTCGGCTTTGGGTTCTCTGTTTATTTCCTCTCCTGTGCCGTGCCGTCTGTCAGTCTCATGCGTCAGGGCCACCACATGCTACATGCCATTTGTGTTACTTTCTTGAGTTATTGTGAGTATGGATGTTGCGATGAACAGAAGGGAACAAAGACAATGAGATAAACCCCTCATTGATCTCCGTATCCAGAACATCTGCCTGGAACCTGAGGGGGGTTCGGAGGCTCTGAGGGGCTGCACCCGGTTTGATGCACAAGCAGCAGAACTCAGGTAGATTTCAGCTTTCACAACTATTATATCATTAACTGCTCATTTTTAAGTCAAAAGATGTTATTTATAGAGCGTATAAAGAGTAGAAAAACCTGCAGTATACATATTAGTAACATATTGGCTCTTTATTAATCACAAACAACTTGTGAATGCTTTACTCTAAACAGTTTCGTCCTAATCACTTTGTGTTAATAGTAAAGTTGTTGCGCATGAATTGCAATTTTTAATATCGGAGACCCCTGATACTGGATTTTTAAAGATTGATAGTTTGGAGAAGAAAACAGTCAACAGCCAATGTCATTCAATCATTCACTTTCCAAAACGTTTAGTGATTGTGGGGGTCACAGGGTCCCAACTACCATTGAGTGAAGGCGAGGTACACCCTGGACATGTCACTAGTTCATGGCAAGGCTGATATATACTGACTAACAAAAATTCACACTCACAGTGACACCTATGGGTGATTAAAATTGACCAATTAACCTACTAAGTGCATGTTTTTGGACAGTGGGAGGAAACTGGAGTACCTGGAGAGAACCGATATACCTAGAACGTTCATAGTGTGAGGCGCAAGTACTAACCACTGCGCTGCTGTGCTGTCCCACAGCCAAATTAACCCAGTTTAAGCCAGTAATTAACCACATTAATCAATCTAAAGTGAAATTAGAAGACTGCAGAACGGAACATCCAAGTCAAACTATCCATCCATTTTCAGAACTGCAGAAGTGCTTATTCCTCATGAGGGTCATGGGAGTGTTGCAGTCTATCATGGATACCTATGGGTGAATAAGTCAAACTAATAAAACTGAAAAACAACCACAAAACATAAGCCTAATCTGTGTTTTTTTTTTGAGGTACTGCTTTTATGGCAAACTTAACGTTAGCCACCAGGTACAATTGAAGCCATGTTCTCCATTCTTAAGAACCCACTTTACAAAATCTAACATAGTCGTAGTTACAAAGAGGGATATTCAGACATCAGTGACCCTTAATTTTGTGTTTTGTTACATAATACATGTTGCATACATGTCACCAGAGCCTTTCTGTGTTGAGTTTCCTTCAATGTATGCCAGGTGCTAACGCAAATGCTAATGATAAGTACAGTACTATGTGTATTAGAAGGGGTAAAATGCAGAGACTGAATTTCCCTACAGGGAAAATAAAGTGAGTTAACATTGAATTCTTTAAATTTGTAATAAGAATATTACATATTTAATTTACTATTCTTACATTCATGAGGAACAGATTGAGCGAAGCATATTATTATTCTTGTGCAAAAACTCTGCAACTTAATATTAGTAAACAGCAATTACTATGTTCAATGGTAATGATCCTGCAGAATAAGGCATTAAGTGCTTTAAAATGACTAATTAAGAATGAAAAAACACAAGTTAATGTTGAATGTGTGCCATAATAATAAGTGCTATCAAATGTTTATACCGATGTCCCACACAAAGACACTGGGGACATTACATTTGTCTTTATAACAGTCAACCATGAAGCATCCACTCAAGAAGAGGCAACAGAATCATTAGGTTCCAACAATAGCAGGAAATAGCCCACAATCCATTGCAGCCACAACAAAGACTGCGCTTTGAATACGAACAATGACGGATTCTCTGGCCAATGTTTTGCAACCACTTGGCAGCTTTACTGTATCCCAGCAACAAGGGTCACGCCCCGTTTTTCAGACTGTGTCAAAAGTTATTCTGGGAAATGTAGGAAAGCGAGACGGGGCGGCTTTGAGAGGAAGCCGCTCTGGCAGAAATGGAAGTTAAAGCGTTTCATTACAGGAATGCATTGCAATTACAGATTGATGATATCTTGGAGTGTAACAGTATACAAGGGAGGAGTGTTCTTTTAACTGCCAGCTGGTGGAGTTTTGCGGTGCAGCTGTTATTAAATAAATGTCCCATCTTGAGCTCCATATCAGGATGGAGTCGAGATCAAACGCAGGGGGCCCGCTTGAAACCTGGCTTAATTATAATAGGAGGAGAGCTGAAGTTCAAATATTTATCGAATAGTAATCCCGATGCTGTATCTGTTTCACACGAGACGCACGTTCTGACGGACCTGACAGTTTCCCTTACGTCCGAGGCGCTGGACGGGAGCACGTTCAGCCCGAGCGCCGCCACATGTGGGGCTGATTAGGAGGGCCGAGTGTTTACGGTGGGCCCAGATGTTGGCTGTTTAACATGGCATGGGCCAAGCGCTGAGTTTTGACAGCTCGCGGTTCGGCCCGACCTACACTTTTGGTTGTCGGGCTGCTGAGGCGAAATGTCAAACATGCAGATAAGGGCCAAGTAAATGTGATTACGGCAATTCAGTTTTCTCCGCCGCTCAGCCAATCTGTCCAAAATCGGTCAACACCTCGGCTGTGTTTGGAGGGAGAGGTCCAAGGCTGCGGGGGCTTCCTGAAAACCACCCACTGGTTCAAGTAAAATAGATGGATGGATGAATAAATAGATGACTAACAGTGTGAATAGAAGGAGAGGAGGGGGAAATGAGGACTCATACAAAGTTGATCAATTGAGGAAGTAAAGGGAAGAATGGGGCAGCTAGAGCAATGAATGAATGAACAGAAAAGTGAATGGATGCATGAACTAGTGAATGAATGGACAGATAAGACTGATGACAGATGCAAGGGTACATTAAACAAAATCATCTGCCAAAAGACCTTCTCATTATGAACCTATTTCATGTCTGGTCACTTGGTTTAGGACATCTGATTTTTACAAAGGCTCCTCATTGTTCATTTGTTTTAGCCCAAAAATCAAGGTGCTTGCTCTTTATCCAAATAAATATTCCAGACTTTTGCAAAACTGCTATTTCCCAAGACCTTGACTTTACGTACTTTTATACTTGTGTTCCTACTTTGTTGGTTGAGATTGTACCTGTTGTGTGTAGTAGCAAAGTTAATTAAAAAATAAATCTATGAATGGATGAATGCATAATTCACAGTAAATTATGTTTTACCAACAGAAAGGCACCAAAACATATGAAAATCACAAAAGTGCTTGGATATCACACAAACAAGTTTCACTAGAATATTCCAGTACCCAACGGTTAGAGAAATTATGTATTTTTAAAAATATATATATTTTATTGTTCACACAATGACAATAAGGACTATATTCTACTCTATTCTACTGTACTCTATTCTATCTCTATCTTCTATCTCACAGTACCATTGATTTGGGTCAGAAAAAGACCATGGTAAGGGCAAAAATAATCCATTCATCAATTTTTTGAACCACTTAGGACAATCACATGCACCACTCTACCTCTAATCTTCTCTCATATTTTTAGATGTAATAATTGTTTTTTTCAAAACAGCTTTTATATAGAATAATAGTGACACTACTCATTTTAAGAGGAGGGTATTTTAATATTTATAAGACCTACTATTCAGATCTTTGAATTTTACTATTTTTAAGACTAAAGGCTGTAAAAAAAAAACAAAAAAAAACAACATGAAAGTCAATGAAGTCACCAATTAGATGAACAAGGAATGAATTAGGCTATAAATACTATCTGTTTTTTAAAAATCTTTTCTTTAAAAATACATAAGAACACATCATACAGAGTGTTAAAGTAGGGGTAGGAAACAGCCTTAAAGGAAAAATGAAATACGGATGAGTACTGAGGAAAAAAGTGTATTAGACAGTAGAGGTACCTAGATAAACGGGTTATTTGGCAATTATTAAATCCATTGATTGACTGTCAATCAGAAAAAAAGGAAAAAAATTTCCTTGATTCCATCCCTTCCTTTCCTTGTATGACTTAGCAACTTTAGTTTGTGGACGAAATAATTTAAGGATGTCATCGTGGATGTTGGAGAGCATTTTTATACCAATTTTTATACCAGTAGTTGAGAAAATAACTGACAGCAATTTGGTAGTAGAAATTGTCATTTTTTGTTGTTAGGGTGACAAATTTAGTTAAAAAGCAAGCTTATTTCAGTCAAAAGTAATACCTGTTATTTTGCTTAAAACAAATGCATAGTGAATTCCAGTTTACCTCTTATTCTAATAGCAGTAATAGTAGTGGGAGACCGTCTACCGTATGTTTATCACATATATGTTTATCATGGGGGTGTAGGTGCCTTGCTCCAGGGTAACAGAAGAGTCGACAGCGTGTTGAGAAAGGTAAGGTAAAAATAAAGGCAGATTCCCCTGAGTATGTGCATCCTGTGGGGCAATCACACATTTCAGAATATGCTGCTGTCAATTTAATATTCGTGGCCCGTGGCAGGGTGAGCGATCAGGTGACTGGGGTATAAATAGGCCATCCGCCATCAGTTCGTCTCAGCCGACTCCTTGACAGGATCAGAGTGACTGAGGACTGACTCTGATGTCACTTGAAATCAGGACAGTCGCCGCTGAGGGACCCGGGGGCCAGCGGTGAGCTCCGACGTGTCCCGGAGCCAAAGACAAGGGGGCAGACCAGCGAGGTTTGCATCTGTTTTTCTCTCACGTGATGGGGGTCACCGAGGGAGTCGGTGGGCTCCGAAGACCCCGGCGAGGTCTGGAGGTGAACGGTGAGGGAAAGGATTTGGGCGGTTTGGGGCGAAGCTGCTGGAGGCAGTGCATACCTGAACAGATGTAACTGTCAGCCCCTAATATACATGAGTGTTTCTGGAGGCCACATAAACAAAGTCTACATCAGTCTACAGGAAAACTCAATCCCACCGGAGTCTGTTAACGGCTAGGTAAACAGCTAGCTTCTTTTAATTCATTTTTAACCATTATTTTAACAAGGTACGTTGGAGTAGAAACATGTTTAAAGTGATGGCCTGAGGAAATAAGGGAGGGGGAGGAGGAGATCTACTGTTACAGCTGAAGGATATTCACTATGTTTACCCTGTTAGGATGTCTGAAAGCAAATATCACTAGGCTTTAAAACCCCTCATATTCTGTTCTGATATATTATTACCTATTAAATGTGCCAATTAACATGCAAAAGGCACTCTATGCACTCTGTGTTTTTTGTAAGATTACTCTGGTTAAAGTGGAAAAGCCTCTTAAATAGCATTAAGATCATCAAGGGACAGTAAAAGTCTCCAGTGAAAGCCACACTTGGATTTTTTTTAACAACTCCTGGGCAGGTTTCACTGCACATTTTACACACTGACCTCTGAAGGCCTGGACTCAAATCACATCCTCAACGCATCACATCGCAGTTTAATAATATGGTGGATTATTAAGTGAAACTTTTCATGGAGGAAAGTATCCATTCGGGGACAGTAAAGCTGAAATCACAGATCTAATGTCTCACTTAGGTTCAGACACAGTTCTAGCAGACAGACTAGACATGGCTCTTTAACCTGTGAAATACAAACATTTAATAGAAAAGATTTATGTGATGTATTTTCCACCCAAACATTCCCATCGACCTAAAGCATCTTGATCCACTAATCCTGTCAATACATGTAAATAACTGGTGTAAATACAGTTTGTCATCATTTCATGGTCATCAGATATGACCCATTTGGATATTCAGAGGCTCCGTAGTTACCGTGGAAACACATCTTCTACATCATTGATTCACCAGTAAAACCCATGGAGTTGGATCAATGACAGTGGATGGACACACTGGGTTCATGTTCAGTTAATGATATATTTTGCTGAAAAAGTAATTTTTTCTTCAGTTTTCTCTGTTTCTGATATAATAACCTTTGAATTAACTCTGAGCTTCAATGAAAATCTGCATGATCAGTGAATTATAGGAAAATACATGATTTACACTGCAAAAAAGGCAAAATATAGAGGGTAATATTATAACAAACAGTGATAAATCACTTAAGAATGGTTAAAAAGAGCAAAAAAATAGCACTGGGCCTTTATGGGTTAAACAAATGACCTGTTTTGTTGGGGTTTTTTTGTGGTGCGTTTGGGCTGGGAAAATGAATCCCAGGTGATTTAGATCTGGAGTTTTAATGAACGATTCAAAGCTTTATCTACTTAAATCCATCAAACACATTAAGACTACAGCCTCCAGTCCTATTGTTTCCTCCAATCAGTAAGTGTGTTTTGCTAGTAGCACATTTACTCTAAAACCTGATGTATCATCGCTGACACACCCTGCGCATATGCAGTTTGGGGGAGTGTAACTCTTTCACTGTTTATGTAATAGGAAACGGTTTCTGAAACCTGAAATGTTGCGCTTTGTAGGTTTTATTGGGTCATTACGGTAATTTCACTCACACCTGGACTAGAAGGTGGAGAAGAAGCTGTTTCAGCAGTATTATAACAGAGTAAATTGTAAATGATTGCTAAATTTTGAAAGATCCGGGGAAAAAAAGTGCACTGGAAAAATGGACAAACGGTCTCACTCACAGCATATTTTTTAACCTTTTAGTTAGTCAAAATAAGAAAAAAAGTCCAGGTGGATCATTTTAGGCGTAGGGTTTAAAGGGTTAAACACTACCGTAACTTAAATGTTCCTTTTTGTCGAGGCAGAGTTCAGAGGATGTTTGATTTTCCTCCAGTTTTTCTCCCCAGCTTGGCTTATAAAATTCTTAGTGCTTTCTCCATTATGCCATTCTCCTGGAATCCCTGGGAAATTCAACGCACCCTTTATAATTACTGCACCAACTGCCGGCTGACAAGGCTCATTTGCCTTCGCTGGAAGAGGTTGTCTCTTTCCTTAGGTACCTCTGTTGTGCTGATGCCCTCCCCTTGTCACTACAAATTCCCATCTTTACCTACGCAGCCGGTGGCGCCTTCAAATATGGATACATGGCCTGCTTAAGGAGAGCGCTGTCAAGACAAACAGGGATAGGGATGCTCAGGGGGGCCAGATTTCCATGCAGATTTCTTGTGTTTGAATTAATACTGTCTGAGCGAGCACAGCCGAGGAAATACAAGGTTTGCTTTGGATAAGGCGGGACGCTTTCCTTCAGGAACACCAGCCGAAGAGGAACACCGGCTGCGGTTTCACGTATCTGACTCTGCGGAGAAATAATTCCTTACAGGTGAACTTGGCTAATTTGATGAGCACACTCCGTGGAAAACATTTGTTCCACATGTTCCTTGGTGGCGGCTCATTCGTGCTGTGTGGGATATGATTTAGAAGGAGCCACATCTGTCCCGATCGTTACCGCAATATTTCATACGTTAAAAGGCTCAAGTCCAGGATCCAGATGCGGCTTAAGACCTGATTGGAATTTAACTAAACTGCTGTTGAAGTTGAAGCTTTGGCAACATAGAAAACATTCGTAAAACAGGCCGTAAAACAAGCAGAAAATTATTTATGACTATCTGGCCAATACCTCGATTATACACATGGATGTGGTTTAACCCTGTAAGGACTATTTATATGGACTTCTTTATGTTGTTTTGTAATAAAGGTGTCAGAAAATGTCTTGTTTTGCCAATTCTTTTTGCAGCTTTTTTCAGGAAGAACTTAAGTGTCATTATATGTCCATTAATTATCATTGTTATATGAAATATATGCTTAAAAGTGTACCCAAAAAAATTTGAATGTAAACTTTTTTAGCATATATTACAAAAACAACTGTAAATGTGTATAATGAAATTTTATGATATAATAGAAATAAACTTTCAACTATTTTACATGTGCTCAAACATTTTTGTTTGTCTAGATCATTCTGTGTCCATGTCACAGCTTCCTATTTTTAGTTATTTCTAGTCATTTTTAGCCCCTTTTAGCCCCTCATTTTCACTGCTCAAACATTCATGACCTGCTTCTTTTACAGACAGTGCATCTCTTTCTGCCCTGGCTAGCACTCTACCTATATATTTACATACATATATAAATATACATACATTTATACTTTACAGCTTTAATACAGCTATCAATGAACATATGAACTGAAAAAATACAGATAAAACAGTGGAAAAAAGGTGAAACTGAACAAAAATATGGCAAAACACACTAGTAGAACACTCCAAAACAGCATTAATATCATTATATACAATTACTTACAAGATTTCACTGATAAAACCTTGCTAAAAAACTACTGAAGTAAAAAGCAATAAAAGTCTTCCATCTCTCTCTCACCGACTGCATTCTGCTGCTCTCTGCTCCACCCACTTCCACCCCTCCCCCTCAGCCAAAGCAGGCCTCTACCGTACCGTGTTATATAGCAATCAAAAGCTCTGAATCTCAGCTTTCAGATGCAGTTTGAATTTTGCCAATCGCACAACGACAACGACAAAAAGAGTTACAGTAATTTGAATGATGGTGTTTGTGCAAAATTGTGTCACCAGAGACACAATTGTCCTAGATGGGGTTTTAACTGTACATTGCTCACATACAGACATTTTGTTTCTTGACAGAGGAGGACAAAACAACAGCAACAGATGCACAGTTGCAATAGTGACCTTAAACATGCGCTCAGTATTAATGCAGTAAGGTGGAAGTGCTTTACAATCTGTTTGTGCTGTTGGCATGTCGGTGCATGTAATGGTCGCCTGGGACGGACATGCAGCTGATAGTTCATACATAAAGGATGAGCAGAGCGGCTGCAAACGTAGGTGACATGTCACCGGTATCACAGGAAAATCAAAGCTTTTTGTTTTGTTGTGTTTGATATAAATCATGTATTTCTGAGGAGGGTTGTGTGTAATAGAATGGAAACATCAGGTCTGGTACAAGTAAGAGATGCCAGCACTTAAACCCTATATCTGAGGAAGCATGGTTTATTCACAAATTAAAATGTTTTAATATCTATATATATAGATATATGTAGTATATTAGCTTATAACAATATATAGTCATAATTTGAGAAATCTGTAACCCCTGCACTAACACATTTAAGGTTATTTAACCTTAATATATAGCACTGCATCTGTACTGTCTGACATATTGCAATTCCACTCTGTTGTAAATATGTATATTATAGTCGTTAGAGTTTTATTACTTATTACTATTATATATTGTTTGTTTTTTGCACAATTTTCATGCATGCACATTTTTCTTGCATTTTATTCTGTTGCTGCCTTGACCATTGGATTTCCCCGTTGTGGGATCAATAAAGTCTAATCTAATCAATTTTATTACAACTTCAATGCATTAGTTAATTTGTAAGCATGATTTCTAATGGTCACATTAGACGTCTATTAGCAAGGAGAATATAAAAGCTTCTCTAATAATCCGCAACATCATCAAATACCTCTGGTGTTAGCTAGTGTTTAGCTTAGTTAGTATTTTATTTTATTTTATTTCATTCCGACTGCAATTGTTGGAAAAAGATGCTGCTTGATTGATCCTCGTATTGCAACTTTGGCAATTAAGTGAAAGAAACCTGTAATTTTATTCAATATAATAGTCAGCATTGTTATTTACCCTCGACTAATGTTAACATTTAATTTTAGTTGCTGTTAATTCATTAGTATAAATGACAGGGCATGAGAAAAAGTCACTGGATATGATACTAATAAAAATGTAGTACAGTATATTACATGTAAACAAGACAACAGCTCCCATGATCCAAAGCGGGGTCATCAACTTACTTATTTTGATTGAGAGACCTCTAGTGGCTGAAATCAAATACTGTGTGATTAGACGGTTTAGCTTTCAGTCAAAGAAAAGAAAAACTAAATAGATTTAAAGTATTAAATTAGTTATGCTCAACATCTGCAGCAATGCCATGAAAACTGCATAAAATTGTGCTTTTCTGTCACTTTAATTTACGACTAAATGGTACAATTGAAGCAGGTTAGTGTTTTTTTTATGCGATAAATATTTTATATAGAGACATGCTATCTGTGGGTCTGTTTTGGTCCTGGTTTGACAGGACAGATGGCTCAAACAGACAGGTACAGCATCAGAATATGTAATGTCTTTGTGCAGGCCTCCACCCATCCCTGTTGTCCCATCACAAAAATAAGGACGTCTTCCAGTCCCGGCGTTGTCTCTAACATCGGCCCGTCTGTCTGGGCTACAGCGAGCACATGGTTCATGCATAAATCAGCAGCACGGTGATCCCAGGTTTTCCCATGATGCAGCGCCTCCGGTGATCTGGCTACCGGAGCCGTGCCATTACGCCAGTCGCAACTAAACAAATATGATACTGCACCACTTTGTGTCACAATTTTTTACATTCAACAGAGGTCGCATGAAAAGCGGGGGAACCTTTTTCACCCATCTGTGAGCTAAAAAGGTGGGCGAGTCTCACGGGAGGCGAGCAGACAGAGGAAGAAAGAGAGGAAGTGAGAATGGAAGCCATTACAGCTGTGCCTGACGCTCACACATTCAACATGCATGATCCCTGTGGCCGCTTCAAATATTTACAGCCTTACCTGTGTATCCCAAATGCAAAATCACAAGACACGACTTCAATCTATAAAATATGATGCTTTTGACAAGAGCCAGAGGACAGAGTGGAGTCATGAGTGGAGTGTCAGCCAAGGTTATGCACTGATGCACTTACCTTGCATTTCTATGTGTTTTTTTTACCACACGCAACCTTATAAAGCACAAAAACTACAGATGTTCAGCTCAAACTCATGTATCAGCTCAACAGGTCATTGTATTTAACTATATTATATGGACAAAAGTATGTGAGCATGTTGAATTCAGGTGTTTCTTTTCTAACGGGTCTGGGATATAAAACAATGACAAATGTCATAATATAGTTTTATATTGGGATAAATATTTCGTTGGTTAGTTGGGTTTAAATTATTTTTGCTTCCAAAATACTTCAGATATGGTTTTTACTTAATTTCTCTCTACATTGATTTTTTTTTCCATGACATGATTTTAAATGTTCTACCTATGAATTGCTAAAATATTTTTCCTGCGCTTACTGTAAATAATAATTTTCTATCACAACTAAGCATCTACTTTCTTCATATCTCAAATCTCCCATTAAACTTTAAGGAAATATTGATGTCTTTATCTCAAATCAGCATTAATGGGATCAACAGGACATCTTACAGCTGTAGACATGATGTGTCCCAATATTTTTGTCCATATACTTTATAAACATCAGTATTGCCTTAAAGTCTAATAGGAGAGTTTTCTTCCATGTGGTAGAAAATTATTATTTACATTCAGATCATGAATAATATATATTTTTTGAAATTTAGAGGTAGAACATTTAAAATCATAGTCATGGATAAAAAAAAAACAATCAGTGTTGAAATTAAGTAAAACCATCTCAGGCATTTTGGAAGCAAAGATAACAATTTAAACCAAACTACCCAATGCAATGATATTTATCCCAATATAAAACTATATTATGACATTTGTGATTATTGTTTTGTATCCCAGACCCCTGTTAGAAAAGAAACACCTGAATTCAATATGTCTTAAAACTTTTGTCCATATAGTGTATCAATACCCAAACCGAAACTATGCTCTTAAGTTTTCAAAATTTTTTAACATATTTTATTTGCAAACTCATTTTAAGTAGTAATCAAACAAAACTTTAACACACACACACACAAACACACATACGTGACGTAGACATGTGTACTGATAAATCGGAAACTGGGTCAACTTTGAACCTGAGTGGATGACTGCTGTAGGGCAGATAAACACTAACATAAAGAAGAATATATGAATATATTTTGAGGAGAATAATCTGTTTCTTTAGAGCCTATTTTGATTTACCCTATATCAGTCTGACACTATATGCTTATAAATATACAACATGAATTTGATCATTAATAATTTAATATCTGCATGAGGCTTTGGGAAGCATTTACATTCTTGCATAAATGCACCAGAAAAAAAAAAACACAAAGTGAGTTCAGCGTCGTTAAAATGACTTAAACTGAACTGCGAGGGAAAGAACGCAGCTGGCATACTATTAAATGTTTGATTATAAATTACTAATAAAGCTTATGACAATATGTAAACTTTTAAAAGAACAATGTTAATCAAATTAGATGACATACCGGGGTTTTTTCCCATTTCAGTACCAAACAAGACATGTCGCTTAGAATTCTTTTCAGTTAGCCTCTAAAGAAATAATTTAATGTACGAGCTGTTTGTAAATAAAAAAATCAGCTTAGCTCTAATGTTAGGGACAGACACCCAATATGTTTACATGAACAACAACCATAGCTTAATTAAACCGTTTTATTGCTCTACTGTCTTTATCCTAGTCGACATGCATGGGAGTATACAGCAATTGATTTATTGTTGAAATCATGTCCCCTCCACTACAATAGGTGGCGATATACAGTGAACCCTCACACTTCGCGGTCTCAGCAATCGCGGTCTTAGTACATCGCGGAGGCATCGGTGGTCTGTACGCTGATTGGCTGACACGCGTCCCCGCATCTCCCATCTCTTGCTCCCGTGAGACAAAGCCGAGTGTAAGGCTGATACACTTGGTGTTTCCGTATCGCTTGCTTATTTCAGTGATTTAGTGCCGTTTTAAAGTTAAAATGGGT
>JAPQRQ010000013.1:8626183-8663326 GCA_037367365.1 Apogon talboti | reverse complement strand
AGGGTGTACCCCGCCTTCACCCTTAAGTAGCTGGGATAGGCTCCAAGCGACCCTAGTGAGGATTAAGCAGGTTCAGAAGATGACTGACTGACTGACATTACTTGGGAAAGGTTCAATCTAGAGAGAAATTGATTTTTTCATGTATTTTGACAAACAACACTTGGTTTTTATGTTTAGTTAATGATATATTTTGCTGTAAAAATCCATTTTTCTTCAGTTTTCTTTGTTCTGGTATACACATCTACATGGTCAGCAAATTAAATACAGGAAAATACATGATTTTCACTGAAAAATGCAAAATTCAGAGAATAATATTAGCATAAATGGTGATAAATCACTTAGAAAAGGTTAAGTGTAGAGAAAAATCATTAATTTACTCTGATATTGTATCTTATTGGTAAATTAAATATAGCAAAATACCTAAAAAACACAAAATGCAGAAGATTATATTCCAATAAATACTTATAAATCACTTGGGAAAGGTTCAATATCGAGAGAAATTCATTTTTTATGTAGTTTAACAAATAACAGTGGTTGAAAATGCTTGTTTTTATGTTCAGTTAATGATATATTTTGTTGTAAAAATAAATTTTTCTTCAGTTTTCTCTGTTCTGATACAATAACCTCTGAATTTCCTCTGACTTTTTATAAACATCTCCATTATCAATAAATTAAACAGAAAAAATACACGATTTTCACTGAAAAATACAGAGGACAATTTATAATAGATGGTGATGAATCATAAAAAAATTATTTTTAAGTTGTTTGAAAAATAATTACCACATAACTGTGACTCTAACCATCTGATTCTGAATTTAAGTTACTTCAGAGAGAATAGTTTCCATTGGAAACTATACAAATGGACTCAGATGACGATGACGTGCAAGCGTTGGAAATGTGTATCAGGAAAAAGCTGCAATATAAACCTACACTAGGGTTGTTCGGCATGTGGAAAAGGTTAAGAAAACTGACCCAGTCTCCGTTCCGTCCATTCTACAGACATGGCACTGTACAAACACTGTTTTAGTCAATGATTCTGGATGTCTGTTAGCCCCAAAGTCTGTTAGTTATCTCATCAATGCCATTGAAAATTATAAATGTAATGTAATCCTTACCTGTCACATGGTTTATGGGCATCTCAACTTATTTACACAGTCCTAAAAGTCAGTGGCACGGCTAAACAAATGTGGATAGAAGTCAGGACTGGCAGACGGAGGCAGCACTGGACCTCTGAGTCTGTGGACAACGACGCACTTTAATGGTATTTTTGCAGAAATTCTATTGTACTTTTCACGTTACAGTTCACTGTTGCACCGCAATGTTTGATTGATCAAATGTTTTACCGATTCTGTTCTTATACTTCTAATTTATTATGTATGGTGTGTTTGCTCTTGTATTCTATTTTTAATTATTTTTATCTGCCTTTTGATTATTTGTTCTTTTTGTTCATTGTGTCACTTATTTATTTACTGGATTTTCTTGAATATTTTACTCATTTTGTTGCTGATATTGACCATTTTTATTCATTTTGGTAATTATTTTGTTCATTTTGTTCATAATGCTACTGATTTAGGTTTATTTTTGTTCATTTTCTTGCCGGTTTTGTTCAGTTTTTATCCTTTTTATCTAATTTTTCATTGATTTTTGTTTCTGCATTTTTGTCCATTTTGTTTCTTATTTGTTAATTTTTTACTCATTTTGTTGCTTATACCCATCATTTTTACAAATTTTGTTCTTTTTGTTCATTGTGCTACTAATTTGTTTATTTTTGTTCATTTTCATGACTATTTTTCTCAGTTATATACATTTTACCTTAATTTGTTCATTTTTCATTGATTTTGCTGCTTGTTTCTGCATTTTTGTCCATTTTGGTCCGTTTATTTTTTTTTTTACTCATTTTGTTGGGTATATTCATTATTTGTATTCATTGTTAATCATTTTGTTCTTTTTGTTCATTATGTTATTTATGTTTAGTTTTGTTCATTATTTGCCTATTTTGTTTAGGTTTTAATGATTTTATCTCATTTTGTTAATTTTTTTATTCAATTTGCTGCTTATATTCATCATTTTTATTCATTTTGTTAATATCTATCTATCTATCTATCTATCTATCTATCTATCTATCTATCTATCCATCTATCCATCTATCCATCCATCCATCCATTCATCTACATACCTATGTCTCTCTCTCTCTCACTCTCCTTAAAATATAGCAAAGAGCATGACTTATTTTATACAAAGGAATGAAAAAAAAAACCTTTTTCATGTGACTCGAGAACTGGGAAATTTTAAAATTTTGTTTACCCCTTTGCCCCATTTCATTTCCTGTCTCATGATGTTCTCAAGACATCGCTGCTGGGCACCGACGAGGACTCATCTTTGTCGGCTTATTATTCCAATAATTACCAGCGTCCGACAAAGACCAATAAATAAACAGTCGATCAGACAGAGCCAAGCCTTCCAGAATAAATACATGTGCCAGAATCTTGTCATCCTACACTGAGGTGGGGAAAAGCAGGGGGGGAGGATTCATAGGCTCAATGGATTTCAGATGGACAGGAAGTGTCGGCTTTGAACACTCTGTAATTCCAGGTGGTCAGGGAGTGTTTTGGCAGGCCGACCTGAGCGAAAGGCCCGCACATCGCCAAGAAAAGGGGGACCTGGAGTAGGTGGAATGTTAATCATGGAGAGAGGAGAACATGTGTGACAAAGGGAAGAGATGGAAAACACATGTCCCATTTCACACTTATTTACCTTTGACTGCCAAACCCCTGCCAGATTAAAGCAGGGGGAGGCAGAGGGACGGGGTGGGGGGGGGCGACGGCAAAGGTGGAACCCTTTAAAGTTCACCTCTTTGATGAAGACGCCAACTCTTTGATAGCATTTCAAACATTTCGACGAGGAAAGAGGAAACCTTGGCGGGATTGAAACTCAGTGGTCCGCCGACAAAGAGTTATGTGTGGAGACGAGGGGAGGGGGATTGTGATGAAGCGCTATCGAGTACAAAAAAGACTGGACCCGCCTTACACCAGGCATGACTCAGAAAGACTGTTGAATGAGCACTAGAAGGTCCATGTCTGAGGAGTGGAAGGGACCAGAAACTAGGAAAGGACACAGCATCACAGTTCTGGACCAGGCACTTCATATTATCTACTGTTATAGAATAGAATAGAACACAACAGAATAGAATAGAACATAATAGAGTAGAGTAGAATAGAACAGGATAGAATAGAACACAATAGAATAGAGCATAATAGAAAAGAATAGAACACAACAGAATAGAGTAGAATAGAATAGAACAGAAAAGAATAGAATAGAATAGAACAGAAAAGAATAGAACTGAACACAATGGAATAGAATAGAAGAGAGCAGAATAGGACACCATGACATAGAACAGAACAGAATATAATAGAATACATTAGAATAGAATAGCCTTTATTGTCATTGTGTGACAACAGAGTTAGGAGTGCTATTCCAGTCAGTGCAGCAGTATTTACAAACACAGAAATAAGAACAGAGGAAATATAAAATTACAAAGACTAAAGTGTAAAGTCACATAGACCTTTACCTGAGGATCTGCAGGTACAGTATTTATATACAGATCAAGTGAGCATAATATGACTACATTTCATTCTAAATGTTCATATGCAGCATTTTTTTTTTCCTTAGTGTAGGTCCATTTTTATCTCAGGTGTGCCAGATCAGTACAACAATAATATAATAACCTATAAATAATGCCCTTGACAGTTAATATCTTCAGTGTAGTTTTTGCTCTTGGGCCAGATTGGACCCCTTAGAGGACTGATTTTGGTCCACGGGCTGTATGTTTGACACCCCAGGTTTAGGGAGTAAAACTGTCCAATGTACTGGAAAATGTTGCTAAAAACTTTAGTGTTTTAGTTTAGGTAAAATAACATATTTTCCTCTGCTTTCAAATATAAACGTGTATGACTAGTTGGTTATAATGTATTGTTACTGAGAGAAAACATGAGGTACTAAGGAGTATTTTTCATGGATCACAGATACTGTATACTTAACCATTTTAATATATTCACACATATTATGCAGATTATATATTTTTTTCTGTATGGTTTATTGTATATGTGAGATGCAATCCATGTAAATGTCCATCTAATTTGTGTTAATTAACCAGAAAAATAAGCGTCTAAATTATTTTAATCAATACTTCTGCGGCTTCATTTCATCTTATGAGTTGTTTGAAGCGCGTCCTCTGTTGTATTTTTAATGGCTGGCTTTTAAAGGCGGGTTTTCCCTGTAGGGACAATGAGTAAAGTCAAGTGAAATACACTGAAAGGTACTTTGTTTTAGCTGGAACTCATCCTATCTGAGGCGGTAATGTATTTTGACTACTTTTATGCTGTTTAAGCCAATGTACTAATTGACACCAAGTTGCACAATGCATCATTTCAGCATCATCACTACAATGTAAATATGCACAGTAGACTTAACACAGAAGAAAGAATAATTAATGCAATCATAACCTGCAAAAAAGTGAGGTACATGAAGGGAAATAAAAGAAAAACAAAGGAGGATTGTGTGAAGTTAGCAGAGCTAATCATAGTATTTGTTGTAGTAGAATTAAAGGATTTTTTCCAAATTTTTAGAAATATTAAATGGTCAAAAATTAACGCACATTTTCTGAAAAACTACATAAAACACTAGTACTATTTTTGTAGCAACTTCCACATTAATTTTTCTCTATATCGATCCTTTCCCAAATGATTTATGATAATATTTTCCACACTTTACATTTTTCTGCAAAAATCATGTATTTTCCTATATTTAATTCACTGATCATGTAGATGTTCATAAAAGCTCAGAGTAAATACAAAGGTTATATCAAAACAGAGAAAAAATTTAAAAAGAAAAATAACTTTTTCAGCAATATACATAATTAACTCAACATAAAAATCAAACATCTGCAACCAGTCATTTCTCAAACATGAAAAAATAAAAAAAAATTCTCTCTACATTTAAGCTTTCCCAAGTGATTTATCAGCACTTGTAAATATCTGCAATGTGTGTTTTTTCTGTATTTCCCTATATTTAATTTACTGATCAGGTAAAATAGAGTAAATTCAAAGGTAAATATATCAAAACAGAATGAAATGAAGAAAAAGTGACTTTTACAGCAAAATCTATCATTAACTGAACATAAACCAGTGTGTCCATCCACTGTCATTGATCCAACTCCATGGGTTTTAGTGGTGAATCAATGTTGTAGAAGATGACGGTGTTTCCACGTTCACTATGGAGCCTCTGAACGTCCAAACATGAAGACACCTAGGCGGCCTATCATGATGGCAGTCTTCCTGAGGGAAAGCATAAATGAGCCTTAACTCTTTAAAACCTGACGTGTCATCCCTGACACACCCTGCGCATATGCAGTTTGGATGGCTGTAACTCTTTCACTGTTTGTGCAATTGGAAAAATTCCAAAGGTTTCTAAAACCTGAGACGTTCCGCTTTATAGGTTTTATTGGGTCATTACGGCAATTTCACTCATACCTGTACCAGAAGCTGGTGAAGACAGTTTTAGCAGTATTATAACATGCACTAAATTGTAAATGACTGCTAGATTTTGAAAGATCTGGAAAAAAAAAGTGCTGTGAAAAAATGTGCAAATGGACTCACTCACAGCAGATTTTCTAACCTTTTTATAGTCAAAACAAGAAAAAAAAATAAAAAGCCCAGGCGGATCATTATATTCTCAGCGTTTAAAGAGTTAAGGTACGCTGGTGTACTTGTGTTGGCAGGGGAATGAATTACCCAGTGTAGACGATACTGGCTTTAGATTTCCAACCGCACAGCTTTTTTTTTTTTTCCCCTTCCCTCCACCCGACATGCCATCTTCAACTGGAGGACATAAGCGTGCTTTGAAAAGACTGTTAAAAAGTGAGAGTGTGATTGGAGTTGAAAAGTTTGCAGCCGTAATGGTGGCTGTTTGAGATAAGTGTAACTTATTTCATTTGTCGGCGGTGTCACATGCTCGCGCCGCTTTGAAGTGGCAAATTAATGACAAGTGAGAACAGTAGCCATTCTGCAAAGAGAATGACCCCTTTTCTAATGGCTGCGTGGCACAGTGAGAGAGTCATCTGTCGGCCCCATCTAATTATGGGAATCGAGCAGTTTGAAAAGTGTCTTAAGGCTGTTTAGGAATAAAAGGGACATTTAAATGCAGAGCACTTGGAAAATTACAGATCCTTCAAAATACTTTCCATGGACACATTGCTTCTCCGCCAGTGAATCCTATTTTTTCTTCATCTCGTTAATTCGTTGCTTTGAGAGTACAGACAGCATTCACCGAGAGAGAGAGAGAGAGAGAGAGGAATCCACCCGACTGTTCTCCACTTTTTAATCGTAAACAGGATTCGGCTAAACTTTCCCCCCATCGTCTCCATGAAACGCCACATTCACGCCGGGAACAATGCCGGTCTTGTTCTAAATGCATAATACCAGTGTTATATTGGTGCTGGTGTCTGCCACAGATTCTGCACTGTCTGTAAATACGCAATAAAAAACAAGTCCTGAGTCTGTGTTTGTGTTGTTACCAACTAAAGAACATTCAAGTGTCATTTTTCTTCATTATTTTCATTACGTTGCTGAGCCTGAGAAAATATATCGAACTGCATTAACCCGAATGTGAGACCGAATGACAAATGATTTAATAAAGCAGCACAATTTGCGTAGAAAATATGATTTTACAGTAAGGATTGCAGATTTTAGTGGCGGAAGAGTCATCACCAGATGATATCCTCCTGAGACCACAGAGACATCTTCAGCTTTTCCACCTCCTATGTATGTACACAGGTGTATGTACAACTTCTGAGTATATGGCAAGAATCCAAACTGAAAAACTTAACTGAATACATATAAAAGTATATTAAAAAATACATTTGTGTTTTTGCGTTCAAGCAGAAGTGGCAATTGTTAATTAGACTATTAAGGACAAGGAGCTGTGCTGAGAATAAATATAAAAATGTCTCACTGAAGTCATTATTTCTTTTGTACAGATATTATTTATCTGGGCAGCTTGGTGCTACTCCTCTACTATTTAAAGGTTGTGGTTACACTGATGTAGTTCTGGTTGTGTTTAAGCCACATGTAACACACAGTAACTAGAGGATGTCTTTCATATTTGTTTGAATTCCATTTCATGTATTTAATGCCCAACCCAATAATAATAATAATAATAATAATAATAATAATAATAATGATAGAGTTTGGTTTTTGTTGTACTTGTTACAATGACAATAAAGATATTCTATTCTATTCTATTCTTTAATTTTTTTCTCAAGGCAATTCACAAATTAATACCAATGTCTTTAATGATTCTACTGTATAAAGGTCATTTCTATGCATTGGGCTTTATATTAACCTTACCTTAGTGTTCTGGTTCCATGAACATTGTGAATATTTAACCTGTTCCGTCCTACCTAATTAATTAATTTGTTAATTTTCACCTATTTACCAAGTTCTAAAGCTTGAAACTGAAGATTCAGTCCAAACTTAATCAATGACATCTCATATTAAAGGTAGCAAACTTTATTTCTTATACCTCAGATTCTGCTCAGTTACTCAATTACTGGTCTGTTACTGTGTTTTTATGCACTTTATGATGTGTTTTTGTCACGTTATCAAATTTAAAAGGGAGAATATGAACCAAAAGTGCGTAGTTTTCCATCACTGATGCATACTGGTTTGGATACATGTCCGGCCTGGGTACGTTTCATTCTACATCTTTTCTCTGGAGAACTATTGTTGCAAATACACTAACAATACAAGTCCAAAATGATTAAAAAATGCACAGTTTGTCGTCAGATAACAACAATATTAGGCCCAACTGAATTTGTAATCAAATAGCACAGTTGTAAAATAAACTTAATGAGTTAATTCTGGAGAATCTGAGCTTTCAAACTAATTTTATTGCAGAAACTTTAATGTACTTACTATAAAACAGTGAGTGGATAAAGGTTAAAGGCTAAAGGTGATGTTTTTGTTATGCACTTCGCTACAATGCACAAGGTACAATTGAATGCTATGAACAGTTTCTTGTTTTGCAGATATTACTAAAGTACTAACAGAAGCGGAATCCATAGATACACTATATGGACAAAAGTATTGGGACACCTTGAATTCAGGTGTTTCTTTTCTAACAGGGCTCTGGGATACAAAACAATAATGCATAATAATAATAAATGTGATAAATATCATTGCATTGGTTCGTTTTGTTTAAATTCTTATCTTTGCTTCCAAAATTCCTCAGAGATGGTGTTTACTTAATTTCTCTTAACATTGTTGTTTTTTCACTCATGACTATAGAGCATTTTAAATGCTCTACTTCTAAATTTCTAACATGTTTTTCCTGCTACGACTGTAAATAATACTTTTCTACCACGACTAACCACCTACTTTCTTCACATCTCACTTAGGGAGAAAAATCTCCCATTAACCTTTGAGGAAACATTGATTTTTCTAAACTATATGGACAAAACTATTGGGACACATCATGGCTATAGCTGTATGATGATGGTTTGAGATAGTATTATTGTTTTGTATCCCAGAGCCATATTAGAAAAGACACACCTGAATTCAATACTTTGGTCCACATAGTGTATCTGTGCATTGTAATAATCAAAGTAATGTAATACTTCATAATATATTCCTACTAAGTAGAACCTAATGAGAGATATGACCAGATTATACATTATAAAGAATGTTCTTTTTAGTATAATGTCGTGCATTTGTGTTGATTTCTGGGATTTTTGGGTATATGATTATGGAAAAAAATGTAGTAGTTCAGGAAAGTAACTTCTTCTGTGGTACAGACAAAATACAGCTGTAATAATGTGACCACTGTATCTTTAATTCAAGACTCATCAGTATATGCAAAGACTCAGTTATATTGTAAAAACCATCTCTGCAGTATCGACAGTTCTACAGATACACATCCATCTGTCGCAAAAAACACAAGAAATCTTGTCCTGGGTGTAAAAAAGAAGCTTTCCTCTAAAATTCAAGATATGTTCCGTTACAGATGAGGGTTCTTTCTCTAATTTGCAAACTTTCCAACTTTTTTTTTTTTTTTTCAGAGGTTAACCTGAACATATTGTATTCAAAGCCTGGCTCATTTTTCTCTGCTTTGGTTTTCCTAATTATTATTTGATTGCTCATTAGGCGCCATGTTCACCGTGCATGCATCTGCTCGTGAAACCTTCTTTTTTTTTTTTTTTTTGTTCTGTGTGTGATTTCTCATACGTGAGAGAAACAACCGCCTCCGTTTAATTACATCGCCTCGCCAACATTTGTTAACACTCCTTCAAGGATGCGCGCTGACGTGGACGAATACAATCCGTGGTGTCGCGGGGGTTTTCGATGTAAAGTTATTAGCACATGTACGGTATGTATGTATATGTACAATACTTAGAAGGAAGAAACGGGGAAACGTGGAGTCATTCTTTTCATTAAACTAACCCCGACCCTCACATTTCCAGCAGCTGTCCCTGCGGATACACACCCTGCTTCTCTTCTCTTACGGGGTATGATGTGTGGATGAAGGCTCTTTTCCCGCGCCATAATGACTGTACACCGAGATTTTCAAGGGCCCGCTCATGACAATCCCATTTTCTGTGTAATTTCATGGTTGTCTTCTTGAATGAAGATATTGGCTGCTCTGAAGCACGAGGTCAGAGTCTCCCTGCTCCGTTTTCTGGATTGTTCCGGAGTATGTTTCCCTTCACTTGATGAAAAGTAATTCATCATTTACACCCCTGAATTCTGCCACCTCTTTTTTCTCTCTCTCTCTTTCTCTCTCTGCTGAATTGCTACGCTCTCTTTTTTCAGTAACAACTTTCTTCACCTCGCCTCCACTTCCCCTGTTTCCTGTCAGATTCCCCTGTGGTACCTATGGCGGTGTTGAGAACCAGATAGGTCCAATACCACTTCAGGTCAGCCATTCCCGAGAACAGGTTAGCCCTCCCAGGCCTGTACGCCACCCTCAACCCGTGATAGAGTTTGTCACCTCTCTACCTCTGGAAGTCCAATCCTGTCAAATCAGGCATCCTTCAGTATCCCCGAAGTGGCTTTGGCACCCAGTGGGGCATGTGAGCTTAAAATTGATTTTTTTCCCCCCCTTTCACTTCTATGTTTTTTCTTCTCCTCAAGATCTGCCAGGTTCCCTTAAGGGAAGCCGTTGACAGCCAGTGGAGGCCGTCGGCCAATCGGAAAGCAGCGGCGGTGTAAAAGACACCTAGGGAAACTTTATCTGCGCCTCCTGGAGCCGGAGGGGGGCAAAGGTTTCTGACATGTTCAGGAGGGGAAGTAGGGGGGATGCGGTTGCTAAGAGACCGGTGGGGTTTTTCCCTTCCAGTCCCACCTCTGACTCCTCTGCCAGAGTGAAATTAATTGACTCGAGGGCCACGAAAACTCAATTTTAATTGTTTTCATATCATCGCTGGCCTTCCTGCCGAAAAGAAAGTGCAAACATGTTTCCTCACAGCCCCTCTCATGTCATCCTCCCAACATTGTTCCTTCATGCAAAGTGAGTTTTCGATTCTTTTAATCACTCTACCCTTTGGTAAGCGATGAAATAATTGGGCTGCGCATATGTACATGTCTTTGCATTTCACCCAACGAACATATGTAATCATGTGCACATGTGCGCTCACGTTTATTAGCGGTTCGGAAGCGAGGCACGATGAGGGCTCGCGTGACTTCACTTTTTTTCGCCAGCTGGTAACATCTGCAGGGCGTCCAGAGTCCAATCAGGGAGTCTTTAATAGTGAGAAGAGAGGAAACCCTTGAGACTTAAGAGAGACAGAACCTGATCATCCCGTCTCATCAAGGCTCTGGCTCTCCTGTGACCCTTCCACACTGAATAAAACCTCCCTGCACAGCTTCTCGGAAACTAATTCCCGGGTACTTAAGGAAATAGAATGAGCTCAGAACGGTATAATCAGTAAATTACACCTACGGCTCAGGCACCAGTGTCTGAATCCAGTGAAAGAGAAGCAGGAGATACTGTACATTGAAGCTGCAATGAAACACCTGCAATCACTGGATAAAAAAAAGACCTTTAGACAAGGCCATTCAAAGATATATTTAAAGATCTGAACCACGTAAATGCAAGATTATCAGTATTGATTTCTTTGTGCTGTGGGATATAATAAAGTGGCCAGTAATTACAAAAGCAGTCAAGGCAAATTAACTTGTTTTCACCTGGAAACTGTGAAATGAACATGACCTTTTCACTAGGAAGCTGATAACGTTCTCCTGAGAAAGAGGCTTTAAAGTGGCCTCTGATATTTGACGTTCACACATTTTATCTGATAATGCTGATCCTAATTGGAAAATGGACTAATCTGGAGTTCGTCTGATATGATATATGTTTGTCTTTCTCTCCCTTGTAAATTAGCTTTCACTAAAAGCACTAAACAGAGTGAATTTGGCACTTAAACATAACTGTATAGTGCTATTCCACTGTACTTTTCAATTAGATTTTTTTTTTTTTCTATTTTGTCTTTGTTCTCTGTGACCATGAACTGAATGTCTTTTGAGGAAATCACCTTAGGCTTTAGAGGCACTTGTTTTATCATTTTTTGATATTTTGTCACTCAAACAATTAATGGATTAATCGAGAAAATAATCAACCAACAGTGAAAATGACTGTTGTTTGCCCTAAACTGAATGAATCAACAGGGCTGTGTAATACAAACATGTTAATATTAGTTTACCAATTTAATCAAAAGAAAAAAAATACTAACAATTCAGGCACAAAGCTCTCACAGTGGCATTTTTTGAGAAAATAAAAAAAATAAATCTACAATATTCTCCACAATTTGAAATTGTGAGCTAAAATATCATTATAAAAGCCAGTGATTCCCTGAAAAGGGAGACTTAGTCCTGAAATAATGAAATTTAGTCTAAAATGAGTCAGTGGTACCAAAGCAACCTGGTTAGTGGCATCAAACTGTTGAAGTTCAGTTAAAAAAATATTAGATTTTACCTTTGATTAACAGTGGTATTGCACCTGTTATGTGACTTGGCTGCATAAAAACAAAAAACTGATGAGCTTTTTTCTTCTATATCTTTTCTCTGGAGAGATATATTTTTGGACATATACTAATATTGCAAGTCCAAAATTATTAAAATATGCACAATTTTCAGTCAGTATTAGCAAATATCATGACAACACCTCACCTCTCCATAAACCCCCTGGTCAACAGTGTTCCTGGTGCAGTAGCTATAAGTGTATACATGTATACACTGGTCTATATATTTAAAACAGTATGTCTTGCAGACCGATTACACAACAATAATGATTTCAGATTGCAGGACTATTTCTTGTGCCACTTTTTCCTTTATTGATTAAGGTGACACTTTGAATATGAGGTTGTGTAGTGTTTTTAACCCACATGGGCTGTATTTTTTTATTTTTTTTTTTACTGCTGTCTATCTTTCCATGATGACATCTCATGCCTTCAGCAGACGAACTCACACACATTTGAGTTCGTATTGCACATCTTCGCCTTGGAGCCACAAGAGCACCCAGGTGGCACGAAGGAGGGCAAAGCAGGGCATCGGGAGAAGGGAAATAGCCGCAGATCTGCCCGTGTTTGCCATGGCTCAACGAACTGTGGCTTCGCGTTAAGAGGAAGAAAAAAAAAATACATACACAGATGGATTTTCAGGGTTGGGAGGTTGTAAAAGGAGGCAGGAGTGTGTGTGTGTGTGTGTGTGTGTGTGTAGCCACTTAAAGCTCACAATAACATATCCGTCAGCAATGTTAAAGATAGTGGTTGCAGGGCTTCATGACTGTATGAGCAGAGTCAGGTGGCTCTCAGGTGATGCTGGATGACATTCGTAGCTTGTGGAAAGGTTTCCCACAAAGGATCATGTCACTTTTATTTAGTGGCCTCCCTGACATGTTCAGTCAGGGCAGCGCTATTTGGTTTCACTTGTTTCTGTTTAGAGGCGTCATTCTCATGACGAAAATGCTGCGGTGGATGCTTGGTCACAGCGATTCAAGACAAGATGCACCAGGCCCTGATGGAGATGGTACGGTCAAATGGTACGAAATACAGAAGAATCCATGGTGAAAACAGTGATTCATGCAGGATGCAGGTATCAACCTGGAAGATGCTTTGGACCTGATCTAATAATGAGTATCTTGCAAAATAACAGACCCAAGAGGAAGATCTGCATCAAAATGTTCCTCATCATCCTGCCCTTCCTGCAAACTCCAGAGAAAATGCCATACATCTAATTGACCATGCTTAAAGCTCCAGAATGTCACAAAATATAGAAATGTGATGTGAATATCTCTGCTGGTCCAACAACAACCAAGACAAACAGGATGATATGCAGACTGACAGACCTGGAGGATACCCGACCTGACCAACAATCTGAAAAATCACTTGTAAGCACTTGAAATTTGGTCTGAAATGCCAAAGGAGGAAACCGCCGCCTTGACCTCCCCGGCTTCATTAATAGTTTCCCTGCTCCGTATCTGCTGTGGACGGTCACATTTCACCGCGATTCTCCCATTTCCACCTTGTCTACCTTTGGCTCGATGCTTCCTGATCAATAAAGACTCCAGTATTGGGATGTAATCAACACAACCCCTTATCCTTTTTTTTGTCCCACATGTATTGGCTCTGTTTTCAGGTAAGTTATTTCCAGCTGTGTTATTTAAAGAGCCTGTTCTTGCAGAGGACATTTTTCTTCCTGGGTTTTGACGCCCATTGGTTGGCCACCTCTGCATTACCAACTCATTTCATACACTAAGTGCTTTACCTTGAGGAGTGTGAAAGCTGCTGGGTTATCTCCACTTCCATGCATCTCGCCTGCTCCCTCACCTCAACCTCATGTCTGCTTTTTAACCACAGTGAAAAGGCTCCTAGTCCACACTCGGAGCATTTGGGTCCACAAATGAGATTGTAGGAGGGTCATATTCTGATAAAATGATGCTCAACCTCCAGAGTTTACAGTTAACGTGGCTTGCAGGTGCAGTACCTTCTTTATCCTTTTAGTGCTAAAGCTGTGTCCAAGTCTCCCTGTGCTGATGGCAGCAAAGAGACATAATTTAATGTAAAAAAAAAAAAAAAAAAAAATGAACGCATGAACCTTTTCCACTGAGCCTTTTTGGTGTGTACCTCATATGCAGAGCCACAGCCAACACTATCAGAGGCCTCTCACCTCCCCAACCTACTCAGGGTGGGGTTTTTTTTACTAAACAAACAGCAAAGCGAATGCAAGTATCCCAACTCTGCAAAGTCTCATAGTGGTAACAAACCTGTATCTGTGTTTTACTTCCACTCTTCCTGTTTCATGTCATGTTCATTCTGCTTTTATGTTTGTTTGAGTTGCCTTCATGTTTATTTCCTGCCTTTATATAAACTGTGTGGAGGAAAAAAAACATCTTCCACTGTGATTTACAACAACAAAATGTATGATGGAGCCTCGATACATCGATGCCAGAAATAAAAGAGAAATCCAGATTCAATATGGCTTTTTTTTTTTAGATGTTTATCTTGATTACTGTATGTAGAGCTGCAGCTACAGATTATTTTTGTGATTGATTAATCTACTCAATTAAACGATTACTTGAATAAGCCAAAGAAATGACTGAAAATTACAACTTGTCCTTTATTCCAGAACCAGCTGAAACAACAACCTTAAAAAGTATAAAAAGGATAGATAAAAGAATATCTATCTATCTATCTACAGAGTCCAATGACATCTACAAACAATATGTGCACTGCAGTCTTCAACACATTTCTCTCCAACTTACTAACAAGTTAACATACAACTTAAAAAAAAAAAAAAAGCCAAATATTTTAAATGTTTGTGTAAAAGTTTAAAAGTTTCATGGAATAAGTGATGGTTCCAGTGAATAAAACTAAGCATATAGACACGTTTGGCCTTTTTGTCCTCGACTCTTCATGTTGTTTGTTGTGATCTTGGCGTCATGTGCGTCACAATAAGCGTCAAAATTAAAGAAATTAACCTTTGATTCAGGAAAATTCTAATCGGTCAATAGTTTCAGCTCTAACTGTAGGTGCGTCTTTGCCTTGCGTTGCCAGCTGACATTTTGCACTTGCACCACTTGCCTTTTCATAGAACTGACGATACTGTTACTGCGACAGTGCGGCTGTATTATAATCACCAGAAATACAGCTTCCATGCCTCTTACAACTGTTTTACTTCAGTCTTATCATTCCACCAGGAACAGCTCTTGTGCCACCCTCCCCTCGTGGGTGAGGTGAGGGCTGTTGGGTGGGTATGGGGTGGGTGATGCATGGCATAGGAGGCACATGCATATGATAAGCCAAACCTCGTGGGATGACAGTGAACTTGTTCGCAGCGGCACACCACTATCCTGCAGCCACTGATGAGCCTGATAGGTTTAATTGGGGTGGTCCATTTCCCATCCTGTCTCAACCCCCCCCACACCTCCTCCCACTGCTCTTCAGATCCACTCCTCCTTGTCATTTATACCAGAACTATGACTGTAGGCGGAGGGGAGGAAGGGAGGTGTGTGGGGGGAGAGAACAAGATCTCCCCACAAAACAGAGATAAAGAAAAAATGTAATACTTCCACATTTTCCAGTGCTCCTTTCATCATTATTCAAAAATTAGTTTTTAATGCAATGAGTAGCTCCAATCATGTTAAGGTCTGCATGATTCAGATAGTATCATAATTACAATTAGATTACATTACCGCAATCAGAAAAAGGGGGGATCGTTAAGAGAAGGAATATAAATTGCTTTAGTTTTACAAGTACTGAGCAAGCAGAAATTTGAATTAATCTCCACTTAAACATCTTCCCCCTTACAGAACTGCAAAGCATGCTGGTTTCTTCCAGGCCATCAATACAAATTAAGAGAGAAGTATGATTTTTTTCCCTCTTTCTGAGGGTTTTAACATTTGAAGTTTTACACAGATAGCTCATGTTCACGCCACGGTTTAAGCAGCGGTTCGGGTGGGAAAACTTTCTTGGCATGAACAGGCGCGTCTTCGCTTTTTAAGAAAGCGTTGAGGTTTTGTGTTGAGAGTGTGGTTATGTTTGCACAGGTTGCTTAATGCTTGATGGGTTGACAATTTGCAAACAGGAGCTAAAAATTGTGCAGTGACGCTAATGGGGTGTACGTGGTGTCCTGGGATTGTATGGTCATAAATCATAACGTGACGGTGGCAGGATCTTAATCTCGTAACAGTCACAGTAAGTCATGATTACACAGCAATTAAAGAAGTATTCAGAACTTTAAAATACACAAGAAGAGCAAAATAAGTAAACTACAGGAAATAGTCATTGAAAGAAGATTTTGCCTGCAGCTATGGATGGATGGATGGATGGATGAAAATGTCAAACAGTCATTCTACATCTTGTTTGTTTCACAAGTCAAAGAATCTAGAAAGAATCGAAAAATCTAGAATCACAAAACTGACTTTCATTTCCTTAAAAATGACTGAAAACAGTCAGTGATCAATTCAAATAGTGGCCACAGATCCAATAACTAGTCATCTTTACCATGTGTATGAAAAACCTGAAACACTCATTGACACCCTCCGAATTCAACAATAACTCTCCGTATAAGAATTAAAAAAGACACCCAGGGAAAATTAAACATGAGCCAAAATAATCTACAGTCCATGTGCTCTGTTTATGTGTGGATGCAAATAGAAACATGTGATGGCGTTGGGCCAGTGGTGGCACATGCCTGTCTGGCAGCAGTACATCAGCGTGGATGCGTGGAGCCCACAGAGCCCACAGCTAATGTCCTCACTGTCCTCTACAACGGAGAAAGTGTCTCAAAGCCCAGTTGGTCACATTGTGCCGGATTATCCCCAACTGCAGAATACAATAAAATACAAATCACTCAGAGACAGCAATATAAACCATCAAGTAAAATACTTAGTGGATGATTAGGTCTGAAGTTAGCAAATCCCTGATCCGCTAATGAATTAAGACTCCAGTCAGGAGCGGCGTTCCTTTCTTGATGACAGCTGACAATTTCTCTGAGCAATTCCATTCAGTTTGGACACAAACAACAGTACTTAATCGTACTTAATGCATGAATGAAGTATTAAAACAAAGCGCTCGTTCTGTCCTGTTCAGCTCATATGCTGCAGTTTGTGCAATTAATAACACAGATGATCGCCTTAGTTATATCTGCAGAAATTTTTTTTCTTAAGGGGTCTGCCCATTTGCCAGATATCAATTACCTTTTTTTGCTTCCTATTTATTGCCTTCTTAGGCCACGATTGGAGATTAATGTGCACTTCTAAATTACCACACATGCTGGCCATTTATCAGCTCCGAGAACAATCCCGCAGATTCATCCCAACGCTAAGTGGCAGAATATTCATGAAACAGGAGTAATTTTGTACACCCTTTGATGATAAAAAAAAAAAAAAAAGAATTTCTCACTCTCGCTCATTTACTTTGTGGGGTTTTTTGTCATTGTTTTCTTGTGCGGCCACTCAGAAAAGGACAGGCTTCATTGTGGAGGCAAATCCTTCTTAATTTAGCTGAAAACACAGACTTATATTTATGGGTGGAAAACAGCGCGATACATTACGGTCATACAATGTGATAATGGTGATAGCACGGTGCATTGTGCTTGTTTGTAAAGCCGTGGTGCAAAGGCCCATAATAGACCAGCATTCAATCCCTGACTTCAGTAATGAGTTGGGTAAACAGAGCTTTCAAAATGAGTTTCTAAATCAGTGCATAGAGGCAGAGGAGAGGGAGGAAAGAGGAAGGGAAAAAAAAAAAAAAAACGGGGCTGGGGGCTTTTGGTCGTCGACACCCCGGCTTTAATCAGGCATTAGGAAAAGGGAGTAAAGATGTTATGAAAATGCGGTGCTGGCCTTTGTTCAGCGTCTGTCATGGCATTGACTTCACTGACACAATGCTACAATGCATGACGGATCAAAGTAATTAAAGTTCCAATAATTTACCTTCCTCTGTTGCGTGTCAAGTCTGCCAGACCGTCTGCTCTCAGGCCCTTCATTGATTTCCTCACCACTATCAGAGCGCGATCCTTAAAGACAGAGCGACACCAGGCCAGTGCGAGTACGTGTGCGCGTGTTTTAATAACTTTCCGCGCTGATATAATAGCAACGCTTCAGATGTTTAACCATTAATGATCACAGACAGATGACGGAGATAGAGGGACGAGTGCCTCAACCCTCCTCGCCCAATCCCTCCCTGTCAAATCGCTCTTCTTCTACTCCCGTTTCTAAGGTCGCCGCAGCGTTCCAGTTTCCCCTCGCCAGCTCAAAGTGGTCAATCACGGAGCTCGACGACTTCACCTTGTTAAACTTTGGAATCCGGGGGAAAACTCGGCTTTATCCCCAAATCCGCGGGAGATTCAGGCGCCGGTATGTGAGGATTGTGAAATCATTATCTGTGCACAGAGGAGTTATTCTGTCTGCCGTCTAGGCCTTGGATTGATGTTTAATGCTTAGGAAAGACTCCCTGTGTTGCTGCCGCGGCCCTGTTTTACCACAACAGCCAGAATAAAAACTTCCTTCACTCACACATTCGAGGTTACTCAGTCTCCCCACCAAAACCCCCTGAAGGCGCGACAATGTGTCATTGTCACCATGATTTTGCAGCAGGTTTCTGCAGCATGAGGTGCTGGTTTAAAGAGGGGAAAGGGAAGACGAGGGGGTCTCTTTTGAAGGCTTACTTCCCCCAAAACGGTCTCTCCTCCCTTGACGAAAGTTAAATGGTTGAAGTATTCCTGTTCTGAGATGTGATTAGCATGTCACACATTAAAAATGCCATATTAAATAATCCCATCCTTCAGGCTTTACTTCCTCACCAGGTATTAGCTTAGACGGAGAATAATCCTAAGCTATTTGGAAGTAGGGAATCCACATAAAGATCTTGGCACTCGGTGTTTAAATTTCCGATCTGCCTGGTAGGTGTGATACTCGGCCGACTTACGGCGCAGACGGTGGCGCCGCGAGCCGAGCCCGAGCGCTTAGAGCTCACCGCGGCGCCGGCAGGTTCTCCGGGTTCTAATCTCGTCTCCCTTCTACTCGACTTCAAGACACGACTTCTAGATTTTGCTCGGTTCAGGACGGAGCACGAATCAGACTCGACATCCTCAGTTCTTCTTGTATCAAAGTCGTGTTTAAAGCTTTGAGGATTGTGATGTTAGGATGAGTGATACAGACAAAAAAAATGAACTCAAAACAAAAATGGATGCAGCACAAGTAGTTTTCTTGTGCTGCAATATTAAACAATGATTTGATGACATTTGATGTTAACGCTAATAAACTCTAATGCACTATATGGACAAAAGTATTGGTGACACGTTGAATTCAGGTGTTTCTTAGTATATATTGATGTTTATAAATTATGTGTACAAAAATATTGGGACACATCATGGCTACAGCTGTAAGATGTCCTGTTCATGATGATTTGAGATAAAAACATTAAAATTTCCTGAATGTTTAGTGCAGGATTTTGCTTCCTAAGTGAGCGGTGTAGAAAGTAGATGGTTAGTTGTGCTAGAAAATTATTATTTACAGTTAGAGCACAAAAAAATATTTTAGAAATTTAGAGATACTTGTGTCCATATAGTTTATGTGCTGCAATATTAAACAATGATTTGATAACATTTGCAAGAGTATTAACTCTAATAAACTAATATTTTATGTAGTGAACACTGTGAAATAAAAGACTATAAAGCTCAACAAGCTTCTATGTTTTAGTAAAACATAATTTTAGCAGAAATTATATTATTTTGTATATGTGTAATTGCTGTCCAGTATCAAATGTGTTATAAATGTGAGTGATTATATGTTAAACTCTGGTCTCTCACACAAAGTGTTGATCTCAATGAGACAATCAGACTAAATAAGTAAACTATTATGCAATAACTGGACAAATGCAATCATAACGAATACACACAACAAGCAGACGGGTGGCATTTTGAGTTTTTTGTTGTTTTTTTAATAGAGAAAAACATTTTTCACACTGATTGAAATGTAAAATGTGTAATACACTACCTAGCTCTGTTGTGGGTGTAAATACGCTGTTGCAAATAAAGAATAAATGGAATTGGAATAAAATATTTTTACCTCTTCTTATGAAATGATTGTGACAATGCGATTTATTCTTGATAAATAAAGTAACTGGATAATCATTGCATGCGGTCAAAGGTGTCTGAAATCATCATTATAAATTTAAGGGCACGAGTGAGAATGATATTTGTATTGTTTTTTTCTTTTCTGAAGCAGTGTTAATTCCAATGCAGGACACTTGTTTAATGTTATTAAAATCACTGAAACAACACTATATACAAAACTTTATTTAAAATTATTTTAAGAATGTCTTGTGTGTGTTTTAAGAAGCTTACATTTACAACCATAAATGATTTCTAACAGAAAGAAGTGATGTTTGAAGCCTGGGTAATCACATATCAGATGTAGCCCCAGGTTCAGAATCTGACGAATAAATGAAAAAATAAAATTAAATTCTCTAATCGGCGGTTTCACTATATTATGCTACAATTTCAACACAGCGATTACACATGTGATAAGACGTGAGGATCACGCAAGCCTGTTAAGTTTTCTATTATCAGAGTAAATGGCGGCCGCTGGTGTGCTGATTTTAGGTCTGATAAGGTCAGAGTTCATGTGACTTCGCTTCCATCTGATGGGGAAAATAAACAGATTACACAAACGCAGCGAAAAGTGAAACGGAGCCGCACTCAAGTCCTTTATCTCCCGTCGCGTGTCAAACATGGCCCGAAGCAGAGCCGAAATGATGTCGCAGTCAAAAAGTAGAAATAATGTTCCCCTGATGTTGTTTTACAGAACAGAATAGCTTTTATTGACATTGTGTGTACAATGAAACTAGGAGTGCTACGCCAGTCAATGCAGCAGTATTAATAAAACACCAATACTTCCAAAAAGAAGAGCAGAGTGAAAATAAAATTACAAAAACTAAAAATATCATAAGAAAATAGAATATAAAATAATTCAAAACTAAGATAATAACAGAGCTAAATAGAATAAAAAATAGACAACATATGAATAGACACAATACTTACAATATTAACAGTATGTGACAGTATGTATATATATATATACGAACAATATTAACAGTATGTATTACCTATGAAAAGAGTATGAATATCCCCATGAAAAGGGTATGTATATTCATAGAAACTACATGTGTAACTGTGAAAACAGTATGAATATCTATGAAAACAATATACAGTACATATACAGTTATATCTATGAAGAGTATGTATATCTATGAAAGCAGTATGTATATTTATGGAAACTGTGTGTATATTTATGGAAACTGTATGTATATTTACAAAAACAGTATGTATATCTACTAACAGCATGTATCTATGTAACAGTGTGTGTATATATACACACACACACGTGTATATATATAAACAGTATGTACAGTATATCTATGAAAACAGTATGTATATCTATGAACAGTGTGTGTGTATGTGTGTGTGTGTGTGTATATATATATATATATATATATATATCACAGTATGTAAATAAATTTACAGTATGTATTGTAACAGGGTTGTGATTGTGTTGAATCTGATCACAAAAGGGCCCCTTAAGGTGGAATAGGTTACGACTGATGGAAGTTCAGACTGTGTCGAGCTCATCCACCAGAAACTGGGCTTTATATATGTAGAAATACAATATATTAAGCCACATTACACCATTCAGAGTGTGAGCTAATCCCACGCTTCACATAAACATGCATGTGTTCTGCTGCATGACAAAGAAGGCTTTAAATCCGTGGGTTTGTTTTCATCCCTGCTTAGAGGTCAGTGCCCTGTGGCTGTGGATGGCTAATTATCATTGCGCAAATGGGTCACGGTTGTCATTACTTCTGGTCACATGATTGTATTCATCCAACATTTTTTTTTTAATATGCAATGACAATGGCGTCTCAGTGTTGGGGGAACTCCTAAGAATTTCCCCCTGAAGTTACATATTTGTTGCGCGGTCACAAGTCATTTCAATTCAAAGTTATAGATATATATATAGAGATATATATAGATATATGGCGCAGACAATCGGTCACAACCTTCTTTTCTGCTTTGAACGAAGAAATAATTCATTGTGAAAACATAGCTGATTTAAATTTAACATCATTTGGAGTAAATGTCCTCAAACAGTACCCCAGGGCTGACTTTTAGTCCTTTCAGTCAGAAAACTATGACAAACGCTGAAAACTTTTAACACCGCATCCATATCAGCATAAAATCTTAAACATAAATGTATTAATAACAATCGGATTAATTGTACATTAACTCCCAAGTATCTTTAACCCATAAAGATCTAGTGCAACTTTTGTGGCAGTTCGCAAATGAATTTTTCTCTCAACTTAACCTTTAAGTGATTTATCACCATGTCTTTTTAATAATATTACCTTCTGTATTTTGAACTTTTTCAGTGAAAATCATGTATTTTTCTATATGTAATTCACAGATTATGTAGATGTTCATAAAAGAACTTTTGTAACACAGAAAACTGAAGAAAAAGTGAATTTTCAGCAAAATACACCATTAATTGAACATAAACCCAGTGTGTCCATCCACTGTCATTGATCCAACTCCATGGGTTTTACTAGTGAATCAATGTTGTAGAAGATGACGGTGTTTCCACAGTAACTATGGAGCTTCTGAACTTCCAAATGGGTCATATCTAATGACCATGAAAAGGTGACAAACTGTATTTTACACCAACTATTTACATGTATTGATAGGATTAGTGGATCAGCAGGTATTAAACAGTTTAGGTCAGTAGATGGTTTTGGTCACCACTGGCTGTATGGGTCTTTATGGGTTAAGGATAATTATACAATGTCACAAACTACTTAAGACTGTCTTACCGTTGAGCAATGTACTAGAAAAACTCACACTAGAATCATTATTTACATGTCTAGACAGTCTAAAATAAATACATACATTTTCTATAGTTGCATTCTTCAGTGCTCTCTAGCAATGTTTACATACTTAAACAGCCACCAGCAACCAAAACCATCTACCGATCTAAACTGTTTAATACCTGTTTATCCATTAATCCTATCAATACATGTAATTATATGGTATAAAATACAGTTTGTCGTCTTTTCATGGTCATCAGATATGACCCATTTGAACATTCAGAGGCTCCGTAGTTACCATGGAAACACTGTCATCTTCTACAACATTGATTCATCAGTAAAACCCATGGAGTTGGATCAATGACAGTGGATGAACACACTTGTTTTTATTCCAGTTAAAATGTTGTACTGAAAATTAACTTGTGTTTTGATGTGACAACACTTGAATTTACTCTGATCTTTTATGAACATCGACATAATCTGTGAAATAAATACAGGAAAATACCAAATTTTCATTGAAAAATGTACAACACAGAAGATAACATTATGATAAATGGTGATAAATCATTAAGGAAAGGTTAAATATAGAGAGTAAATGAATCTGGAAGTTACCACAAAAAAAGTTCTAGGTCTTTAAGGATTAAACAATAAAATATATGATTGTGATAAACTATTAAATATCTGGTATCATATCAATTAAAATGTCTTGACATAATACTAAAATCACCAACATACAGTAGACTCTGATACTGATGAAAGTTCTTATATTAACCAATATCAGTAAATGTGGCAATAAATCTCAAAATACTACTTCTTCAGAGTTTAAGGGAGGATTTTTACTCGAATGGAAAACTATCATATAGTGATAAAAATGATTATATAACAAGAATTATTATGTAAAACAACAAGACAGTAAGTGTTTGATCTGTGAATGAGAAGAAACTCCACCCAAAAAACTAAAAATTATACTGCAGAATATAATAGAATAGTAGATTATAGGAAGAGAAAGTGATGTGAACACTAAAAATCCAACAAAATCTCTAAATCTTACATAACTTGTGTTATAGATGTCATTGTATATTAAGTAACATGTGTTCAGTCAAGGCTCTTCAGCTGAGAGGCCCAAGGTGTTAGTTGTGTTTTATTATTTCTGGTGAGGTAAAACGTGTTCTTAATCTGCTTGTAAATGTTATTTTTACTAACTGTTTATTGTTAAATGAGCCTGTTATATGTGTTTTAACTGTGTAATCCTGTAATTGTCTGTTGTATTTGCTGCCTGTCTTGGCCAGGACTCCTTTGTAAAAGAGGTTCTTTATCTCAATGGGATATTTCCTGGTTAAATAAAGGTTAAATAAAATAAAACAAACAACAGGAAAACGAACACAGACAGATCAGCACAGCTCTACAGTATGACCAACTAAATTAATTAAAAATATTGCATAACTATTTTTTTCCTTTTTTAAATATAGACTGGAAGTCAATCAAGCTTTAAGCAGCGCTAGAGGCAGCGCTGGATAATGATCTTTTCACATCAACTTGAGCAAAACAGAGCGTTTGTTTGAGTGCAAGCACGGCATTCCAGTCGTGTCAGATGATGGATGACATTTTCAGTGCGGCTGTTTCTCTATTTTTATATTTTACATCCGAGTACCGACGATGACCTTGAGGAGTTTGACAGACAGCGGCAGCACTTTGACTTGAATCTGCATCCACACGGCGCTAACAGGATACAAATAACACCGTCACCAATGTTGTCATTTACCGAGTGACACAATATCTGACTGCTCTCTGGTAGAAAACCATGTGAATACGTGGGAATGAGATGCTGTATGTGCATTATATCTGTATTGTTTCTGTGAATTCTCTCAGGAATAATCATGGTTATATTCATAACTAAAGCCAGGTGGCAGATGATGCTCGGAGGAAAGCAAATACTCATTTACGTTTGTTGCATCGGTGAACATTGTCCATCCACTGTGGGCCTGTTGTGATATGACCTGAGGCGCCCAAACTGGAAAAAGCCCCATGTGTCCGTAAAGCGTATCTGTAGTGGATTGTTAACGAAACATTTGTATCTTCTCAAACACAGGTGCCCTTTTTTTTTTTTTTTTAAAGAAACACAGACGCATAAAGAGTTTGGATCTCCAACAATTGCTTAAGCGTGTAATTCCGCTAATACAGTTTAGTGTTTCTGCACAAAGGCAAATAAATCTGAGACGCTGCTGTGGAAATGATGCTTCCTTTCTATTTGTCTTTGACAATGCACGGATGGATTATGCCCAGAAACCATGAGTTATTCAATTTCCACCTGGAAAAGCTTAGCTCGCGTTCATCATATTATGAGCGTATCTGCTCGATTGGATATAATTCACACCTCAACGGAAGCTTACACCTGCTTGAGGGAATTAGAGCTGAGGCCTTTAATAAACGTTTAAACCTGTCAGACAAATGAGATAAGTGCATTCATGACCTGTTCCTCCTGTTCGCCGCCTTAATTCCATCTGAGGGAATCCCTCGCCGTACCTGCAGAAGGTGGGATGGCCTGCGCCGCTCTGATGCTCCAAAAAGGGGCCACTTGCACCAGCGGGGCGTCAATTTAGCATCAAAAGCAATTAGAAATATATGATGATGAAGGTCAGAGTGCCATGCAAACTGACAGGAGCGACAGTGTTTAGAGATGAGGACGAGAGGGCGGGGAGATGCTGGATTTTCCCCAACCATCCATTATAAAAGCTTCCTCTGGAGTGTGTGTGTGTGTGTGTGTGTGTGTGTGTGTGTGTGTGTGTGTGCAGACTGAGAGGGAGGGGTGAGGGCCATGAGTGGGGCCCCGCCGAAAAAGACAGTAAGCGGATGCTAACTTCCCACTGAGAGAATTTCTCCAGGTCGAATGCAAAACGTTCCCGACTAATCATCCGCGCCATGGAAACGCCAGCTGCGGCCCGTGGTAGGATTATCATTCTCATAGACCTCTTACCGAGCTTTTAGCTAAATGAAAAATCTGCTCCATAGCCTAGGGAGAAGGCAGCGTGCAGATAAGAAGGAAGAGTGTTTACCAAGAGGCAGCGCCGGTGAAAAACAGAACAGGTTTTTTTCCTTTCCCCTGCAATGTAAAAATGGTAGGGGAAGAAATCATTATGCCAGCAAGGGGGGGGGCAGCGAAGGAGTAGGAAAAAATAGACTTGAGACGACGAGAGAAGATCAATGTATTTACACGATTCATTTGTGACAAAGTTCTTCTGGGCTCATTAATTTAATGTTTCTGTCTACCTTCTGTCCTGAGGGCGACATGCAATTTGTTATTCTATTGTTCTCGTCTTCTTCCCCTGTTTGCTCACTACTAATATTTTCCATTACAAAGCTGACTTATAATCCTGAATCTCAAACAACAGCGCCACATAATCGAATTGCTGTCTTCATCAACCCGGCACCGGACCCGACTGCCACCTTTGGGCTTGATCAAATGAAATAATCAGTTTTATACGGAGGCAGAGGTCGGCCACAAGTGTAGTAATCTTATGAGGCTCTTTGCCCTCCCCCCCCGACACACAGGCATACAACCAACCTAAGGGTAATGGATCTCTATTAGCGCTCTATTACCGACATCTGTAACAACGGAGCAGTGCGCCAAACATTGCTAACAAGGGCAATGTATTTGGAAGTCACTAGCCTGCTCCCTCTGGACGCTGCCTCTCATTACAAAGCTATCAGGACCATTCTGTTTGCCCGGACACCGTGTTGGGGGAGGGGAGGGGGTGGTGAAGATGGGGCGAGGAGGGGTGGCGCTGAAATAACAATTAAAGGCCTCTGCGGCGGTCTCACAGCAGAGCTGTTAGGGGTTTTGGGGGAGTCCCTGGGGTGCCCTAGAGGTCCAGTTGCTCTTGACCCTCTTCCTCTGATCTGACAAGAGACAATGCCCTAGCAGGAGGTTAGTTTATTATTACGAGACCTAATTCACGCTTGACTGTGAGCTTTGGAGTCAAACGTGAGTGGGAAAGTGCATAAATGATTTACAAGCTGGGGGATTCATATAAATATTACTGAGGAATGCCACTGAAGTCCCCCTCCTTGATTTCTCATGCTCCGCTCCAGTCTTAATCAAATAAACCTCAGAGTCTTAAAGGAGACCAAACCAATTTTGCTTTGGAAAATAAAGCGCCTTTCTGTGAAATAGTTCAAAGTGATTACTCTGATTATAGCTCAGTGTAGAGGCATTAGATACGGTCGCTGTCAGTGATATTTTGATCTCCACGCAGGCCTTTCTTGAATCAGGGGATCGGACTGACAAGAGCCCTGACATTAAAGACATAGCCTGAGGGCGGAAGATGGGCCCTATCTTAGGAATAAATGCTTACAATTGCTTCCTGGCGCTGACGAAGGTGCCCCGCTAAGGCTCCGTGCAGTAAAAGCACAACACGGTACGAATACAATCTGCTCAAGCCCGCTGACATTGTCGGTCACAATTTGTTTCGATAAACACAAAAAAAGAAAGGATTTAGCATAAGTCCATCACAGCCACATGCTCCCTGCAGGATGCTGACCGTATGAAGACTGTCAAACAATGTGGAAATACCCCCAGCATGATGAGGCTTAATCCAGTTGGCATTGCAGCCAAACTTGTAAACTAATCTATGCATTAGCCCAGCTGGCACTGCGCACCCAAACGCTCCTCTGGAACCTGGAGTTTGGAGCTATTTGTCGCCCGCCAGCGATAAGAGCCCATGCAAGCCCTCTGAAAAAGTGGGCTTAGCGCCTATTCTTTTCAACTGGAATCACTTTAGTCCATTTATCACTCTACCTGTCTCTGAGACCTATTTAAGATTAAGGTCAACGGGGGGAAAAAGGATCCCCTCTCTCAGTTCTTTGGATACTTTAAAAATTCATAAGTCAAGAGGCTTAGGCTTTCTCACTGCAAGTCTTCATAACAATGGGAATTCTAATATTTTATGTAAGAATAGCTGACAGGAGATTTTTTTTTTCTCTCCCCTCTTGCTCTATTTTGCCTTATCGAAGTATAAATATACTCGCGGTTTTGACATGAGGGTAGACGAGCACGCTCAATTCGCAACTGACGCTGATGGACACAAATCCCACCCAATCACATCACATGCGTATTCCAAAGATGTGGGAAAAGACGGAGGAAAAAAGAGGTGTGTTCTCTCACATCTGTACACTCATATCTTCAAAATTAAAGCAGGAATAAACCTTTTCAATATGCACCCACGCTCCTTTTCTGCCCATTTCTTAGACTTTTCACCAGAACTCCTACTACTCTTTTTTTTTTTTAATCTGTTGTGCTAGTTGTACAGTTTTTGAGGTCTGACTTACAGTACGGCAGCTGCCACATCTTCTCTTGTTATTCCTAGTGTTTTGTTTTTTTGTTTTTTTTTTTTAACCGGCTGAATTCATTATAGTTGAGCTCTTAAGCTCACAATGCAGAAATTGCAGTAGGTGAAGACTGATGCCAGCATTCCTCCTTATTATGGCCTGATTTAGACTTCTTTTTTTTTGGGGTTAAATAGTGACAAAATGCTACAGCAGATCTTGACATTTTCCACCATCAGTTGTTTTGTATCATGAAAAATTCCCTTTGTTGTGTTTCTTTTAAAATGAGCAGATTGCAGGATATAAAACCATTAGCAATACTGTATATGCACCTTACTGTGAACTGTCTGTACATATTAGAGCTCCTTTAGATCTATACATTTATAATCATATACATGTATATATACATGTCTTTATCTTTTGTGCTGCAAGTCTTTTTTTATTTTACAAAAATACATTTCACTGTGCATTGTATGGTGTATATGTGCATGCGACGAATAAATCTTATCTTAGCAGAAAGGCATTAACATAGGGAAATTATTAAAACTGTAATTTTGTTTGTAAAAATAAGGCCCATGAGAAGAAATACACAATGAATCTGAGCTTAGTGGTGCATGTCAGCCATCATTAAACAGCAGGCAGTATTGAACAATACATTTTAAGCACTTACAAGTGATGTCTTTTGGGCGTTTTTGCTTCAACCTTGATGCCAAACAAAGCAGAATATGTCTAGATTGGCGCTTAGATCTGTCAGCGCTTCAGAAATTTAGTCCTTCACTAACTGACAAGGTGCTTTAAGCAGTCGGGTTTGTCACTAAATATGCTGCAGGGACTGACGAGACCAGATTAAAACAAAAAAAAATAAATAAAAAAATAAAATAAAAATGGATGAAGAGAGAAAGTACAGCTCAAACTCCAAGAAAAGGTGCCCTAGCTTGCGCGCCCACACACTCGTCCTGTTAATAATCTATACTGCAGTCCATTTCTATAATGCAGACTAAATCCCAGAGCAGTTCAGCAGTGCAGTTAGCCTACAAGTAAAAGCAAATGCCTTGCAGTCTTGGCAGCTCGCCACCAGCTGGTGCTCCAGTCAGCTGTAGGTAAAGAGAAAGGGAAGAAAAAGACCGTGTTTTACATACTCTCAAAACCAGGGGATTGGTTTTGGACCGGTGTCAAAATGTTGCTCCAAAAAAAATTCAGGGAATCTCTGAGTGGTTCTCGCATCTTGGTCGGCGGTGAACGTCTGCCACGGGGTCAGATACAGCTCCGAGTGCAGAGACGGAGTACAGAGTACATACTGTGCTGTGATTCGGTTGCACATTAAAAACGATTTTGCAGGAGCTTGAGCGGGTGAATACAAAATGAGCGCGGCGTTTTACATTGTAGACGGGACAAGAAATGCAAAAATAGGAGTGAAAATAAGGGGTGTGTGTGTGTGTGTGTGTGTGTGTGTGTGTGTGTGTGTGTGTGTGTGTGTGTGTGAGTCACATTTCGGATTTCATCTTGAAGCTTCATTAGGTAACTCGGAAAACGCTAAAGGACAGTGAGCAGACGTGGGTGTCGCTGATATGAGTGTGTTATAGACTGTAGCATGTTTCTATATGGAAGACCTGGGGCTGCACCGAGGATCCCCTTTGGAAAACCACGTCTAGACCCTCCATGCCTCCGACTTGTATTTGGGTCATTGTATTTGTGTAAGGGATTCAGGGGTGGTGGAAGATTTGGAGTTGTGGGGTGAGTAGGGGGGGGCTCGGAGGCTCAGCACGACTCACCAATAAATATGCCAAGCTGCTTTCTTTCTTTTTTTCTGTGTGTGTAAAGGAAGAAAAGGGAGATTTACATGAGCAATATAATATTCTTGTGCGTAAGTGATATTTGGGCAGGGTGTGAAAGAAAATGCCTTTGAGATAAATTGAATAATGGACTGCCCCCCTATTGAAGCTAAATAAGAAAATTGAAAGCATAAATGTAGAAATTAATTTTTTTCGTTCTGGCATTTTGGGCTGAGAGTGGGTGGAACACAGATTCACTGTTAAGCATCGGCTCTAATTGAATTTTGTTGTTATGAAAGCTGATTTTGGAGTCAGGGCAGCGGTGAAGACTTCACAGGCCAAACTTTTTCATACTTCACATTTAAATGCTTTTTTGTTAATGTTTATTGTTGTTGTTACTGTTTATTGTTGTTGTTACTGTTTATTGCTGTCAAAGTTTGTAATTGTTTATTGTTTACTGTTTTTGTTTTCAAAGTTGATTGTTACTGCTTATTGTTGTTGTTACTGTTTGTTGTTGTTGTTACTGTTTATTGTAACTGTTTATTGTTGTTACTGTTTGTTATTACTGTTTGTTGTTGTTGTTACTGTTTATTGTTGTTGTTACTGTTTATTGTTACTGTTTGTTGTTGTTGTTACTGTTTATTGTTACTGTTTGTTGTTGTTGTTGTTACTGTTTATTGTTACTGTTTATTGCTGTTGTTACTGTTTATTGCTGTCAAAGTTTATTGTTATTGTTCATTGTTGTTACTGTTTTTGTTGTCAAAGTTGATTGTTACTGCTTATTCCTGTTGTCACTGTTTATTATTGTTGTTACTGTTTATTGTTGTTGTTACTGTTTATTGTTACTGTTTATTGTTGTTGTTACTGCTTATTGTTGTTGTTACTGTTTATTGTTACTGTTTATTGTTGTTGCTGTTTATTGCTGTTGTCACTGTTTATTGTTGTTTTTGTTGTTACTGTTTATTGTTGTCGTTACTGTTTATTATTGTTGTTACTGTTTATCGTTGTTGTCGTTACTGTTTATTGTTGTTGTCACTATTGCTGTTGTTACTGTTTGTTGTCGTTACTGTTTATTGCTGTTGTCACTATTGCTGTTGTTACTGTTTATTGTTGTTGTTACTGTTCTGCTCTTGTCTGTTTGTTTCTGTGTCAATGTTTGTTTGTATATAACCCCTGTCCTGTTCTCTCATTAGGTAATATCCGTACTGTAATAAAAGAATTTCATCCAGCCTATAGGGGGAACTGATCTAGGGTTCAAACCCCACTTAGATCAAAACTGTCAAACAACTCATGTTCCCAGTACACTTATATTAGAGGCCAAATTGCTGAACCGGACAAGGTAATAAATAAATTAATGCTTATCTTCTCATGACTTATATTTTCACCCCCCCACCACCACCTTATATAGTAACAGTCTGACCACGGGCCAAAAGTTGATGTGGCTCCATTACGCCTGAACACACATTTGGCAAAGAGACTAAACCATCGACGTCAAAGTGCTTGTGTCAAATCCTCACAGTCCTTTATGTGAACAGTTCATCCTGAATAATTTCTAATTTCATGTCTAATGATGTCTATTGTGGCAGCCAGCGTGCCATTTTCTTCGAAAGCTCCCTGCCCCCCCCCCATTCCTGACTCCTCTTCTTCTTCTGCATGTAAAGGTACAGCAACGGGCCTCATCTCATTTTCGACATATAATATGTTAATGTAATGAATGCCACTTCAATTAGCACAATCACTTCATGTTCCGAATGGAAACGCTCGCTGGCAAATGACAGCCTAATCTCGGCCACGCTGGATTTTCCTGCTGCCTTAGGAAAAGCGCAGAAAAGTTCATTTGAGTACAGTAGTTAACAATACCTCCTCATCACCTTGAGGCCATATTTAAATTCACCATTGAAAACTAAACCCTTCTTTCTCCTGATTTTTTTTTTTTTCCGTTCACCCTGTCTCTCTGCCTTTCTCTTTCTTCCCCCCAATCAAATGAAACAACCTAGGCCCTGGCTAATTAAGTGTGTGAATATCTGGACCCTAATTAACATATTTGTGAGACAGGCAGACGTAGGGAGGGCCGAGTGGAGGCTCCCGTGTTTGCTCACAGCTTGAGCAGCGACGCCGTGTCTTCAGTTAAAAAGGGAAACCGAGGCGCGTTTCAGGCTCCAGGTCTACCCCGGCCCCTCCGAAACAGGGGGAGAAAATGCCGGTAATTGGATGACCATCTTATTATCCCTTTGTTGGTTGCAATTCCCTGATTAGCATTTTGGAATATTTTAAATTATAATCCAGGAATTAGGGGATTTTACAGCTTTTTTTTTTTCTTTTTCTTTTAACCTCCCCCTCTTTCCAATTAGCCCCGACGCTAAGCAGGAGGATGAGTCTACTGAGGTTTCACACATGCAGCCAGGTACACGTTTGTTTTCTATGAAGGTGCGTAAATGCTGCGATACGCTGGTAATTCTGTCAGGTTCATGGATTACAGACAGATTTTCTAAGTAGATTTACTTTCACCTGTGTGACACTAACATTACACTAGAACAGGGGTGTCAAACATACGGCCCGGGGTCCAAAACTGGCCTGCCAAAGGCTCCAATCCGGCCTGTGGGATGAATTTCTCAAAGGTAAAAATTACACTGAGCTATACTGAACTCAATCAGGGACCATATACAGCCTTACTTTGGTCTCAAGTGGGTTGGACTAGTAAAATATTATCATAATAACCTATAAATAATGTCAACTCCAATTTTATCCTCTTTGTTTTGACATAAAGACACAATATTGGAAGCATAACACTGTTAAACTGCACTTATTTTTCTCAAGAAATTTCAGATTTTTTGTGTTATTCACATTTTTAAAGGATAGTTTATAAATGTAAACATTTTTATTATGTAATTTTACTTATTCACTGTTATCATTCCGGCATGCTTGAGATTATATTGGGGTGGGTGTGGCCCTTGAACTAAACCCCTGAACTAGACCGATCATCTTCCAGGGCAAATAATGCACAAAAATCATTTTATTGCTTTATTTACTTTTATTACTGATGATCTAGAGCAGGGGTGTCAGACTCATGTTAGTTCAGGGGTCACATACAAATCAATAGGATCTCAAGTGGGTCAAACCAGCAAAATGCTATCATAATAACCCACAGTTTTGACTTTGAGTGTGAAAAAAGCAAAATTACATCATGAAAATGTGACTAAACCAAACCACCATATACAACCTGAAAGTGCAATTTCAACAATACTATATATAAATGCACAAAACATTTAGTAACAGGTAGAATATTGTTAAAATTGCACTTATTTTGCTTAAGACATTTCAGGTTGTTCATTTGTTCAGTTTATTCACATTTTATTGTGAAAGGATAGTTTGTAAATGTAACTATTTTTATAACATAATTGTACTTATTCACATTAAACCAAGATGACACTTTGGAGTTGTCATTATTTATAGATTTCAATCCTATTATTTTACTTGAAATGATATTGGTCTATATTTGGCCCTTAAGACCTTTGGCATTTAACATTGGACCCTTTAATGGGTACAATCTGGGCCTTATGTTTGACACCCACTCTCCTTATTAGACTGGTACATGATAGTTAGCAGGTTGACATTAATAAATATAAAAATTTTTGTTTGTTTTTGGCCACATTCATGTTATTACTGCATTGTTTTGGGGGGATGCACAGATACACTGTTTGCAATAAAGTTGGAATAAAATATCTGTACCCTTTCTCGTGAAATGATAGTGACAATGCGATTTATTTATTCTTGATAGATAAAATGTAACTGGGACTCAATATGCAATCACTGTACCTGATCAAAAGTGATTAAATAGGAATAAAGAGAAGAATGTGAGACATCAGCTATCGTTAAATAAGATGACATTTAATTTCAGGCAGTGGTCATTGATCATCTATTGTTAAATTAAAGGTTCTTCCAAACAGTTAAATGAATCAACATGTGCTCATTAGAAGACAATGTGATCAAGGCCTGAAACACAGTGCAGTTATTTTTCATAGAAATAGGTAAATTGGGTATAAGATAGGAAGCTTTTCAGTGACAATGTGGTGATTTTGCCAACATGTAAAAGCAGTGTCTTATTTTATGAATGAAATAAAACTGAACTAAAGGTAGGACAGAGCTGAAGTCTTCAAAATAATTTAATTATGGACTTTTTAGTGTCACTGTCTGATGTTTCTTGTCATTGAACACAGTGGAATTTCATTGATATTAAGCTGATAGTCATTGTTTTTTTCCATGTATATTTCACATAGCTCCACCATTGATGACCACTTATTAAAATTAATGACCCATTGTCCTCTCTTTATTTAATACATTCACTTAAATAAAACTATAAAACCAATGACTTTTTTTGTCACAGCTTCATATAACACCCATCCACCCTCTCCTTGGTCAAATATTTATATATTAAATTGTGCATTCAACAAAGTCTCCATTGTTGTTCAGGGCCGCGTTTATCGCATCTGATGTTTGACTTCTTGGTATTTCAGGGCACATCCTGTTTATTTAGGTCCAGTAAACCGACTGCTCTGATACAATCCCTTCCGATTGTTTAAGTGACCCTCGCTATTATGGACGCCTGAGTCAAGTCCCGTGACTAGGTACGGTGGGTGTGTGTCGCCCAGTAAGTCTAAGTAAATACACTTAAGACATAAAGGAATACACGATGTGATTAAAATGAAAGATTCTGCACAATAAGTGTATTTCAGTGCTGTGTGTGTATGTACGGGAGGAAAAAACTGCTGTGTGTGTGCTTGCTTGTGGGGAACAGGGCAGTGGCCCATGTCGTCCCAGGCCTCCTTCAGTTAATTGGAAACATAGATTGTTGAGTCAGCGTCAGGGCTCTAATCAGGGGCCTCTCTCTGAAACTAAGGGGACTTTATGGAGTAAATTTAAATCACAGACTACCAAAAGTGTCACTGTTGGAAAACGTTATTTAAAAGGCAGCCTGTGTGTCGCGACGGACACATGAGTCGGCTGAGATGAGTTTATTACACAGCCAGGCTCGGTCAAAGACGAATACACATATGGAGCGTTCTGTCCGTCCTCTGGGAGAATATGAAGCAGTACCACCGGGAACCATGGGGGGCAGTGTTGAGATATGAAGAAAATAATTTCCAGAAATGGTGAAACTGTGTGAATTAGTGAAAAATAGGACCAGTGTCTCTGTATTTCACCAGCATGTTTTATCAATAATCAATACCAAGTTGAATTTGTGAAGTTGTCAGGTTCTGCCGCTATGTTAGAGCCCCATGGTGTTGATGCAGCAGATCAATCTCCCAATAGAAGTGGGTGGTACTTTCACTGGAGGAGAACTTTAATTAAATCAAAGTCCATATATGACTCCTATCAGTGCTCAATAGGAACTATATTGATATCTGTAACCATTTACATGTTATAAACCATCAAAATATGGACCATTATAAGTAAAAGAAATTTTTAATATTTAAAAAAATTTGTCAAAAATGTAAAAATCTACATTTCTCAAAATTGTGAACAAACTTTGTAGACATTGTCCCAAGGAAGCTACATATAAACCTTGAAAAAATAATCTGATTAGTAGTTTCGGAGAAGAAGATTGTTGAAATGTGACCTTGAGTTTGACCCTTCAAGGTCACTTGAGGTCAAAGGTCATATATCCAAATCAAAGTCCATATATGACTTCTTATCAGTGCTCAATAGTAACTATATTGATATCTTTGACCATTTTCACGTTATAAACCATCAAAAATTCATCAAAAATTTTTAAATCGAAATATCTGAAAACTGCGAACAAGCTTTGTAGACATTGTCCCAAAGAATCTACATAAAAAATTTGAAATGAATCTGACCAATAGTTTCAACCAGGAGTAGTTATTTGAAGAAATCGCTAACAAAGACGATGATGAAGATGATGATGAAGATACACAATAGCTCATGGCCTATCGGCTGGTGAGCTAAAAACTACCAACATCTTTACAACTACCCATCAATATCAACATTACTAATACCTCCTCTGTCATCGATAGGTTTGTTATTGACTTTCATCTTCTTCCTCAAAAAAAAAAAAAAAAATTCTGCTCTTCGTGGTATTTAGCCAATATGTTAAGCTGTCTGCATAAGTTCTCATTTATCCAGGCCATTATTCTACAATTTTACCATTCTACTATTCTGGTAGTTTTCAGAGTTCAACTGGACTGGTTTTGCTGACCAGTAGTGATGAGGTTTATGCATTCATGTTTTAGAAGGAGTGGGGTAATAGTAGTAATACTGGTGTCTAGTGTATAGAGAAAATCATGTATTTATTTTTGCTGTATCACCCAGCCCTAAATCCAAAACACCTGACCCTGCTGTACATTCACCTCATGAATTACTCCAAAACCCTCCATATCCCCACAACACACCTTTGAATAGCTCCACAAATGCAAGATACAGTGTTTGACATTAACATGAAACATGTCTTGTTATATAAGAAACAGACCCATTGTATTTTACCTATGTGAAAACATGCATCTGGAAATTGACATTTATACACATTTATACATATTCACATGGATAAAACAACAGGGACCAGTCACTCCACCTCAGTACTACATCCCCTAGCAGTGTTCCTGTAAAGCTCTTTGCAAATATCAGGGGCACATGCTTATCACATGACACTCGGCGTATGTGTGGTTTATTACATTCACCTAATACCAGAAAATGTCATCTTTTTCCGCCGACACACCTCGTGACAATACCATTCACCATGCTTTGAATCGCACGCCGTCTTTTGTCCCGCTCTTAACGCCAAATTGCATTTGTTCCAAGTGTCACGTTAATGTATGAAAAGTTTAAGATGTCACTGGCGTAATCTGACAGCGGAGGTTTTAGTTAAAGCAAACGTGTCATATTGTACTTCTATTAGCAGGTCGCCATTGCACTATTAGTGACATCCCCAAGTCAGTGGCGTGTCACCTTAATTTAAAGTTAAGCACTGTGACAGTTTAATATGCCAGGGAGATGAAAGCCTCCTCTGTTTCGGCGCCACGTCAAACCTTTCTCAAATGGGCGATAAATAGGGCTTATTGTTTCAGCAATTGAGAGGAAATGTCTGTCTAATGTGCCTTTATTCCAACCCCCTCCCACCCCCCA
>JAPQRQ010000013.1:8594811-8610597 GCA_037367365.1 Apogon talboti | reverse complement strand
ATAGTTACCACGGAAACACCGTCATCTTCTACAACATTGATTCACCAGTAAAACCCATGGAGTTGGATCAATGACAGCGGATGGACAGAATTGTTTTTTAGTTCAGTTATTGATATCTTTGCTGAAAAAGTCACTTTTTCTTCAGTTTTCTCTGCTTTTGATATATTACCCCTTAACGTTAATCTGAGCTTTTATGAACATCTGCATGATCAGTAAATTAAATACAGAAAAAAACATGATTTTCACTGAAAAAAATAAGAAATTTATAATAAATGGTGACAACTTAAGAAAGGTTGAATCTAGGAAAAAAATAATTTGGGAACTGAAAAAAGTAGCACTGGGTCTTTATGGGTTACATTAGTGCATGTATTTGTAAGAAAAAACTGTTTTTGGTGACATATTTGTCCATTGTGATCAATAGCTGTTATATTGGATGTTTACATGGTCACTGAGCCAGATTTACTGTCCCCTGGAGAACCACTGACACACATTTGGTGCTTGTTTCACCATCTGCATGATTCCACTTGAAAACTGATTTTATACCTTAATTTTTTTTTCCTCCAGTGATTTTAAGCCTTTGCTTAAATTTCTTCGTCAGTGCACGATTCATACGTGCAACTTAAAAAATGTTGTGTAATAACCTGGACTGTTCCATAAGTCATACATAATATGCACTAATGTGTCTAAATGTGCACTAAAAACGTTGCACTGCTATCTTACTGTTACCCCTCTCCTCAAAAAAATTTAATATGCAACTAAAGATTAATTTCTATTGTTTAGAGACTCGGGTCAAATACTTAATCATTTCATCCCCAGAACCCCCAAGCAGATAATTTGTTTCCTTCTGTAAGTGTCTGAAAAGCTTTGCCCTTCAGCAGCCCAGACTGAACAGAGCAGTGTCTGGCAATCACTGATGAACTTTTCAAAGTACTCATAATTGGATTGGACACAGAATAAAGTTTAGAGGGTTATTTTTGTTGTGCATATTCAAGGAACAGGCTGTGGAAAAATGATGTTTATGGCTTCAGAAGAAACATTTGGCAGCCAACGGTCATTAAGAGGAGTCCCGCCAAGTGAAAAGTTGCACTCTTTACCAAAATACACACAAAATCAAGACATAAATACTCAGAGGGGAAATGCTGCACGCTTGCCTGAACTAACTCCAGCTCTCTATCATAATTTCATTAATTGCTCCTGAAGTCTATGATATAGCAAGCAATGCACCAACTGTGAAGAGAGCAAACACATTTCCTTGGCCAAATGTGCAGGGAAAGACAGTTTTACTCCGAATAAATTCGGTCATGTTGTATCCTGTGTCACACAGTGACTTAATGCAACTCAGAAAAATATCACTGCTATTAGACTGAATCTTCTTATTTTTCAAATTGTTCATTTAGCAGGTGTCAAGATAATGACTATAAAAGTGACTCAATACTTAAATTATCACATAAATCTTCCAGTCTGTGGGGGGAAAAAATGCACTTGTGGAGGCACAGTTGTGAAACATTTAATTGTTTTAAGAATGCTGCACAAAAATTAGACTGAGCAAACTCAGTGAAAAACTCCTATAAACTTCTGTAAAATAGCATTCAAGTGTAGTTTGTGCGAATAATTCACTAATGCAACATATGTCATTACTATAGCAATATATGTGATCCACTAATCAAATATGTTGCTGGGTGGCTCAATTCTACTATCGATTCTCATTGGATTAGGGAAAACACCATAGTAGAAATGGCTTTATTTACATTAACTCTTTAATGTCAAATATGCACCAACATTTTGCATTCAATTGGAACTAAATTCATAAAGGGTTCTAAAGGTGTGGTTAAAGGAGTGTTAGATCTACCTGCTGCAGCATCTGAGCTTGGTCGTCATGGAAATTATTCATAAACAATAGTGAAAGCAGGTTGACACAGTGAAACAGCACTAACATTAATAGTATTGATAGCTAACTTATCTAATAATAATAATAATAATAATAATATCAATTGCCTTTATAAAGCACTTTTAATTCAACAGATTCTCAAAGTCTTACGGAGAAAAAGAAAGTCCAACAATAAAAGAAATAAAAATACTATAATAAAATAAAATACTAAATATAAAACAAAGCATCATTGTGGGCCATATCTATATGCCATTTGCTATATGACAATAACGGTCTCTTAATCAACAATAGTACAAGAACTATGGGACATGATGCTTTTAATATCATGGCCAATGGCAGAAATCACGTAGGTAAGGCAACGTTTTAACAAAACGACCACAAGCCACCTTAAATATTAACGATACTGACAGGCGACCAAACAAAACAACTCATCAAACTGAATAAAAGAATAGCCATCTGTAAATGTGTTGGAAACATTGATTCTAAGTCCACAACTACACAAAATATAGGAACATATGCCTGGTCGTTTTGAGATACTTAAATGCAGACCAAAACCATAAAAAACAATATCAAACCACATGAATAACAAGATTTTTAACAGTGGGACATGCATTCCAAGACACTTATAAAGCAAAAATAAATATTTTACAGCCTAATATGTACATCTGATGGAAGAAAATGGCCAGCGTTTTCAACAATACCCAAGTCTACCTGGATTAGCCTATTTCATATGTGCTCATTTGCAGCCATGCATGAAGCAGAGCAGCCCTCATTTGTCCACACAGAGGGAGTTAGCACAATGCATGATGGGGGACAGGGGGGATCAAACAAACAAAACAGATAAAGAAGCAAACTTTTCAACACAAAAACCCTCAAAATAAAAAAAAAGAGAGACGAGGCCTGACACTGGCTTCACACTGAACCCATCCAATTTGCTTTGTTCCCAGTTACCTGCCCCTGCCATCAGAGGAGTGCCACTGGGGGCCGTAATGGGGCCATCTTTGCTCCCATGGCCCCCTCGCTCGCCACGGCCTTTAAAGTCCTGCACTGCGATGTGCATGGCCTTGATGTTTGCCTTGTACCCTACATGCAAAGCTATCATTATCCATGCCTCTTGACAATCGCAGGCCCTGTCTTTGTTACATCTGCAGCTCTTTGCCTTGGGCTATGACATGACTGTACGGTTGATCTCTCCTCTTTTACATACTGCTCCCTGTGTCTCTCTCTCCCTCTCTCTCTCTCTGTTTTTCTCTCGTAAGACTGTGTACCACGTCTGAATCCAACTTTGATTTGACGACTTGGAAAATCTTTTACCTCTCAGCCTGTGACACCTCTGCCGCTTTCATCTGTTCTATAGTTTTACAGTTAACTTTTGCTGCAGTTGGGAAGAAAGTGCCTTGATGTCCAACAAACTTAGGTTAGCTCTGTGCTATAATGCTTTTTCACACCTATGTAGGGTATTTCAGACACAGATTTCATCATTCTCAGTGAAAATTTTAATTCTACAGAACTATACAATTAAACCCATTGTACGTAGTGTAAATATTAATACTGTATATTATGTACTTCCTACATTTCTGGCTAGAAGCTAAATTGCATGTCATTGCCGTGTACATGTGTAATGACTATAAATTGAATCTGAATATGTATCTAAAGGTCAGATCTTTTTTTTTGTGGTGCAACTTATAAGTCTTTTAAGCAAGTGTTTCTCTGATTTTTTAAGGGAAGGTCACAAATAGTTGGTGAAATCAACTAAATTCCTAAGAAATATCCTAAAGCCAGTTGTAAAAGTATAATCCTCTACCATTGGAGACCATACTTCAGAGCGCGCTGGTAGGTTTCCTTTACGTTACACAAGAATTAAGAACCTTTATTTGTCAGTGTTTTTAATATGCGACACATACTGAATTTGACCCTGTTTTTAACCCATCATTAGCTGGACATGCATGAACACCACACACTGCAGACTAGGCGCAGTAGGTTGCAATGTCAGGCACCTGGGAAGCAAATGGGGGTTAAGTGCCTTGCTCAAGAGCACATGAGCCAACAATTTCTCTGTGGTGACCCTTCTTTTACAAGCCAATTCAAGGTATTGGCTGCCACCTAAAACTAATAAATAAATATGTATCAAGGAGGGCATGAATGCAGCCACCCACTATCAGAAATGATGCAGTCAAAATTCCCACATTTGGGGAATTGACAGGATGTCAGTACAACCGGGGTGCAATGGTTGAACCACCCTCTTAATCATGGATCCCCCATGGTAAGTACTATATTGCATAGCGAGGAAGACTCTTAAAAAGGTGGATTTTTGAGTGAATTCTTTAAAATCTTCTATTTATTAAATATCAATCAATGCAACAACCCCCTTACCTCTCATTTCCTCCAATAAGGCTGGCAACTTTTGATCTTAATATCACACCTTCTTTTCTCACCTCATCTAGTTTTATCTGCAAAAGGAGCTCACAGCTGATTACCTGTCAATCAGAAAAAAAACATGAAAATATCAGAATAGGGACTGAACAAACTATAAATGTGTATGATACTGAGTTTTTTGTATTTAGATCACTCCTTTTCCCACCTAATCATCGGGGTAAACTTACTGAGATTATTAAGAATAATAATGAATGTTGGATTCCCTATCTTAATATTAATGGATATTTGTTAGAAAATATGCACTTGCAGCACATCCACTACTTTCATAAACCATAAAATGAAGAAAATAAGTGGCAAGTTACCATCTGAAGCCAATGTGTCCAGCTTTAAAACACAATAAAAAGCAGCGACAATGGACAAAAGCATTTTCTAATCAACATTAAATAAACAAAACAGACTAAGAATTCGATGCTTCATTTTGTAGGAACCATCTGGACGCCAGTTGTATCACAAAGCCTTCTGTATTACGGCATTATTTCGGGGCTGGAATGTTTTTTCATTCCTTTTTATTCATATAATTTCTTCAACAGACTGGAAATGAGCAGCGCTTTAACAGACTACAGCCATGGCTTGTACTTTGTAAAAAATTTCTTTTTCAGCTCTACTTGAGGCCGAATAAACTATAGGGGGGCTGTTAGGGCACTGAGAGGGTTTGTGGTGTGGCTTTTAAAGGACGATTCTTTTGGGCTCAGTGTAATTCCAAGAAAAATCTATGAAATCTACAACAAGACAAATTGAGTGACACACCATACCATCAGAATGTAAGGCTACGTTCAGACAGCAGGTCTTAATGCACAATTCAGATTTTTTGGTGAAATCCAAATTTTTTTGTGTGCCCGTTCATATTACACATTAAATGTGCCTTCTATCAGTTTTGAGTATCAACTGAAGGCTGCCCTGAAGTGACCCGCATGCGCAAAAGAGGTCCTGACATAATACGTGACTACACAGGCACACACTGTGTTTATGGAAGTAAATATGTTTTTCCCGACACTCCTCTTCCTGGGATGCAAAATTGTGACGTTTGTCGCATTTCAATGATGTAAAGGTCAGGTAAATGCGACCTGGCTGTTCAGACTGAAGTCGCATTGAAAAATATCAGATATGTATCGGATTTAGGTCCACGATTAGGTCCTGGATCGGGTTTGTGCTGTTTAAACTGTCTTTAACAGATCGGATACAGGTCACATATGGGCAAAAAAAATTTTGGACCATATTTGCCTGCAGTCTGAACATAGCCTAATTGATGGTAGATAAAGTGTATTTTTAGTTATGCTCTCTCATTCTTAATATAATCTTTGATGAAGAAGCAGCCTTTGCAGCTAAAATAAATACCCCATGAATGAAACACGAAGCTTTGTTTGGCGATTACCACTTTATGGAACTGTTTCCTCTGTTGTGGAGCTCACAGGGTGCACAATGTACTACAAAGTCAGGTCCAATCAATTACACACATCTCCAAAAGTCTAAATGTACCCCAGTGTGCAATCATTTACATTTGTATTTCAGTCCAGACTCAAGAGCTTTTAATTAGTTTAGTCTACAGTCTGCCAAAGCTCCACTGACCTTCGCTCTCCTCCTCTGCTTGATGTCTGGTTTGTATTTTTCTTCCTCAAAACTTCTTGCGTCGTAGCTGATTATTTTGTGTACCCAAGTCTCTCTTTCTGAAGCCTTCCTTTCCTCTACCTTTTGCACTAGATGCTAACCTTCAGAACCCGCTGCCACCCCACCCCCGACGATCACACACCACCACCACTTGGGAAGTCAACAGCTCTCTTCTGGTCGACTGCAGGAGGTAGGCGCTCGCGGCGTTTTTTCACAGGCCTCAGTACTGATCTTAAAAAGAAAGACCTGCAGCTCACCACAGTCTGAAGCACTGTCAAAACCAAAGCCGGACTCAAAGGCCTCTCTTCTCACTAACGGGGGTGGTGGAAAGTGGAGCCAGTAATCAGCAAATTCACATCAAACACATGTCATGTCATGTGTCATGTTCTGAAACATATTCATTGCTCTTGTATGACACTAATGTTTTCTCAAGAACAATGTCCTCAAGGATAAAATATTTCCAGGTCCAGGATCTCAGATCACCATTAGTCCTTGTATGACTACATGAAGGAAAAGTTAAAGGTGCCCTTCAGTCATGTTATAAAACACAATAATAAAGCTTAAAAAGTTTTGGGGGTTTTTTTTCCCAGTAAAAAGTTCAACTGACTCATTAAAATGGTTCAACTTCTTCATCTCCTCCACCCTCAATGAAATAAATGTCATGATTGGCTCCAGAATTTTTACAATGCCACAAATCCAGCTTTTGCAACCCCCAGTAAGAACATGCAGAGAAAGGAAAACGCAAATGAAAAAAACAAAGCAGTGATTTTAAGACGATACTTCAACTTGTATTTCATGTTCTGTCTGGTTTACTTAATTCCATCTGCAAATATCCATTCATACCTCACATTTCAGCTACAATGCATTCAAGAAAACATTGGAAAAGGAGCAATTTCGGACTAATACTGAGTAAAAACAGTGAAATAAGGTCATATGAGCAGGTATAAAAGCAGCATCCGGGAAAGGTTTGGACCAATTGGAGCAAAAATGGGTTGAAGTTTTCCAAAATTATATAAAAATAATGGTCCTTCAAGGAAAAAAGGGAAGTTATTTGGATATTTCAGCCTCTACAGTGCGGAACACAATAAAAAAAAAAAAAAAAGACTCAAGCAATCTTTATATATTTTATGGTGTAAAGGGTAAGAGTTCAAGTCAAAGCTGAAGACCATGATCTCTCATCCGTCATACGACACCACATCCAGAACAGTCGTTCATCTAGACCCGATAGAACCGCATGGATCAGGATTACTGTGGGGAATATGGAGTTATCGACACAAATCGCTACTTCCAACTTTACTGAACCAAAAGGAAGCCTTGTAGTAACTGTATCCAGAAGTGTTGTGATTGGCACCAATTTATTTTTAATCCTTAAAGAACTAAGCAGCCGCCAGCAACCACAAACATCTATGGAACTAAATTGTTTAATAAATTTTGAACCATTAATCCTATCAATACATTGAAATAATTGAGGTAAAATGCCATTTCTCTGCCTTTCCTTGGATGATGTGCGGCACGGATTCACCAATAAAACTCATGTAGTTTGACAAATGGCAGTAGCTCTAGATGCTTGTCTAGATATCATTAGTAAATGATATGTTTCTCTAAAAAGGTATTTTTTTCTTCAGTTTTCTGTGTTTTGATAAAATAACCCTTAGTGTATTTATTTCATTCATTTATTCATTCATAAGATAAAACGACACAGAAAAGGAAAATCTGCTTTTACATGTCAGCAAGTGGACCACATTATGAATGAAAAGGAGCAGAAAGAATAGCAATCCTATATTTTCAGCCCTTCTTTAACCAAATACTTGTGCCTTTACTGTAGTAATATCAAAGAGAATTGTGAAATCAACCTCTTAATATGATTAGTATCTGCCATCAATTAGTGCTGCAATTCATTATCTGCAAAAAAATGAAAAAAAAACATCAAAGAACTTACTCTTTAATTTTTCATTTTAACCTTAACCTAAGAGCCAAGTACTTAAGAAAAAAGTGAACATAAAAGCTTAAGATAAGCATACCCAGAACCATGAATTTACCGTGAGCTTTAATGAACACCTATGCAATCATTAAATTAAATACAGGAAAACTGAAAAATGCTAAACACAGATAATATTATAATTATAATAAACGGTGATAAATCAGTAGTGAAGGTTATATGGAGGGAGAAATTAATTTAGACGTGCACGCAAAAATATTTCTTGGTGAGGGAGAGGAAGAAACATCTTGCCTCCTGCAGACAAACTTATGTGATGATAAAAATATTTACTTATTCACAGATTGTTTTTCAGTGAGGGAGGTGGATTTCAACAAGGTCATTTAACATTTTGTGGAAAAACTGCTTCAAACACAAATTAAAAACTTGAGTCAGCTCTGGTGTTTAAAAAGGTGGCCCCGCTGTTGAAAGACACCATCAGGAAAAATGGTTATGAGCGGACAGACACTAAACATGTAGCTTCAGGAGAGGAGAGTTAGTTTTTTTTGGCAGGCTTCAGATCCAAAGAGAACACAGCCGCATGCAAAGTGCGTTGATTAACTTGCATTGTTTCTCAGTGTTGCTCTGTTAACAGTGTGTACTGCATTCAAATGAAGCGAAGAGAGTGAAAACGAGAGAGCGTCTAATTCAACCTCACAGCTCTGACACTCTCCCTTGCTCAATGCCCAATGTCTATTTCAAGACCCCCAACCCCCAGCCAGGGAAATTAATAATGAATGCATCCTGTCCGATTTAATTCGGCGCTAATTAGGTCAGGAAAGTTTGGGAGCAAAAGGTACAGTCCAGGCCACGTGGTCGGGTCTCTCAGCGGGCAGCCACTTTCATGTAGTGAGAGAAAGTTGAGCGTTGAACAGAGGGATGGCAGGGGCAAGACCAGTGCCAACAGCGCCAGCACAGGGACGAAGGGCCAGGGCTGGAGACAAAGATAATAAAACCAAGAAGTGGCAGCTTCAGAAAGCTACAGAAAAAAGCCACCAGGGAGATATCAACTGTGGGCTTTGACTGAGAGCAAAAAAAAGAGAGCGAGCGAAGAGAGCTGTCAGTCTGTTTGTTTGTACCGCGACCGCTGAGAAATAATTATTCCCTTTTAATTACAATTTGGAGAAAAGAAATGCGAACGCTCAGGCTTAGGATGCCCCCTCCGTCTCCAGACAGGGAAGCTGGTTTGGAAGCGAATGCCGCTGCCCAGACCGCCGAGTGAAGCGCCGGAGGACACGGAAAGCAATGTTATCACCTTTTGCACGCCGAGCCAAAGAATAAACGACTTTGATTCGACTGCGAGTGCACTTTGGCCAACTTGGGTGGCACTCTGCAGTTTCAGGAGAAACTCTCTGGCAGAGGGAGTTCAGAGCACTGGGAAGGAGGAGGAGGAGGAAAGGGGGACAGATGAAGGTGACAGCTATAGAGGTTAACCTCGATTTTAAGTCCCGGCGGGGTTGGCAAATCCCGCAAGGCTAGATATGGCTCTGATCTTTCACATCTAGCTCACAGATATTGTACCAGACAGTGCCAATAATATCTCCTCAGGATAGTACAGACCTAAAATGTACTTCAAAGGTCCCCCCAATATGCACTTCTTGACTTTGTTTTCATATCGTCTCCGAACAGTTTGAACAATGTGCTTGATTTCTGACGGCTTACTTTAGGTAATGACGTATAGAATAGATTTGAAGACTTTTTTTTTTCCTTTTCTTTCGTATGAAGATTGGCAGAGAGTAGCTGCTGCCGTGATTCAAATCATGCCAACCTGCTTAGTGGAGGCGATCCAGATGGAGTAGCAGTTCAAGTACTGTAAATCTGCCTGATTGGAGGGGCCCGGACATTTGTGGGAGAGGGGTGAATCTGATTCAAGTCCAGCTGTGATGCATTATCCACAAATAGCATCAAAACCTGCCTATAAACACTGTCTCTATTATAATACAGTAGAATTAAACATCAGTGTCTTAATGTTTCCTGTTGCTTTGAGACTTTTTAGAAACAGAAAAAACAAGAGATCAACTGGATTCTAAAACATCGCAAAGCACTTTTACTATAAACCTATATTTTATATAAAGGTTAACTTTTTGTTATTTACCCCGTAGGGAAAGTCGGTCATTACATTTTACCTAGCATTACCATTAGCATACATTAGGAGGAGTGAGATGCCATTCACGGCGCACAGGGACCAACTCCAGATCTTCATCAGTACCCTGGTCAGGGGCCCCAACAGGAAGATTAACCAATATGTAGAGGACCCAGATGGAAACCCACATGGTGTGGAAAGTAGGGGTAAACCCCAGACCTTCTTGCTCTCCACTCTACTCTCCACGTCTTTTATTGAATGAAGGGTAAAAAAAATTGCATCTACCATCGATAGAGTGCAGCTGCATTTAGTTAAAAAAAGTTACATCGTTATTTGCCCGTTTATATTTGACGCGTGAACATGCAAGACACACCGATACTGAACCTCAGCATTTAACCCATCACTGGCTAAACATGCAAGAACACACCATGTACTGCAGCCTAGGAGCAGTGGGCTGCAAATGGGGGTTAAGGACCTTGCTCAAGGGCACATCAGCCAACAACTTCTCCACCAGTTGGGAGAATTGAACTGGCAGTGCAAGTTGTAGCACTGGCGTCAAAACTGCTGAAAATGCACCAATATTGCACCAAATGCACCAATATATACCAGAAACTACACTGAATATATTAACAATCAAGAATGTTAAAACCGTTTTAGTTCAGGGGCCACATACAGACCAATATGATCTCAACTGACTCGGACCAGTAAAATTACTATAATAATAAACTATTAATAATCACAACTCAATTTTTCTTTTTCTTTTACTATAAAAAGGCAAAATTACATGAAAATGTTGACATTAACAAACAATCCTTTCACAAAACATGGGAATAACCTGAACAAATACGAACAACCTCAAATGTCCTAAGACAAACAAGTGCAATTTTAACAATATTCTACCTGTTACTGAATGTTTTGTGCTGTTGTAGATCCACTGTGATCTTTAAATATATAAATGATTATCTGAGGCATAATATTGCTATTATTTTTCTTAAGAAATTTGAGGTTGTTTATGTTTTTCCCATTTTCTAAAGGATACCTTGTAGATCCAATCATACATCTACAAGGCATCATTATTCATTCTGTAATTTTACCTTTTTCACTGTTATTATTTTACTGGTCTGGCCCACTTGAGATCATATTGGGCTGTTTTTGTCCCCTGAACTAAAATGAGTTAGACACCGTTGCTATAGAGACTCATAAGAATCACTATAAACCACTTAAATACATTTGCCAGCCTAGCAACAGTAATGCAACCGATCAATGATATATCAGTGTACCACGACTCACCAGCCACAGCTGAAATCTAACCCATAATCTGACTATTTTTTAACCAGTGCAAGGGGAAAAGGCAGGAAATATGAGTTATAATCTGTGGTTTCATACACCAACGCCCAGAGTTACCCACATTCCGATACCTGATAAAAATTAATCAAAAACAGCCATTATTAACCAGTGCATGAGGATTACAAATTAGATCCAGGGAACAATACAAAGGTTAGATGTCAAACCAAAACTGATAACACATTACCCACTTCTCCTTGTGCTACTTAATGAATGCTGACACCGACAGCGAGACAAAAGCATGTACTAATCAGTGCATAGCGGCAACGAGATCATGAAAACTTAACAGCGAACAGCTTCACTCTTATTCTCAAGACGTGGATTTCGCACAAAAAAGGTCAACACAAAGGTCATTTTTATCACCGACCAAAAGATTCGGCTCGACAAAAAGCAGGATCTTGAGTCATTTTAATGAAATGATAAAGACGCCAGATGAGCGACTGGCGACAAGGTGTATTTGTGTCGTTTTTCTTTTGATATTCTGCCAAACACGGAGGAATCGGATGTGATTTCCCACTCGGGCAGCAGGAATATCAGTCAGTGCCTGGGAAACCTCACCCTTCACTGCCAGACAAACAAGACTTATGTTTACTGTGGTACAAAAATAGACGGAAACCGAGGAGGTAAGCAATACACACAGCAAGGAGGAGATAAAATTCTAATCTGCGAGACAGACTACGTGGTTTTATCTGATGCAACATGTTGAACTTGTTTTCCATGTTTTCAGCTACTGGAGAAAAACTAAATATTCCTTGATATACAAAAAGTGCTGATACTCATCGGTACTTTCCTCCCAAGTCAAACCAAGCCTTTGTGAATTAATTTAAACAAGAGAAACAGGAAATTGACCTCTATGGGGAGAGCAATCTGAATGAATGAATCCAATTTCAATAAAGTGTAGAGGAGAAAAAGAAGCAGGAAAAAGGTTTGGAGAGTTGTGGCACGAAACAAAGTCGACAGTTCAAGCGTTTCTTTTTTACTTTCTGGAGTCATTCAGGCCCAGACCTGCTCACTGGATTTTAATACCAATAGACCTTTCTCCATCCTTTGGGAGCAGAAAAAAGGAGAAAGATATAATCCTTTTCCCTGTAGAAAATGCCTGCAGGAGAGAAGACTCGCACAAATTATTCTCATAAGATGGTATGACCTTAGCTACACTTTATTCAAGGCTTCTTACCTCCACAATTTAACTGCTGTTCTTTTTTTTTTCCCCTTGACAACTTCTTGCCATGCATGAATCACAGGTTAAATGCATCCCTTTCAACGGCTGCACACCCAGGCGACGGAAATATAATTATGTTTTACAAGTCGACTCTTATCTGTAGCCTCCTTCATTTCCCCACCGACTCTCGGCATATTTTGAGGGCTTTTCAGAAGTACTTTACGGTGTGTCAGGTTGCTGTTCCTCCGTGTAAATGCACTATTGTATCAGTCAAAAAAGGTCTCCACGCTCCATATGGGGGGAAAAAAACATGGTGTAAATAACCTCTGTGGTGCACTTTATACTTTCTGATAAGGTTACTGTACAGAGAATGAGCCAAATGGTACAAAGTAGGCATTGAATGGAAACTAAATTGTTTTTCTTAGCCACACATGCTTCAAATCCATAACAATACTTAAGATAAACTGGAGAAAAACCAGTGTGTATCTGACAATGTTGACCATCTTGTCCTTCTATTGACAGTAAAATATAATGAGTCAATTGGTACAACAGTTAAATCTGATATGAAGCCTGAGGTTTTAGTTAAGAGTAGACGGAAGTAGTAATTTAGTACTTGTTTAATGTGTTTGGATGTATTTTTTTTCCGCAAATATGTCAAATATATTTGGTAAATAATAGTAAAAATCTACCAAATTATTTTTAACTATTCCTGTTCAAAGTTACACTGTATTCATATGTATCAGAATATATATACTTTTAGCTTTATCATGTCTTTTTTTTTTTTTAGTTTCTTTGACAAAAAAGCCAAAGTTAAGACATCATCTTTGTTTCAGGAATCTAGTCTTTACACACAGGAGCATTTTTTTTTCTTTCATTATTTGTATTCTTATTTATTTCTTCCAAATGAAGTCAGTCTAATGTAATGTATACATGCTTCAAAGTATTTGGGGGAAAAAGAAAATAAATAAATACATTTTCTCATGGTTCTTTGTTCTCCAAATTAAGCCATTCTGAGGTTTTATGTTGCAAAAAAAGGCATCAACAAACCACGTGACTGTGTTGTAATGGACATCCTGTCACAACAACAGGGATGTAATACTGTTGATTTCTAGCCACAATTAAAGAAGACACAAAAAAGACACTACGCATTGAGAAAAAACATCAACCGAGACTACACAGGGAGCCATCTGTAGGACCAGTGTAGTGTCATCTGGATCAGATATTTTTTGCACTGTGCGTCTTTTTACATCAATCCTGAGCATAGACTCCCCACAGGAACAGAACGCACTGGAGCTCACACTGACTGACAGGTTGGATCCATTGTTATTTCTGCAGAATGAACCTGCGCAAGTGGAAGTCTACATGTCAATTCAGCATGGAACATATCCATAAATTCTCCCAAACTACACACAATCCACTTTTCTCCACACTGACTGCTCATGTAGGTATTGCTGTTTTATGTACACCGTATATAGATGTATGAGCGGTGCAGAATAATATGCCGTTCATGTCAAACATATCAGTGTATTGTAGGCCTGCTAGTAAATGCTTGAATGCTCCCAAATCACTTCAGTTGAGCTCCCAGTGGCCAGGGTTGTGCTTGTAGAGAACATCTCCCAGGTGGAGACAAAGAAGCATGATTTATAAAGTAACTGGATTCTCTGACGGAACCGGAGTTGGAATCCAGATCGAGTGAGATGACCGACATGGAGGAAAAAATATTTGTATGACAATTATGATGCAAGCTCCACTGACATACATTTTGATGTCATGTTTCAGCTACAGTACAGTCATATTCTTCAAGGTACTGATGAAAGACACAATAAAAACTAAGATAACATACAAAATCTAAAATAAGGAATGCATCTTTAAGTCTCTTAGGTGAATGCCAGGTAATAGACAGGTCCCAACATAGTAATATAACAGCACATGTATTCAATAAATGTCTGATATGGAGTCCGAAACACAAAAAATATTAAATATTGCACAAACAATAAACAAGCACCATATTCTGCCTCTTAAACCACATGTAGAATTAACATTGTCTTGGAGGTGTTGTGTTTGTGACTGTATCCATTTTGGCTTTTACCCATAATTCCTTAGTAGCACTCATTTTTACTCCAGTCATGTAATCCACACTTTATACTCAAAGCAGTTTCTTTATAATTCACCCTTTGCCAATTTTCCTGCTTTTAATGCTGCCATTCATGACACTTTTAATCAATTTTAAACAACTTAATAGAAATGAATTATGAGAAACGCATACCGTACAGCAAAGTGGTGTTATGACTGCACTATGGAAAATTGGAATCATTTAGATAAACTGACAACGCACACAGAACAAAAGAAAGCCTTGGATGACATAACTAGAATTAGGAAATTATATGTGAAGTGATTTGCTCAGACATCAAAGGACAGGTGTCTCCAGGTAGACAAACCGCTCTGAACTGAGCTTGTATCAGGCGTCTAATCAGCTTCCATTGTTAATGCTCTGATATTCCTCATTAGCTCCCATTGTTAACAAGCACATTTAATAATGAGAGCTCTAACACCGATGGCACAGCTTAAAAAATTATACAATTTCACTCAAACTCGTCTTATTAAACAAGCAACAAGAAAGAACAACTAGAAAGACAGATAATGCAGAGAAACGGCAAAAGAAACATCTGACAGGTAAACAAACAGGAGAACTGAGCAAAAAAAAAAAAAAAAAACCTTCTACAAATAGAGACACAAATGAAAATAGAGCGGAGACAAGACTGTGTGAAACAAAACCAACAGTGTTTGTGAGGAAAAATACCTGCCGGGTTGCTGCCACCTCCGCAGTTAGTTACCGTCGATCCCCGGGGAGACGCTCTCCTGGGTTCCTGAAAACATGAAAGCAAAGAAAGGAAACAAAACAAGGGCGTCAGGAGTCTCAAAGCTCAACACTCATTATCCCTCAACTGTTACATAACCTGTTCAATTGGTGCGCTGACAAGGTGAAAACGATATCGCACAAAAGTCAAAGTCCTGGAAATATGGTACATTTTCGCTTGCAGACACGTTTACAGTTGGATTAAGGGCACAAAAGCATCAGAATGTCGGCAAAATTAATTATTAAACAGTTATAATCTGGAGTTCAATGTGATATTTTTCTCCAACGACTGCTTTTTATTTTACAAGAATTATGTCATGAATTGATAGGATTAGTGATTTAAGAGTTATTAAACATTTTAGATCAGTAGATGTTTTTGGTGACCAGTAGATGTTTAGGGTCTATGAAGGTTAATTGATAAAAAATAAATAAATAT
>JAPQRQ010000013.1:8548844-8559446 GCA_037367365.1 Apogon talboti | reverse complement strand
CTCCACCTACCCACCCACCACCTCATTACCTCCTCTACCTGATGGGCCCACTTCTCTCTCGCCTCCCCCTCTCTTCCTCTCCACTTTTATTTATATATTTATCTATTTTACCCCAGCTTTGCGGGTTACCGTTTTTAATATCATCGGTGAAACATGATTATTACCTCTTAATGCCCAAATTACGGGGGCATTCTTTTTGTCATCCTCGCCGTTGCATTTTTCCCGCGTAGCACCCTGTGGCAGGAACATCTTTATCTCCCCATGTGCTCCTAGTTTTAAAACCTTTACCCCCGCTGTTTGAAAAATATTTCTCATTTTCCTCCCCCATGGCGTGGAGAAATCCCCATAGGCAAACCATTAGTGATCTTTCTGCCTTTCCCAAACACTTATTACTATCACCCGCACTCCTTGAGCTGCCTCATTGGCTTTTGGTAAATTATGCAAATAAGGTGATGTTCGAACATATAGTTTTTCTGTTTTTCTGCAACTGCGCAAGTTTGCACAGCCTTCCACCGAGCAGCCGCGGCACCATTAAAGTGACTGAGCACGTCAGCAAGATTTATGCATCAGTGACAAATTATAATGCTTTGTCGCTAATTTCCCCGCTGCTTCTTCTTCGCACAGGTTTAGTTATGTGTTTGCCTTTTGGGAAGGCCTTTGGTTGTGAGTTTAAGTATTTGGCTCTCTTTTTTTTCCCTCTCTGTGCATATCAATGTGTCACTTCACTTCACATCTGCAGAGACAGGAGGCTGCAACCCAAGCGAGTCGCTCCGGCGTTTGACTCATTACAGACGATGCAAAATCTATTTTGGAGTTTCACTTTTCTTTAGGAGAATCTGTTAAGTTCCTCTGAAGTGGAGAGAGGATGAAGACATTTCTTATTGCTTGATTCCACTTGTATGTTATTAGGATTAATCATTGCATTATTTTACAAACACCTTATGAACACCCAAACACTCTGATTAGCTTTTTGATGATCCAAAGTAGAAAAAATGTGAATTCTTTACAAAGACAATACACGTAAAAACATCGCAATTCCCTCATGTCACATTTTAAAAGGCTGAGTGGAAAAAAAAAAGATGTAAAAAAAAAAAAGAAAAAGCTCCACCAGAGGGGATTCAGCATCACTGACACCCCTTCCACACCAACCCACTGGCATCCCACCTTGCTTTGCTTCCTCTCGCCGCACTGTATAATTGTTTTTCATTTACTTTGTCCGTGGCTAGCTGAAAAGATGGGCCGTTTCAATGAACAGATTAAGGCCTGCGAGCACAAACAAATGACAAATCCCTCTTAACCCTATGAGCTTCTTGCTTTACGCCCCCCACAAACACACCTCACCCCGTCAAACATTTGGCTCTGGCAATGTTATTAAACACAACTTTGTAGATTTACTTCCTTCAAAAGTGCCATTTAACCAGGCGGCAGGCAGGAAGGAAGCAGCGCTGGGAGGGGAATTACAGGTTGCCAGCGTTTCGTCTTTGCGGAGGAGTGACAGGGCCGTCATTTTGCCGGCGGGGCCACCTCCCGTGTTGTTGTGACAACCGGTCATTATACATCACCGAGATGCTCTCAGCTGCAGGTTTCAGCCCAGATGCAAATGGACACAAATGGGCTCCGACCGCGACCAAGCTAATAACGTCCTTTTCATCAGCTTCGATTCCTTTTTGTTTTTTCTTTTTACTCTCCTCTGTTTCCCTCCTTCCCCGAGCTTTATCTCTCCCGACACTTCCCCTTAAGGTGGACGGTTGAGAGTTTCAAAGATATGTCAAGAATTTGATGCATTCCAAGCACGCACTTGTTGGTAACTGTCTAAGTATTCAGCAACACAGTTAAACATACAGTGACAGGGCTAAAATAGAGCAAAGCAAGACGCAACTTACTCCTATACAAGGTACTGAAAAGGATTTGGCCTCAAAAATGATCTGACTTTACATCTATATCTACTGCAGATATCTAATACTTCAAATCTAAACTTAAAACCTAACATCAGCAGGGTAAGTCAAGTCTTTTCTTCTCAATTCTCAATTTCTGTCCCTCATTTTATATAGTAGGTAGTAGTATATAGGTTTTTAATCATGTTTTCAGCAGCAGAAAAACAAGGCAACCTTAAAAAAAGGTCAAGGTTCACAAAGACCCTGTTAAAAGGAATAGTTTGATTCCTGGGAATAAAAAATATTGCTCTAAGAGACTAGCAAAGAATATTTAGACTAAATTTTTTACATGTGGTTTGCATTAAAGTCTGAATTCATACACAATGGGATAAGGCCATTTTCTGGTTAGGGTTTTAGATGTTATTTAATATATTCAGTGTTATTTTGGATTTATTTTTTGCAGATTGTGAGATTATCTTGGCATGTTTTTCCTTGTTAAACTGAAAAAGCCCAACTTATTCATAATACTAAAGATTTTTTAAAAATGTAACAATTTTTTCTATTGTCTGAATAACTCATCCATAGGAGAATTACAGATAATTGACACTCCTATTTATTCTGCAAAATAGCTGAGAATTTTTCAGGTCAATTTTGATTAAAAACAAACCTAAAATTTAAGTAAACTTAGTAAGTTTAACTTATTTACCCATTGCATTTCTACCCAAACAAAACTAATATCACACCCAAGCACACAACACTGGAGTTTTGCATCAATAGGATCCACCTTAAAACATCCAAATATTCTCTCTGAGGGTATTTAAACCATTCCATCAGCATCTCTCTGTTTTTTTGTCCTTAAGCTCTTGTTCCTTAAAAAGATTTCATCAAATGGAGGCTAGCTTTGTGCTGCAATTTAGCAAAGAGAAAACAAAACGATCATATTGTTTTTGGTAATGCGTGCTCTCATTCTAGGGGTCAGATTTGATTTGAGTCCCAGTCCATTAGCGGAAGTAAAACGGCGGCGTTCGGATAAACAGTAGCAGCAGGGGACAGCTTTTTACAGACAGGAACCATCTTTCTTCTGCAGGTCTTTTGGTGTTAAAAAGACAAAATGTGACAGGTGCATACAAGCTAACAGCTATCTACTGTGTCAAGGCTGCAAACCTAGTACACTATGCATCTCCGAGATCGAACTATAAACTTACAAACAATAAATATTAATGCTTTAATGTTACATTTCACAGGAAAAATGTACGTATCTTCTTGATTAGTTATATACAAATTAACATCATGCAAAGTAAATAAGAGCCAATAAAACAAATCTACCAGTATTCTACCTGACAGCCTATTTATTCTTCATTCCAGTGGAGACGCTATTACAAAAAATCGATTGGACATTACATTACATTAACTTTTAAAACTGCCTGGCACTGGATATGATGCTCCAACCATCAGTCCCAATAAGTACTAGATAAATCGCCATCCAAAAAAAAGGACATCCATCAGACAGAATGGCTTCCCCCTCAAGGGTCTTATCCTAAGTCAACCCAACACGAGAGGCTGGGAATTAAAAAGCACTGATTACTATTGTGAATTATCTTTTCCGGAGCAGAAACGCACAAGCTGCTTTGAAAACGCACAGTGAGAAGAATCCCCAGTCAGAAAGCGACTCCAAACATGGATAATACCATTTGAGGAATCTTCTCATTGGTGTTGGTGAAGTCCAAGATTTATCTTTGAACATAACAAGGCGAGTGTTCATAAAATGCAGCTTCAGTTGGATAATTGGATCACTTGGTATAAGATTAATTGTGTCATTACACTTTATACTTCGTGAGCAAGCCGGTGTTTTCCCTTGGCATATTAAAATGTTTAGTTTTATAACAAAAGTTCGACGTCCGCAACACTAGCAGGGTTGCGAATCCAAAGTTGGTGTAATTTTTTTGATTCAATGTTTAAAGTTTCTGCTTTTACAGGAGAGGTTACACTGGTCAAAACAGACCAAAGCAGAACAAACTCCATTATGTCAGTGTCCTTGAGAAGATGAAGACACGTTACCGCAAGAAAAAAAGAGAGGAAATAGGATTTAGGATGTCTGGGCCAGAATTTATACTTCCTTGTTCTGCGATAAAGTGCTCCATAATCTGAAAATAGAGTTTCCTTTAAAATATTACGTTTGAAGGCTGAGGATGGAGGGGGTAGAAAAAGCAGAGCTCAAAGCAGACCTCATAATCTAATAAATTGATTTGCAATATCCTCTGAAACTGTGAACTGATAAATGTAGCTTCTCATGTCGCCCCGCCTCGTCTGCAGCTCTCTGCTTAATGTGCTTGAGCGCATTGAAAAGACAAAAGAACGGCCCCAGTAGTTTAGAAAACTATTCCAGTCGCCTTAATGTAAGAGCTCATCTGGGCCTTGCTAGTGGTCACCCAAGGATTAGGGGCTCGCTTTCTCTGCAACAACCCCTCCCGCTTTTTTTTTTTTTTCTCCACCACTTCTATTATTTGACCAAAAGCTTGGGTACACTCGAGACGAGGCATTAAACACTGCCGGCAAATGAAAAAAAAACAAAAACAAAAACAAAAAAAAACAGATTATCCTTGGATATGAACTCCCATGTTCTTGGGATTGCCGGACAGCTGTAGCCAAAATGAACAATAAGCAGTTGACTTGGGGGCCGTGAGCACTGGAAAGTAAGATCCGTTGACTTGTAAAGACCATATGGGCCCCGAAATGTAAAAAATAGAAGTAATCTGAGGCCCCTCTGGAGAGCCCTACACTCATTCCTAACTGCCGCCTTTCTACTGTCTAGCAGGAAAGACTTACCACCCATGATTCCACTGGGCGGCTGTGTAAGATGCCGCCCTACCCCCTCGCCAAAACATTACAGCGCACAAAAGCGAGGAGGAAAAATAACTAAATGTGATTTGCACCCAAATCCTCTCTAGTCCTCAGAGTGTGGCATGAAACGTTAGTTTTCTAGGAGAGGAAGGGATCTCCCCAGGGTATTGTGTCTTCTAATGGCTTATTTATCATTGTCGTCAGCCACGTGCATTATCGTTTTGTCTGCCGCTGAGGTGTACCTGAGGCCTGCGAGGGATTACCGGAAATCTGGACCGCCGTCAAAACTGGCGCAGAAGAAACGACGAAGAAGACGAGCGGCTCTTGGTTTGGCACTCCAGCTTGGACCACACAGATCACAAGGGACATTCGCATGAAAACATCCTCCACTCTGTATTTAATAAATGCCACTTGACATTGGGAGAGGCTTTAGCGGTGATGCAGTGCACCCCCCCCACACACACACGCTTCGGAGGAATGAGGACTTGCTCTGGATTTGGACAGTTGGAGGGGCCTATCTCCACACTGGCAGGAAGCATCAGGGATTTCATGGCTGTTTGCCCACCCTGGTGATTTTCCTCTGTCTCATGCCCCACTTGGGCAGACTTTCTATGTTCTGTCGTCTGAGTTGCTTTGGTTTCATTCACAAGGATATTTACATATTTCACCGGCTGCATGTGTGACCTCTGTGCATCACAACACAAAACGGATAAAGACACACAGTGCTTCTAATTACTGCTGGTTGTGTGGATGAACCAGTTCACCAGTTTAATTTTTCATACTGTTACCCCTTTTAGACTGCTGTCGCCAATTCAACTCCATACTCCACTGTTTTTGTAATGAGGTGCTGTTCAACACTCTGTGAATGCACATACAGTATGTTACCTGGTAATCTATGACAAATTTTTGGTAACAGTTTTATTAATTTCATGGACATTCAACTGAATTTTGGAGGAACTGATCATTAGCAGAATCAATAAAATAATCTACAGACCTGAGAATCGAACATTTGTTTTATCAACAGTGACAATTATGGGAAATGTCACTAATTTGCATCACAGCTATTGCAGGTGCTATGTTCAAATTAACAATGTCCACTTAATTTAGCATCTGCTTGACAGAAACAACACAAATAATGACTTTTTTAAATGTAATTCTAAATAAATGTAGCCACTAAGGGGTTAAACTGGAGCTATATATGGCTTCAATAGGCAGTAATATGGTTTGCTACTAGAAATGCACTGTGTACAGTGCATTGATATAACACACTTTATCCCTCTTACACACAACTCAATTATGCATAAACTATTACTTTTTGCAAACTTACAGATGTGATAACAATCCGTCTGTGCAGCCACATGGTCCCAACAGTCCAAATTTAGCTTTGAAAAGGAAGAAATATTACAGCTGTTGGGACATTTTCTCCATTCATATCTATTGTATTACTAATTGTAACGTGTCCATACACCACTGCGAGTTTTTTGTCCACTCTGCACTTTATGCATGGAATATGTTGCAGAAAAACTGAGCACTGAGTTAATCTCATTGAGTGCTTTTAAGTCCAAACAGAGAGATCTGGAGGCCGACTCCACAACATGCCCTTTTTTTTCTTCCATAAATCTCCCTGTAAGTTTTTTTTTTCTTTTTATTTGTCTTATGCTTGTGTTTTAACTGTGTAACCCTTGAAAAAGAGGTTCTCAATGTCAGCGGGATTTTACAAGCTAAATAAAGGTTAAAAAAATACAATTCTATACCTTCTGTTTTTACCATCTTGCCCTATTGTGCAATAAAACAGACCCAGGAAGGTAAAAGGTTTGGCTTCTTTACATTTAATAATTGTCTTGATTGGAAACAGCATGATGCAACAGTTCAGACATATTTTATTGTTTTTTTAATCTAGTTATTTCATAAAATGTCCTTTGCAGTGGATAGCATAGTAAAGCTGTGAAACGCTTGGCCCTACAGAGGACAAAAATGCCTTGCTCGGTCTCAAGAGGATATTGCATCTTTTTTGTGCAGTCAAGAAGACCCTGTATGAATCTATATCTTCACTGAAGATAATAAACTTATATAAACATTCATCAAAAAACATTATAAATTCCACTGTGATCTATATATGTACATAGTCTATACAGTTTTTATTACTATTATTATTTGTTTTCTTGCACTATCTTGTTTATGCATGTACACTTTTTCTTGCACTTTATTCTATTGCTGCTTTGACCACTGAATTTCCCTGTTGTGGGATCAATAAAGTCTAATCTAATCTAAACCATAAAAACCAATAAGCATTAGAAGATTTCTGCTCACACTGCCCAGTATTAACTCTGATACCTGGTACTTATTTACTTAAAAATAGAAAAATCGTCTAATTCAGACCCTGCACCGCCATCGGATACACATAATAAACGAAGGTGGATTAAAATGAGGTGTTTTCTATCCAGCTGCATTACACATACAGCGTGTTTTCTCTTGTACATCAGTGTGTGCCCATTGGCTGTGACCGTCGGGGTGGGGGCGGGATAAAGAGGTGCGCTAATATGTCTGGAGGGTCCTAACATCTGCATAGCCTCGGAGAGAAGCTGTCCTACCCGACCAGCCGGCAGCTGTGGCCGCCTCTGCTCGGCCTGTGGGCAACGGCGAATCAGTTTTGGCTTCTTTTTTTTTTTTTTTTTTCCTCCCGTCTTTGTTGTTCTTGTTCTCTCTGTGTTTGTAAAACTTTCTAAGCGTTCCTGTGTTTTCAGTCGGTGAACAGAATAAATAACCAGGGCCCTGTGATTACATCTTAGCGCACCGCAGACGGGAAGGAAAACTTAAAATAGTCACCAACCTGAATTTTCACATTAAGTACAGCTGGGGTGTGTCAGAGCCCGCAGCACCACTAATATAATGTTTGACTGCCAAACAATATGAAGCCTGCACATACATGTACACACACATTACACACAGGGAGTATCGAGTCTCATCTTTCCACGGCAGGATGATATCACCCACACTGCTTTTCCACCTTTTCACACACAATTACCAACCCGCAAAGCATTCTCGCTCACTCTGAACTGGAATAGCTGAGGCTATAATTACAGCAATCAGCAGTGTTGACTTCACAACACCCCAACACAAAGTCCACTTCTGCTCACACACTGTGGACATCGATTCACACCCCGAGCCGGGTCACCTCGGTGTGGAATATAGGGGACGGTCATGATGGATGGGGCGTACGCTTTCCAGGCCGCTGGTCATCATCGGCTTTGGCGCTGAGGAACCCCCATTTCCTGCTCGGCGCTGACCCCGTCCTGCCCCCCATCAGCCCCGGGACGGGTCCAGGCATTCAGTCACATGGGGGAGGGATGGGTAGGACGCCAGATCACAGCCCACACAGCAGAGTGCAGCTGATTAATGTGGGTAAACACCACAGGAATTGTCACTTTTTCTGAGGTTACTTAAGCACAAAGTAAATAAGAATAATCACAATGATAATAATACATTTCATTGGTGCAGCAGAGATAAAGCGCTTAGACAAGACTAATAATAAATAAGCCAGACACATATTAATAACGGGGTTAGAGAGGAAAAAGGACAGACGTACGGTGCTTAGGTTGGATGTTTCTGCATTTCCTTGACATGAAGGGAACAAAGGAAATATCACAAATGTTTATGAGGTGCCTCCAATGTAAAGGGTGCTGGAGATGAATAGGCAGAATATGGAAAAACCTGAAAAATAATGAAGCGACACATAGGTCAGTCTACAAAAATGAGTAAAGATATACATACAAGTAATATTTCTGTTGGATCAGCTCTGTTATATGCATCTACTGATCTAAAATTCATAACTTTTGACGCACTCGTCTTAAAATCCTAAAACAATACACGACTAATCATAGACACTAATATGTGTTAATAATTGGTATAAAATGCAGTTTGTTGTCTTTTCACGGGCATCAGATATGACTCATTTGGACATTCAGAGGCTCTGTAGTCATCCTCTACAACATTAGTTTTCCAGCAAAACCCATGGAGTTTGAACAAAGATAATATCAAAAATGTTGCTTCCAAAGTAAAAAGTGCATAAAGTGCGGGAGATGAATATAGATAATATGGAACAAATGGAAAAATAATGAAGCTACACACAGGTCAGTCTACAAAAAGGAAAATCCCTCAAAATATATACATACATGTAATATTTCTGATGGTGCAGCTCTGTTATTGCACTCTGACTGGTAGTTTTTGGGTTTTTTTCCATCAAAAGTTCCCAAAACCACTCATTTTTACTAATATTCCTGCTATTATTACAACGGCGTGAGCACATTGAGGGTGTACTCGTATTTGTCTGGTTTTGGAGGTAGACAAAGAAAAATACCGTGAGAGAAAAATTATGATATTCATTTCAATTAGGTACAATTCCTCTTAGCTGCAATCTATCATAGTCAGTGCTCACTTCCTGTCTGAAATGAAACATGAGCTCTTCAAAGTTGATGTTGTATAATCTTTTGTGGCCCCCGGATGAACTCCTGGCTGAAGTGAAGACAGTGAAAAAAATGCATGAGAACAAAAAAGGACAGGATTTTTTTTTTAAAAAAAAGAGAAAAAAAAGAAAGAAAATTTTCCTCATTTCATGTGTTTCATAATCTTTCCAAAGTATATTATGAGTCCTCCAGTCACTCACAACATCTATGTATTAAAAGAAAAATGAAAATCTGCTATTATTTTTTACTGGGAACTCCAATCCTCAGTCCTTTTTTTTTTTCCAGTGTGAGACGTGTAATTTGTGTACATGGCCTCTGGTGTTGTTTTAGGCAGCGCTCCAAAGCCACTCTAAAAAGGTATGTGGCTTTGGCGGGGAGAATAAACAGCCACCTCATTTCATTCTCCCACGTCTCGGACGCTCGTCTCTGCTCCTCTCGACCCTGCCAGCTCCCCGATTCCAAAGAAAAGCACACATAAAACACAGCACTTTGGGGAAATCAAGAGGCAGGAGAGGGAGCACAGGGCTGGATGGCTAAAAAAGGCCACGCGCTGATCCCAGGCCAGTGAAAACAGACCGCCACGCTCAAAAACAGGAACAGGACAGCATGGCATTTGTTTTCCAAGTTCACTCAAATAGAAATCTACAACGTGTGTTTTCTTTAAATTCATACTTTTCATTTCTGAATGAGCCATTAGAAGGCCAAATATAAGAACAGTGATGATTTTATAGAATTTTATGTCATATTTCTTAGAATTACATAATGGAAATTTTTGGAGTTTGGCATCTGTGATTAATAATGGAAGGTACTTTACAGCGGAAAGGTTTTTTTTTTTGTTTTGTTTTTTTTTTTTAAGTAAAGCTGTGAAACTCTTGTCCCCTACAGATAACAAAATGCATTGCTGGGTCTTACAACATATTTCTCATAATTATATAGTGGAAATTTTTGGCAGCTGTGATTATTACTAAATAATATTCTATACATCCTCCAGAGACTTTTTTACATTAAATGTACGTGCCTTGATTGGAAACGGCCTGGTGCAGCATGTTTTTTTAGTCTTTAAAAAATTTTTTTTTTGTCTTTTTCCTTATTTGTGTTATACTTGTGTTTTAACAGTGTAATTTTGTGTTGTTTTACTACCAAACCCTATTGTGTAATAAAAAGAGACCCAGGAAAGGAAAAGTTCAGGCTTTTTTACATTAAATAATTTTGTCAAATGGAAAAAGCATAATGCAACAGTTTTATCAAATATATTTTTAAAAAATTTTTAATGGAACATCCTTTGCAGTTGCCTTTTTTTTTTTTTTAAGTAAAGCAGCGAAACTCTTGTCCCCTACAGAAGACAAAAATGTATTGCTGGGTTTTAATAGGATATCACAACATATATCTCTTTAAGTAGTGGAATAGTGTGTGTGTGTGTACAC
>JAPQRQ010000013.1:8526900-8538254 GCA_037367365.1 Apogon talboti | reverse complement strand
CACACACACACACACACACACACACACACACACACTGCCTGACACAGCAAGCAAGAGAGCAGTGCATACATAAGAACACACACTCGGCATGGCTGGAACATTACACACTCAGAAGTGGGGCACTATGCGTGTTTAAACACACAGGCCCAGAGACTAACAAGTAGAGTCATATGCACACAGATGCAGAAATAGTCCCTGCACATCTCACAACACACATCGCACAGCTGTTGCATGGCTCGCTCGGAGAGAGAGAGGGAGACAGGGGGGGAGAAAGAGAGAGAGAGAGAGAGAGAGAGAGAGAGAGCGCATGTATTTATTACAGCAAGACAGTGAGACAGCAAGAGAGAGATGCTAAACGCATGCATAAACACATGACTCACTATGGACAGTACATACATACACACACAACAGCTGCAAGTATCACACATGCACTCAAACACACTTATACTTGTGTGTTCCAACACATAATCAACCTCTGCATCACAACAGCCAATATTTCTTCTCAGTTAAAGCTGTTAGATTTCCAGGCAGAATTATCCTAAATATCGTGCAGTTTTGGAAAAAGGGGAGATGATGATGATGATGATGATTTTAAGGCCCATTATAAAAAATATTAACATATCACCATGAAAGGATGCTGGCTTCACAAGGTTGTAATAAACGTGTTTTTTTGCAGCAGTTTTGATTGATTTTTGCCAGAAAATAATAAAATCCAGTCACAAATGTATTATTCCACACACTGTTTTATAATATTGTCATCATATTAGTCTTTTTTTTTTAGATTTTTCAGGAAACACAAAAAAACTTAACCAGAAATTGAGTATATGATTATTTAGTTGAAAAGTTGTTTTTGGCAATTATTTTAAGAAGGTGACAATAATACAGTACTATCATATCCCACATAATGATTCATAGATAAAAACAAAACAACCAACATGCCTCATTAGATGTTGGTCAGTTTTAGTTGTGATGTTATTTTGAACGCTTTTCAGGATTTTTTTAATCAAGTGTATGATTGCAGAACTGGGACTAAGTGATGGTGTTATTCCAGGTACAAGTATGGAAGTTTCAGTTTCAGTTTATTTCATATATGCAGCAAAACAAAGTAATCCCACTTTAGTCCTTAGAAATAAAACAGACTGCAAGAAAACATGAAAAGCCTATACATATACATGAAAACAAAATATGCCGTCATTTGCATATTTGAAGAGGAGTGGAAGGAAGTATGAATTAAATAAGACTTAAATAATATGACTTATTTTTCAGGAAACAAAAAAAACGCTTAACCAAAAACTGAGTATTTAATGATTTAGGTAATTATTGTAGGAAGACAGGACAGAGTGAATTTTACCTCCACCCACCAAGTAAAACTGTAATTTATATCAATGCAATATTGTAATTATTAAAAAATGTTATCAAAATGCAAAAGTCAGCTTGCACCTTCCTCATCAATCACAAAATTGTAAAATCGACTGAATTAATCCAAGCCTGCAGTACTAAAAGTGACCCCAAATCCCTGGCAGCACCCCTGGTCTTGGATAAATACCAGTTTTCCATCTTAGTTTCATTATATACGGAGGAAAAATGACAACAGTCAGTAAAGCAATACGTTAAGAAGGGCAAAGACTGAACTGATGCGTCTTAATGACACTTTCCACAGCTGTGTGTGCCATGTACATGGCTCACAGGGCATCTCCAACCTTATCATGACAGCAGCGAATAAGACTTTAACAATTACTAACACTTACACATAGATGCTAGATAATGTCTCCCACAGAGGCAAACAAATCACATTTATTCCAGTCAAAGAAATCTACTTCCTGTAATTACCCCACATGGTAAACAAAGACAGGAAAGGAAAAAAAAAAGAAATAAAAGCAAGAAAATTTACAATCTATAATTTTTTTGCAGACCATTTCAGCTAATGATATTGTAATAAGATGCCTCACAATGGAGTGGGAATGGAAAACGTAATTACATGCATTAGTTTATCTAAGCGCTTGTACCGTTGCAGATCCATCAGTTTTTCAGAGCTCATCTGGAAGCCCATGCATCACTGTCAGGGCCCGTTTGATGGGGGGAAAACGTGTTCATTTGTTAGCCTCGTTTAAAAGATGGCGCCTCAGATTCACTTAGGCCCAGACGGAGCAGAGCAGTTATGACAGCGCCATTATAAAAAAAAAAAAATACACAAAAAAAAAAAGAGAAAAGGTCTGAGATGGAGCGCTGCGCAACTTGGCAACTTCATCAGCTTTTTGCATTAAGGTGATTACAGCCAATGAGAAGAGCCTCTGCCGTGTTGTGGATGTTAATGACGAGATGATAATGCAGTGCGTTATAAACACAATGAAGCCTGAGACATAATATTCACTTGATATAAACCTGGTTGAATCAAAATAAAATCAGCTTTGTCCAATTTCTCTACAGTGTACTGTCTGATCCATAGAGGTCCCAGTACAGTTCCTTGTGGAGCTACTTTCCTGCTCTATTTTTTTACATGCAAAAATATGCACAGGACAAAACATCGTAGTTACTCTACACTTAAATTTGTATTTGTTCTCCTTCTTTCATAGTAGAATAAAATATGTATAAATAATAGAAATAAGTATGGTTTCAATTAAAGATAGTGTTTTAGCAGTGACTGAAAAAGACGTGTTTCATACTGATAGATTTTTTATTAAATGTAAATATTACGCCTTTTCTGATGGTATAAAAAAGTGTTTTGTAAAGGTGTTTTTTTATTTTATTTATTTATTTTATTTTGGCTCTGTGCTCAGGCCAATTTGTGGATATTTTCCTTTTGATTTGGTGATCATTATTTCTGTGTTGTGGCTTATGACATAATTTCCAGCAAGAATGTTTGCTTTTTGATATATTTATTAAATTAAAGTTACTTTTACAGGTCTTTTGTGCCCTCAAGCCAGAAATGTACATGCACAAAACTTCTCTAAAATCATTATATATCCATATTTTTGCTCCTTTTTTTGCATAAATCTCTTAAACCACTGAAGAGTTCTGGTTAAAAACTACCAAATGTTCAATAATTGCCAGGATTAACCCTTTAAATATCAGTTGGAATACATGTCAAAGAAAAGGAAAGGGAAACACTTCAAGCCACATAGTTCAATTTGTACAGTATGTATGCAAGTGTCCTGTGCATATATTGTAGCTTATAGCAGGTATGAACAGAAACTGCAGTAATATAATAGAATAATAGAGGCATAGAAAAAAGGTCATAGCAGCATTGGAGACTTTCAGGTGAAGAAGGTGGCCAATGATTCTGTAATAAATGGCATCAAGTATAAGTAGACAATGGCACCAAGTATAGATATTAGCCCTTGGGAGTAAGTTGTAGAGACATGTACAATGGTGGGCGCATCTTGGACTTCTTTAAGTTCAAAGTTACTAAGAAAAAAAAAAATATCTTGTTTATTTTGAGGAAAATAAGTATCTGAAAAGGGTCCATTCCACTGTTTTCTACATATGTGTTCCATAATCAACATTTATTCCAAAGAAACATCTAGAGTAAGCAACTGTATTTGAGGTGCCTGTAAACCGTCCATCAGTCAAGGTAATAATGCTTTAATGGACCTGAAACAGAAACTGTAAATACTAAAATATTGTGAAAACATCCTTCTGAGATCTGACTTGTACTGGGTCTTTTACCTCCGATAGATAAACAGGTTTGTTAAAAATCCTACTATCAGCCAGTAAACAAAAGTATAATGCAATATAGGCCAGATGAGCAGTGAAGACGATGCATTAGTATAGTTCCACATTTTGTCAATTAATACTTGTTAAAATGATTATTGTACAAACCTCCCCTCCTTCCAAATGCAGTATTTAGGTTATTTATTTGAGCATTTTACTCATGTTATCAATCCAACCTCAACAATTTTCTTGGTTTTGTGAACAAAACGCACTTAATTATTAACTGAATAACCCTGAAAAAGTAAAGCGGATGCAGTGTAACTGATAGTACAATTAAGGAGTCAAGTTTTTTTTTCTTCTTCTTCTTCTTCTTTAGTAAATTGTCATTACCAAAGTCTGTAAAAAACACATACACACATGCTCGGGCCTTGCTACAGGACACCATTATGTTTCTCATACAGTCACCGTCTCTCAACTCTTAATGGACATTAAACACCGAGCTGAAGAAATACAAGAGCACAATTGAGTTAGCGGGCACTTACAGGGTAGACGCCTCCCCATACATTTGCGTAAGAACACATAACTGTCACTAAATTACATGTCATTATTGAGTAGATTGTATGGATTCCACTTGCTTAATGGCCTCTTTTTTAGAAAAATATGTGTAGAGCAGTGTTTAAGGATAATGTTGAGGAGGGTGCCGGGGTGTCATGTCGCCCACCCCCCGTCCACCCCATGATCACTCCTCCCAGCGAAAGCAAGAATCTGCTTATTTGGTTACATTTCAAACTTCCATTTCCGTTAGCAATCAGCTTGTTCGGGCCAACAGCTTGAAAGGCAGCCATTAACTGTGTGTCCACGGTCCTGTTCCAACTGCAGCCAGGAAAGTACCTGAGAGCAGACCACTGTAGTCTAAAGGCAGGGGAACCACACCCCCTGGTGGCCACGTGAGGGAAAGAATCATCACTGCAAAACTGTGTTAGAGTTTCATGGAATTTAGTTACACTATATGGACAAAAGTATGTGGACATGTTTTGAATCACGTGTTTCTTTTCTAACAGGAGTCTGAGATACAAAACAATAATGACAAATGGCATAATATAGTTTTATATTTGGATAAATATCATTGCATTGGTTAGTTTTGATTAAATTGTTATGCCTCAGATGGATTTTACTTAATTTCTCTCGACACTGATTTTTTTTTTTTTATATATCCATGACTATGATTTTAAATGCTGTGTTTTTCATTTTTCATACTCTGATTTTAAATAGTAATTTTCTACCACATGGAAGAAAAATCTCCCATTAAACTTTAAGGAAATATTGATGTTTATAAACTATATGGACAGAAGTACTGGGACACATGTCTACTGCTGTAGGATGTCCAGTTCGTGCTGCTTTCAGATATAAACATAATATTTCCTTAAAGTTTAATGGGAGATTTTTCTTCCTAAGTGAGATATGAAGAAAGTAGATGGTTAGTTGAGGTAGAAAATTATCATTCACAGTCAGAGCATGAGACATTTTGTAGAAATTTATATTTATATAAATAATGTTAGTTCTAGTTTCTGTTTATATGATCATTTAATTTGGGATGATGATACCTACAATTTCATGTAAATATCCAGTCACTGTCATCCAGTCATATGTCATTGTTCACAGGTAGCGGCGATCATGAAGGAGTGAAGGCTGCTAACATTTGACCTCCGACTTACTATTAATGAACTTAACTGCAGAGAAATTTTTATCACAATGATGTAAACTGTATTGTGCTATAAATATCTGAAATTATGTTTCATAATAATAAAAAGTTTAGAAATGAAAAGAGAACACAAAGTTTTATCCAAAAAAAAAAAGGGAAGCCACTTGGTGTTCTTCAGACACACTCACACCGAGACCAAGATTAAGATAAAAATGGACCTGGAGTCGGCCTGAGAGCACCTGGAAATTTTCTTTTTTGACAAAGTTTTATTTTTCAAAATGTATCACCTCTCTGTAAGTAGCTTTGGCTTGAGTTAATATCAAAAATAAATAAATCATATCACAGAGTTATAATTGCAAGCACTTTCAAGCACTTCAACTAAAATTCAAGCACTTTCCAGACCTTGAAAACACAACATTGAAATTCAAGTATTTCCAAGATTTTAAGCACCCGTACAAACCCTGTATAAATAATGACAAATCCAAACTTTTCTCTATGTCTGAGTGAAAAACATAACATTGCATAATGAAAATGTTTACATCTACAAACTATCCTTTAAAAAAAATTAGAATAACCTGAGAAACCATGAACAACCTGAAATGTCTTAAGAAAAATAAGTGCAATTTTAACAATATTCTGCCTCAGTATATCATTTACACATGTGCATTACAACTTGCAGATCACAGTGGATCTACAAATACACAAAACATTTAGTAACAGGCAGAATATTGGTACAATTACACTTATCTCAAGACATTTCAGCTTGTTCAGGTTATTCACATTTTATATAAAAGGAAAGTTTGTAAATTAACATTTTCATGCAATTTTACACTAAAACAAAAAGAAAAAATTGGAGTTGTCATTTATAGGTTATGATATAACTGGTATGACCCACGTGATATCATATTTGAACTAAAATTATTTTAACATTGTTGCCTGTTAACATCTTCAGTGTAATTTTTGCATTTCACAGGACGGATCGGACCCTTTGGCAAACTGCTTTTGGACATGGAGGATCTTCTATTGCTATCATTCCTGCATCTTAATGAGGTTAGTTATTGTCCATTGCAGCTACTTTTCTCATTTGTCAGAATGGGATGAAGAGGACGATCTGGATTTTTCAAGATGTCCTCCACCTTCACCAGTGTGCATCTCTACATCACAGTTTCTAGTGTTTTTTATTTCCTTCAGTTTGTGCAACTGTTTTGCATCTTTCTATCTGATGTTCCCTCCCCAGCAGACGACAGTATAGAAGAGAACACTGGCTACAACTGATCGGTAAAACATGCAGAATCTCAGGTTATACGTCAAAGGACCTGAACCTCCACAGTGCCTTTTAATAGAGTGCATCTGTGTTCAGTCCATCATGTTGTCAAAATTCACCCTAAGATATCTGCATCAAAGGTATCACTAACCACATCTATGTGCTTTCCAATCGGAGCAGGTGTAACATTTTATTCCCAAATTGGGAGCTATCTCATATTATAATGGAAATCTTTGAGTATTAATTTTCTGGCAGCTTCTCTTGCATGATTCATGAAAGGCCGGTAGAGGGCTAATTGTTCAAATTAATTTGCGTAAACGACTAAGCAAGAGATAACAAAATTACATCTGCACTTCCTTGGCAGGGGTTCAACAGTGACGGGCCACGACAGGCAGCTGCATCAAGACGGCATTCTTGCCAGAAATTAAAAGCCACAAAAAATTAATTAATAGACTTTTTGTTACATTAATCTGCACCAAAAGGTTTGAGGAGAGCAGGAAAGGGGAGAAGGGGGTGTGTGTTGGAGAAAACAGCACAGAAAAGGATTTGGTGTGCATAATTAGAATAAATTAGTCTGATCCAACATTTTGGGAAAGGGTGCTTTTTTTTTTTTTGGTTTTAAATGATGTGAGTTAAAGAAGAATTTCAACTGAAAAGGGAGTAGCAATTGTGTTGGAGCAAAGTTTCTGACAAGCTCATAAATCACTATGTTAATGGAGCCGTTACAGTTCAAGCACATTTGGTCCGTTGCCTGTAAATGCTGGAGTCACGCAGCGGTGGGCAAGCAGCGACCAAAACTGAACCCCGGACTTCTGAAAGTAAACAGCAGAGCCAAGAGGATGTGGTGGCATCCGTCTCCTCCTCCTGTTCTTCCCAAAAATGAAGGAGCTGCCCATACTTTGCACTTGTCAATTTGGAGCTTTATCTACATGCTAGGGGCTAATGAGCCATCGCAAAACCTTGATGGCCAGGATATTAATGATCTTAACTAGCTCTCTGTCTGCTGTTGGAGTTATATAGCCATGATGGAGGGAAAAGGGAGGGAATAAATTCTCCAGTTCTATCTAATAAAAGCTACTTTCTTAAGCCAAAATAGGACCAATGCCCCTGTATCTCACTGGCATGTTCTATCAAGAACCAATACCAAGTTGAATGAGGTTGTCAGGTTCTGTCTCTATGTTAGAGTCCTGTGGTCTTGATGCAGGAGATCAATCTCCCAATAGAAGTAGGTGGTACTTTGACTGGAGGAGAACTCAACTAATTAAATGAAAGTCTGTATATGACTTCTATCAGTGATCAATAGGAACTATATTGATGTCTGTAACCATTTACATGTTATAAACTATCAAAATATGGACCATTATAAGTAAAGGCACATTTGTAATATTTCAAAAATTTCAAAACTGAAATTTCAAAAAGTCAAAACTATGAACAAGATTTGTAGACATTGTCCCAAGGAAACAAAATATAAAATGTTAAATGAATCTGACGAGTAGATTTGGAGAGAAGATAATTGATATGTAGACATTGGTGGCCTTGAGTCTGACCCTTCAAGGTCACTCAAGGTCAAAGGTCATAGACCCAAATTAAAGTCCGTATATGACCCACTATCAGTGCTCAATAGTAACTATATTGATATCTGTAACCATTTACATGTTACAAACCATCAAAATATGGACCATTATGAGTAAAGGCACATTCTTTTTTTCAATTCAGAAATTAATCCGGCCAGTAGTTCTGTCAGAGAAGATGTTTGAAGAAATTGATAACGACACCAGACACAGGGACTTCACAATAGCTCATGGCCTATCGTTTAAGGCCCGTGTTGGAAGCGAGCAAAAACTGCAAAATATGATTCAAATCCTATACCTGTATTGGCTCTTAGGTGTATGGGAAAAAAGCATGAAAAAATATTGGCTGCATCACCAGGTAAAACTTGCAGGAGCATTTTGAGTGACATTTTCAAGCCTCCTACTACAATTAACCGACGCACAAGTTGAAAAACATGTATTTATAGAAACACCTTATCTGTGGTTTGAAACGGTCTTCACAAGAGCAAATGTGTGGGCTGCAAACCACAAAGTAGACCTGGAATGTTTTTTTTTCATCATATACAACGCCTTCTACTTACACCTAAATTGCCTCAACAGTGGAGTATGTGACTCATCCATTGCACTTTTAACATCTCGCCTTGAGTTTACAGTTGTGTTCTGCTTTAGTCAACACCTACAGTTAGCACAAACTTTATCACCACACATCAACCACCAGCACTGAATAAAATGGGTTTCATACTGACTGATTTTCTGTTAAATGGAAATATTAAATCTTAACCATGGAGGATTGGGAAGCTTTGAGCCAAAAATGTACCTGTACATGCACAAAAAACTGCAATAAAAATCATCATATATCAATAATTTTTTCTGCATAAATGTCTTTAAGCACTCTCCTCAAATCTACCAAATATTTATAATTTTTCATGGTTTTAACCCTTTAAATATCAGTTTGAATACATGGTGCCACCATTATTTACAAAAACAAAAGGTTTTTTTTTTTTATATATATAGTGAACAGTGGGTGGGAGAGTACTGGTGATTCAGGTCTGGAATATGTGAAAAAGTAGCAGCAACACATCTTTCACTGCATTTGTATTTTTTATATGGCTTCAATGTCAGTCAATAAAGTATTTTTTGCCATGAAGGTCATACACTAAAGAAAAACCACTAAAGCAATGAAATCAGTGATATTGTTCGTCTTTGAAATGTTCAAGACTAATATAAAACAATGCCACATCCCTTCACCATGTATTATATGGAAAATATAATTTTTTGTGTGTTTTTGTAATGAAACAAGTGGCATCACATATTCATACTGGCATTTAAAGGGTTAAAATCCTGAAAATAATTCAACATTTGGTAGTTTTGAGCAGAGCTGAAGTGGTTTAAGAGTTTTATGCAGGAAAAAAAAGAGAAAAAATATTGATATGATGATTATATAGAAGTTTTGGGCATGTACATTTTTGGTTTGAGGGTGCAAAAGACCTGTATGAGTAATTAGCATTTAGATTCAATAAATATATCAAAAAACAGAAAATCATGCTATAAGCCACAACACAGCCATAATCATCACTAAATCAAAAAATAGAAATCACAGAAATGTCCAAAAATGACCTAAAAGCCTAAGTCTAACGTATAAAACAAGTAAAAACACCTAATTTTCAGCCATTCTCTTACAAAACACCCTTTTTACACCATCATAAAAGGTCAAACTCTAACCTCCTTTACACTGTAGCCTCACAGAAGGCCAAACATTGACTCTCAGTTGTTCTACCCCAATGTTGTTATTATTATTATTAATGTTATTATATTATGACATTCAGTACAGCTATAACAGACCTACAGAGGTCGTCCTCCACTAAACCCTTATAATAGCTGGACTGTTGAATCATATTTTTACTTTCACTCGTCGCTCTAACATAATGGTTACTAATATGTTACCTGTGGTTGCAGAAATCTGTGGTTACTGAAAAACATCATACTGTCATGTATAAAATGTATGAAACACACCAGGGACCCGATAATGTTCTGTTATAATAATGTCAGCACCGCTTCATGGAGCCTTGACAAAATGGGGGCTCGTCCGGGATTGTCTGAGGCTGTCATAATATTAATGATAACAATAAAAAAAGTAGTAAAATCTGACTGCACCTGAGCAATACTACAAAATGAGGCAAAGGATGATGGAAAGTTGGACAAAAAAAACAGATTTATCACCTTTCCATCACCCAGCAGTCAAACAAGATATTTTTCCTCCAACAGTGTTCACAAATTTCTGTTTCCAACGATTACATGAGCAATGTATACATGCTGTGAGCCCATTTCTTGTCAGCTTCTTTTTCCGCGACCATTTCAAGGGATATTATTACCATAAATTACAGCTGTAATGTAAGGTAGATGGCAGATAAAAAGTGCAGCCTGGGCATCCATTTAGCTCGAGTAAACTTCCTCATTGCTGCCAGTTCATGATCACCCATCCAAACGGACTATTTTATGCCTGACTGTCCTGATGCATGAGGGGGAGAGTGTGTCGCCATTTTTTATCCGTTTTCCTCCCTCCTGTGTCTTGAAAAAGGAAAAATCAATGGAAGGACACGGAGAGGCCATTGGTTACGTTCACTTGGACCTGAGGCCTGTAAAATCTATTAAATGAAGTAAATTTATATTATGTTGCTAAAATAAAATATAATCTGACAAAGTTCAAAAAATTCTGATATTTAATCCATTTTTACATGCTGTTATCTAAAAATAGAACCAATGGCCGTGTAGTTGACCGGCATGTTCTATCTAAGAATCAATAATGAGTTGAATTTGCAAGGTTGCCAGGTTCCGCCGCTATGTTAAAGTCATGTGGTCCAGTAAGAGAGCCCTACTCAGATCTTTTACCTGAATCTCTAAAATGACTCTTGACTCACGGATCTGTGTGTTTATTTTACTCAGATCGGTTGATTCCTACCACATTTACCCACAAACCTGTTACACCTTCTACAGGTTTAACTGGGCAAGTCTGACTCAAATGACTCATACAACCAAGGTCTTGTCAGTGATTCAGAAAGATCCAGATCCTTAAAATGATCTGAGATTCCCTTCTCTTACCATAGATTCGCTCACAGACAGAAGAACCACTCACACATAGAAATTCGGTTACTTACAGGATCTGCTGCAATGCGACTCCTCGGATTCA
>JAPQRQ010000013.1:8434999-8446059 GCA_037367365.1 Apogon talboti | reverse complement strand
TTAATGAAATATTAACAATGTTTGTTAGGATTTTTTTGGTTTCGGACATCTTTTGGATAATTAAACATGCACTGGGTTAAATTGATCCGGAACATCATTGCTGTTCCTGAGAAACGAACATAAGAGGAGGGTTAAGTGATTTATCACCATTTATTCTAATATTAGCTTCCGTTTTTTTCGATGAAAATCAGGTATTTTCGTATATATTTGATTTACTGATCATGTAGATGTTCATAAAAAGCTCAGAGTAAAGTTGAGGGTTATTATATCAAAAACAGAGAAAACTGAAAAAAGTGACTTTTTCAGCAAACATATCATTAAATGAACATAAGCCAAGTGTGTCCATCCACTGTCATTGATCCAACTCCATGGGTTTTACTGGTGAATCAATGTTGTAGAATTTGACAGTGTTTCCACGGTAACTACGGAGCCTCTGAACGTCTAAATGGGTCATATCTGATGACCATCCAAAGATGACAAACTGTATTTTACACCAATTATTACATGTATTGATAGGATTAATGGATCAACAGGTATTAAACATTCTAGATCAGTAGATGCTTTTGGTTGGTGATGGATTTGGGTCTTTTTTATTTATGTATGTGTTTTTATGTGTCTGTTTTTTAGATATTTTTACCATTTTTTATTTATTCTATTCTTATCTTATTTCTGGGACCTGAGTGCACATTCCATTCTTCATGTGCTAGCCTACATTGAATGAATGAATAACAATAAATGAACCTTGAACCTTTATGGGTTAATCTCCCCCTGGTGTCTGGTCATAAACCCCACCCTCTCTCTTTATGGGTTAAAGCTACTTTTGACTTAGGCTTCGACAGTGACATTTGGTTTGGTCTGCACCTCAGTTACAAGCAGCGTTATGGCCAAATATGTGTCCTGTGAGGTTACGACCTTGACCTTTGACCCTTGGCCTGCAAAACCTAATCAGGTCATTCATAAATATTTCTGCCAAATTAGAAAAAAACATCCCTTAAACTGTTGCTGAGACATCACATACACATCGAGAATGACCATGATGTCACAGCGATCTTGATGTTTGCGCCAAATTTTGTGATATTTTAAACATAACAGGGACCAAATGACCAACAACCAGACCCTCTTATGGAAAATAAATAAGAAAATAAAGTTATTTAACAGGAGTGATGGGTGCACTAACAAACACATAGTCATAAGGGATAAGGGAGGTTTTATTGTTAATGCAGTTACACACAGACAGATATTAAAACAAGCAACCAGGGTCTCATAAACAGAAATAAGGTCAACATAGTTAAAAATACAGATAGCCACTGAATATTAATTTTAAAAGAATATTGGGTAAAAGTACATTAATGGCTTAGGCTTTGCAGATATTGCATATAATCCATATTCAGTCCCTGTTACTGTTGGTCAGGGGTCGATATTTAAAGCTTTTATAACATAACTGGAAAAAAAATCCCACAAATAACCTTCCTATATGGTATTTTCAAGACGTCTGAGAGGATATGAGACTTCTGCTTCTACTCCGTGACACATACTTTGTCAGATCACAGGTGTTTTCAGACAGGTAGGAGGCGTTAAAATACGCGATTGACGGCTGTGATTACCAGTTGCTGTTCGCATTCCGTAAGAAGCAACCTGAACATTGACATGGAAGCTTAGAAAAGAGGTGTCAGTTTTCCACAACATGGTGTTCTGACAGTCACAGCTACATGGTAATAATGTAGAACCATAATCATGCACACTCTCCTGTTACACCAAAAGAGTTTATTTATTTACAGTCACTTAGTTTGGAACCAGCAAAGTCCATGTCAAGTCGCCCATACTGTTTACCACACATTTACTCTTAGTTTACTGGAGTTTATATTAACTTTAAGCAGAAGAATCCTCGTTTTGTACATGTGGACATGCAATACACGCTGAAATTTTAACCCATTTTTAGCTGAACATGCAGGAACACAACACACACTGCAGACTAAGAACAGTGGGCTGACGTGACAAGGGCCTGATGAGGAAATGGGGGGGTTAGGTGCCTTGCTCAAGGGCAAATTAGACCAGGGGTGTTAAGTCATTTTAGATCAGGGGCCACATTCAGCCCAATATGACATCAAGTGGGTTGGGCCTGTGAAATAATTAAAGTAAAATAACATAATGAAAATGTTTACATCTTCAAAGTACCCTTAAGAAATGTAAATAACATCAACAACTTGATATTTTTTATGAAAAGTCCAATTTAAACAATATTATTCCTCAGTTTATCATTTACATATGTGCATTAAATATGACAGATCACAGTGGATCTACTAATACACAAAACATTTAGTAACAGGCAGAATATTGTTAAAATTACACTTAATATAATAATTAAATAATAACCTATAAAGAACAAAGCATCCAAAATAATGAACAAAAACTTGAGAAACATGTGCTTTACAACTTACAGATCATGGTGGATCTTCAGAGACAGAAAACATTTGGTAACAGCCAGAATATTAACAGAAAATTGAACTTGTCTGCCTTGAGATATTTCAGGTTGTTCATATTTGTTCAGGTTCTTCACAATTTTTGTGAATGGATAGTTTGTAAATGTCAACATTGTCATGTAATTTTATTTTTGTACACTAAAACAAAGAGAAAAATTTGGAGTCATCATTATTTATATGTTAATATGATAGTATTTTACTGGGCTAATCGATTTGAGATCATATTGTGTAATTAGTAAAGGAAAAACCTGTACATGACAATAGCACTACTCAGTTTATTTATATAATACTTGACAATTACAGCCATTACTGAACACCTGTACATTGTGAACATTTTCTGTTGATAATGTACTTGTTGTCAAATGTCATTCCACTGTACAATAGTATTTTTGCAATGGCATGAATAAAGCTTATTCTATTCTATTCTATTCTATTGTGCAATTTTTACATTTCACAAATTCATCCCATTGGATGGATTGGACCCTTTTGATCGGCCGGTTTTGGCCCATGGGCCATATGTTAGTCAGTGCTAGTCAACATATTGACTGTGTAACATGGCTGCAACTAAACAACAGAACTAATATGGACTGGGAGTTGGATTGTTTTCTTAAAGTAGTCTGACAGACCTATATGACAGGGTAGAGTACTGGCTGATGTTCCTGTTTCCCAGCATGTCATGGAAGATTGCACACTGTGATTTATCGTGTTGTTTGACCTGTTTGTATGCTATGTCACGCACATATAAGGCACTGTAAAGGATATAAAACACAAATAAACACTGTTTTGTTTCCTTTCAAGACATCATCCATCCATTCTGATGTTAGAGATGACTTCTTTTCACTATTTTCCATCCCCATTAGGTTTAACCAGCTCTAATAAATAGACATTAACCTATTCAAGATTCAAGACGTTTATTGTCATATACACAGCAGCTTTGTGAGTTCCCCTCACATGGCTAACATAAACAGTTAAACTAAATTAAAACACAATAAAGGAAATAAACTGTACAGTAAGCAAGGAGAAATAAATAGGTAAAATAAAATGAAGAGAGTACTCTGTGCAAAGAGTAAGTGTATTAAGGTGCAAAAAAAATAAAGACTGAATGACTGTGCAAGATACAAAATACTGTCACAGTGGTAAGACGTTGAGTGGAAATATTTATTACTGTTGTGCAAGTACGAGGGTAATTCAAAAAGTTGTAAGACAAATTTTCAAAAAAACTTTATTTTTGAAAGTAACTAAATTATTTTTCTACATAACATCCACCTACGTCAATACACTTCTGCAAGCGATGTTTGCACCGAAAAATTCCTTCTTGATAGAATTTTGTTGAACTAGTTTGACTCAGTTTGAATTTATGGCATTTGTCTTAGAACTTTTCGAATTATCCTCGTATGCGAGGATATGTACAGATATGAGTGTCAGTCAGTCAGTGGCTCAGTAGCCTGATGGCCTGTGGATAAAAACGATTCCTTAGTCTGGTTGCCTTTGCTTTCACACTCCTGTAGCGTCTGCCAGATGGCAGGAGCGTGAACAGCGTGTGCCGTGGGTGGGTGTGGTCCTTGATAATGTTGTGTGCCCTCTTTGTGACCCGGGTGATGTAGATGTCCTGTAGTGGTGGGAAGGCTGCTCCACAGATGAACTGTGCCGTTTTAATGACACGCTGGAGAGCCTTCCCGTCCTGAATGGTGCAGCTTCCATACCACACCGTGATGGAATGTGTCAGGAGGCGCTCCACTGTACATCTGTAAAAGCTGCTGAGGAGTTTCGAGGATAATCCAAATTTCCTCAGGTTCCTTAAGAAGAAGAGTCTCTGTTGAGCCTTCTTGACGACGTGCTGTGTGTTGTGAGCCCAGGTGAGATCCTCACTGATATGAGTGTAGAGGAGTTTGAAGGTCTTCACCCTCTGCACCTGAGTGCCGCTGAGGTCCAGGGGGGCGTGCTGGCCAAAGTCGCAACATAACTGAATGAAACAGACCATAGCTCCAGATAGAGTTGCCAAATCTTGTTACCGCCTCCCACCAATAGATGGCGGACATGTGTCCCTTCAATCCTAACACCGTTTCAGGGCGTGTTTCTATTCAAAGTGAAGAAGAAAATCTAGTTGAAAGGCATGGTTTAGTGAGTAAGTAAGTGAAGTTTACTGAGTTTTAGTTTTGATAGATAAGGACAGATTTGGATACTCTGCTGCTCGGATAACAAGCTACTAAAACTTACTGTGTTTTACTTTCTACTAATGTTTAAGTTCATTTATTTTAAGGATAAGATGACAAAAAGCCAAGAACACAAAGAAACCTCCCATGTAAATATGTTCAAAGTTACATTTTCCTAAAAGTTACTCAATCCAATATGGCTGCCACTCTGTGATGTCACAATATGCAAATTTACTCCCATCATAAACTTTGCATCATACCCAGTATTTGATACATAGTCGTGACCACAAGTTATGGCAGTGTCTGATGTGATTTATTTGTCTTCAAAATGCTCATTATTGTTCTTTGCTTTACGTAAGGGGGGAAAATGGAAACACCAGAGATTGCAAAAAAAAAAAACAAAAACAAAAACCTGTCACTGCCAGTAGTTTTGGCCACAGATGTACAAACTCATTAACACCCAGAGTTGAAATAGTTTCATCAATAATTTGTTTGGCTTGTGTCCATTTCTTTTATTTGTCTTGGCTTGAATTTGCTCTCGTCCTCTCCCTCTACTTTCTTTTTCATTGTGTGTCATTGATAATTGCTGTTTGTCACAGGTAAAAAACATGTCTTTCAATTAAAAAATACTGCTCCGGGGCTAGTCATGTAATTAAAAGAAACACTTTGAATGTCACTGTTTAAGAATGGAAACAGGTGTAACATGAAGCAATCAGTCAAAGCGCCATATTGGCGTCAGTATCTGCGTTCCCTTAGATGTTGTAAATCAGGTTAGGAGGAACACAATGGAAAGAAGTGTCACTGCTTCGGTTTTTACCACAAGAGGAAAAAACCATGAAGGAGTTAGGACATTTAAAAGTTTTCTTAAGTGATATTAAATTGTCTCTGTTCCATATAATATCTTAGCATTAGATTAGATTAGATTAGAGTCAACTTTATTATGATTACACATGTACAAGCCAACCAAATAAAGTTAGCATGTAACAGGAAGTGCAATAAGCAGAAAGTGCAGAATATACAGTATCTACAGTATGTACATGATAAGGCAGTACTATGGACGTATAAACAGGTGGATGTACTGTGATCATAATATACAGATGGAAGTAGACATAGTAGACATAGTATCTCAGTATATTGACTATTATCTCATAATAATGGCTTAGTATCTGAAAGTAATGGTCTGGTATCTTAAAAATGGTTTAGTATATGAAAGCAGTAGCTATCAATGTTAAAATAATAGTGTAATATCTGAAAATAATGGTTTACTATCTGAAACTAATGGCTATTATATTAAAATAATGACATAATATCTGAAAATAATGGTTTAGAATCTTAAAATAATGTCTATTATGCTAAAATAATGGCTTAATATCTAAAAATAATGGTGTAATAACTGAAAATGATGGCTATTATGTTAATATAATGACTTAATATCTGAAAATAATAGTTCAGAACCTGAAAATAATGGCTTCTTTCATAAAACAATGGCTTACTGTCTGAAAATAATGGTTCAGTATGTCAATGTAATGGCCATTATTGCAAATTAAGCCAATATTTTCAGATATTAAGTCATTATTTTAACACAATAGCAATTATTTTCAGACACTAAACCTTTATTATCAGATATTGTTTTCAGATGTAAAGTGATTATCTTGAAATACTAAACCATTATTTTGAGACACTCATGTTTGAGTCATGATTTTGAGATACCATGTCATTATTTTGACAGATTCTGTCATTATTATGAGGAAATAAGTCACAGTATGAGACACTAACTAAATGTTCAACATTAATTTATGAGATACTGCAGAGTTGAGATATTAAAGCCTCTTCTCAGTGACTGAAATGTGCTTCCATACATTAAAACTCATCATATTCTTTAATCCAGACCCAGAGACCAGCTCAGGAACATCAACATGCACACCTCATTTAAGGCTACTCGAAGCCTGTTAGTTTTATAGTGTGTGGCCCATTTCAGGAAATGCCAGGGCAGCGAGGAGATCCTGTGGAGATAAGTGGCGCCAAATGCACCGCTGATGTCACAGTCTGTGGAGCGAGGACCCTCCCCCTCCTCCTCCCTCCCTGCCTTCACCTCCTTCACTCTGACACAAAAATGCCACATGAGGAGTTCGGTTCCAAAACAAGGTAAAGCTGCTCCACACCAGCACAACACAATCCTTATGAGAGTGCACTCAAGTGAGGAGCTGGTACATGTACACTAGGGGGTGTCAAACATATGGCCTGCGGGCCAAAACCGGCCCGCCAAAGGGTCCAATCCAGCCCTTTAAATGCAAAAATTACACTGAAGATATTAACAGTCAGTGGTCTCAAACTGTTTTTTTTCAGGGGCCACATAAATACCAATATGATCTCAAGTAAAACAATCACATAATGACATAACATAATCTATAAACAATGACAACTATAAAACAATAGTTTCATTTACAAACTATCCTTCCACGAAAAAAGTGAATAACCAATGAACAACTATGAGCAACCTGAAATATCTTAAGAAGACAGCTTAAGTGCAATTTTAGCAATATAATGCTCATTACTAAATGTTTTGTGCATTTGTAGATCCATTGTAATAATAAGAGAATTAAGAAATTGCCCTTATTTCTCTTAAGGTTATTGAGCTTTGTTTTTTTGGTTTTTTTGATAAATGACTTAAATGTCCAATCAAACTGGAGACAGCACACAGTACTAAGAATGAAAAGGAGCTGAAGTATATGTAAATTATGAAGTACATGTTGAACCATGTACTATGAACCATAATAATATGAAAATAAAGTTACAGAGTTACCCTTGAAATATACTCAGACAGTCCCACTCTAATATTTTGTTGGACCAACTTGATCTTTAATTACAACATATATTTTTCATGGCATCTTATGCAATGTCACAATTATTTCCATTATTTTTTGTTCATATTAAGTTGTTGAACTTTGGCCTGACCAACTGAACCAACCCCAGATCATAACACTGCCCCTACAGGCTTGTACTGTAGGCACTAGGCATAATGGGTAATCACTTCATCCACCTAGGTTCACTCTGGAACAGGGTCAGTCTGGACTCCAATCTTTCTATATCAAACATATTAATCTCTGCAGTAATTATTCAATGGAAGGATCTACTTTTTTGGCCATAGTATTCTAACTAAAGTCAGTATTTCCTGAAGGTGGCAGCCTGTAAATCCATGCATTTTATTGTGTTAAAATATCCGCCAAAGGATATGTAAATGTTATTCCATCAAGTGGCACAGGTGAGGAGTGTGTGTATGTAAAGGCCATGTTTTCGCTTGTGTTTAACTCCCACATGGGCCCGCGGTGCATTGTGGGAGTGGGGGTGGCAGAGCACAGCCATCTGCCGTGGGACAACAGCTATGTTTTGTCTAGGACGAGAAAAAGTGCGAGTGAGGAGAAGAAAGGCCGACAGTGAGAGAGAAAGAGAGAGAGAAAGAAAAATAGAACAGGAGAAAGTAAGCAGGAGACACAGTGAGAGACATGAGTCCAGACAGACAGACAGACAGACAGGAGGTCCTTGGCAGAGCCGCCCACAGCTGTTGAGTGCTGTCAGGAAGGCCATGGCTATTATCTGGAACTGCACACATACATATACACACACATAGGAACACGCTGTGGGGATTAAGCTGGTGATGATACTTTGAACAGGCTTCTGCTCCGTCTCACTGGACATTAACAGGAGGCAGCAATTCATCTGCCTTTAGTCCTCCAAACATGTGCTCGCCGAGTTTTACAAGCAGGTGAACATCATCTACATAGTGATGACTGACTTCCTGCAACACACAGAGTAAATGTACATATGCACCAGTACTTTGTCGAACTACCGCCTTGAGACTGTATGCGTCTACCAGCAGCTGCAGTCAACTGACAAAGGCCCATTTTCCACTAATATTTACTTTATTTCCAGGAATTTTAAATATTTCCTGGTAATCTGTGTGGTTTGTCTTTCCACCACACCTGAAAGTCCCAGAAAGTTTAGTCAAAACGCATAGTATTCTAATGTATGAGTATGTATAATTTTAATTTTAATGTATGTATATGAGTGGTAAAAGAAATCGCACTACACCTCCAGTCCAGTAGGTGGCGGTAAGAAGGAGAAAACAAGCACAATGAAGCCGTAAGCAGCGAGGAGTCAAGATGTTCTGTTCCTTGTGTTTTACTACAAATAAAACCAAGTGATCTAAATGGAAAAGATGCAGACGCCATTGCAAAGCCCCGCCCCAAGAACTCCGGGGAATCTGAAAAATTCAATCCCCGGTGTTTAGGGAAAGTCTGGGTTTGAGGGGAAAGTTTTTTCAGTGGGAACGAGCCAAGGTTTTTCAAAATTTGGGTAAAGTATAAAACTTCCTGTGGTGGAAAAAGGGCTCTAAAGGGATGTCAAACATATGGCCTGTGGGCCAAAACCGGCCCGCCGAAGGGTCTAATCCAGCACGTGGGATGAATTTACCAAGTGCAAAAATTACACCGAAGATATCAACACTGAAGGGTGTCAAACTCATTTTAGTTCTGAATTCCAAAATGTTAACAATATTCTGCCTGTTACTAAACGTTTTGTGTATTTGTGATCCACTGTGATCTGTAAGTAATGCACATGTATGTATAAATGATAAACTGAGGCACAGTATTGTTCATTGCAGTTATTTTCCTTAAGACATTTCACTTTTTCAGGTTTTTCACATTTTTTGTGATAGTATTGTTTATAAGAGTAAACATTTAATTTTACATTTTTGGACTAAAACAAAGAAAAAATTTGGAGTTATTATTCATAAGTTATTATGCTGTTATTTTATTGGTCAAACTCATTTTAGTTCAGGGGCCACATTTAGCCCAGTATGATCTAAAGTGGGTTGGAACAGTAAAATAATAACAATGAAAAAAGTTAAATTAAAGTATGAAAATGTTTACATCTACAAAGCATAGTTAAAAAAATGTGAATAACATGCCCAACACAAACAACCTGAAATATGTGCAGTTTAACGATATTATGTCTATATTTATCATTTACACATGTCCATTACAACTAACAGATCACAGTGGATCTACGAACACACAAATCATTTAGTAACAGGCAGAATATTGTTCATTTGCTTATAACTGCTTATTTTTCTCAAAACATTTCATGTTGTTCAGGCTATTCACATTTTTTGTGAAATGATAGTTTATAAATGTAAACTTTTTCATGTAATTTTCCTTTTTTTACAGCAAAACAAAGACAAAAAACTGGAGTTGTCATTATTTATAGGTTATTATGATAGTATTTTACTGGTCTGATCCACTTGAGATTGAATTAGACTGTATATGGAACCTGAAATAAAATGATTCTGACACCTCTGTGATATGCAGTATACACATCGGGAAGATCATTAACAGTGTTATGATGAAACATTGTTAAAAATTAGCTGCGAATTCTAAAACATGAATGCTTTGTCGCAGTTTGAAGGTGGACAGCCCTCATGTAATGTTGGTTTGACTGCAGAACTAGATGTACCGTATATTCGGTATTTTTATTTTAGTAGTGTGAAGTTTCCACATGCATCTGAGGTGTTTAAGTTACTGGGGAAACGTCGGTGCCTTTGCCAAGACTCCTGAATGGAGGAATTTTGTCGAGGGAACTTCACTTAACCTACATTCTCTGACCTGGGAGGGAGGAGGGTGTGCTACTTACGTACACTGTGGAGCAAAAACATTCATTGTGTTGAATAGTAGCCAGAAAACCATTCTAGCAGAACATTATGGTGACATTGAGGTTAACCCAGTGATGTGTTGGGTATAAAATGCTGTGAGTGCATCATTTTATCAAACTGCATGTGTGTGAGTTGAATATGTTTTGTTAAATTTGAGGAAATTCCCTCAGGGTTTACCTGAAATATCATAATCAACAGAATGAACACATATACGCAATATTGTGATTGTGAAGCATAAGAATTACTATAATGTTACAGGGCCAACTTGTCAAATTCATGTGTGCCTGTTTTGCTTAGTTGAAATTTGTGTTCGAGTCTGTAGCTGTGTGTCCGTAAACTTTAAAGCCACAATAACCAAAATGTGAATTACATGCATTTGCAACAAATAAACTCGGTTGCATTGTATTGTCAGCAGCTAGTAGTAGCCATAAATTAGCTCTATCATGAGGGAAAAATTAACCAAGGAATAATTAGTCGTCTTCATCAGTCCACTCTATCTGTTGATATGTTTTCACACATTATGAAAGATATGGGAAAATACTTCAATAATCAGTGATGTGAGTTTGACGTTAGCAGTCTTAGAAGTTATTAGGGAAATATTTCTGTGTTACCCATTATTACATACTCAGTAAGAACCTAGAGAAGGGGTGGGCAATCCTGGTCCTTGAGGGCCGGTGTCCCTGCATGTTTTAGATATTTCCCTCTTCCATCACACCTGGA
>JAPQRQ010000013.1:8378854-8404522 GCA_037367365.1 Apogon talboti | reverse complement strand
GACTTATATATGTTTTTTTCTTCTTCATGACGCATTTTTTGACTGATGCGACTTATACTCCGGAGCGACTTATAGTCAGAAAAATACGGTATTTTATTATTTACATTGGCTTACAGTTAGGTGAATGGTAATACTTTGTAGTTTATGAAACTTATATCACATTTAGCTAGTTACTATATTATTTATCTTGGCTTTCAGTCTATTAGTTAGCCCCTTTTTCACATTTATCACATTTATGCCCTTTTAGCTTACCTGATATGTTACACTTTAAACAAGATATTATCATTTTTCTCATACATTTAGTTTACTATGTGTAAAGTGGTGCTATTACATTTAGCACCACAACCAAACAACGCACAAACATTCCTACAAATTTGGCTTGTCACACATAAAATAACCCATCGCTGAATTGCTATTCAGCAAGTGCCTCAGACTTGTATCCTAAATGAACCAAAAACAGGGTTATTTAGTGTACACAGGGTTTTGTTGATGTCCCTGTACTTAAAGCACCATGATGTCGCCTTCGGCTGCAGTGTTTTGGGTCTTTCCTAGAGCGGTCAGAGGCCGGATACCAGCTCTGTCCCATTTTTCCCCCCTATCTGTTTCTAATATGTTCTCTTGCATTATGCATTAGGCTCCAAAAGCACAGGTGTATTTGTTAAGGCCAGATGTAGCCCAGATTTCCCATTGGGCCCAACTAGCCAGACTACTTCCTTCCAGGGCTGTGTATCATTTTTGTGCTCCAGCATCATGAAAACAAAGTGCTGTGCCAGTACATGTTTGGAGGTAAAGTGGTGACCAAAGACAGCGTGGTACCAAAACTGGTTAGGGGAATAATGACCTTCTACCAGTCAGAGCTCTGGTTAAATTTAGCCCTTGGCCAGGTGTTTGTACTCTGTACACATTGCAACCTGCTTTGTGTGTACATTTTGGTGATGCAAGAGTATATTTGGGCAGTAGATGAACTTTGTATGCACACATTTATTTCCAAAAAATTGCAATTTCCACAGGTAAAACTAGGACTGCGGTGTCAACCATCAGCCTAAATAATTAACCAAACGAAGCGGCGCATTTGTGACTGTTTAACCATCATGTTTTTGCATGTTAATAATGTTTCTCTGCTTGTTTACTTGTTTGCAATGTTTGCCAGGTCAGTGAAATTCTCAGGAAATGATGGATTCTACCTGGTGCGATCGATGTTTATCACAGATTCGAAGGCAGCAAAGCTATTCCAAAATTACACAATGACATTGCACCAGGTTTTAACGACCTCAATCTCCTTCTAACACCCCTACCACATTAATGACTAACTAAACTTTCACTACAATTACGAATCATCAGAACATCATAATTGCTATCGAGGGGATTTTCAACAGCAGCAGCGATTTGTTTCAACCTGCTCCTGATAGCATTGGGCTCAGCCTCACCAAAAAAAAGAAAAAAAACTCCACAGAGATTAAGTAATGATAGGAAATCATGTGAAAGCTACTTCTGGGGCTGACACCATCTGATGCACTAAATCTTTGATACTCGGAGCGGGTCAAAGCAAATGCGAAGGATTATTTTGCAAATGCTGTTAGGCTGGAGTATTTTCGTAACAGCAGGGAAGAGGCAGCGAAGGGACTTGAATAAAATATTCAAATTCAGCTTTCACCTCCTTAGAGGAAGCAGAGGTATAGGGGCTGGGAGAAGGTCTGGATTGCTCCCTCACTGGCTAAAACTACTATTGTGATGATTGCGCTTGATCTTTGTAATTCTCAAGCACAAGAAGATTGGGCCTTGACACTTGGAGAGCATAATTCTTTTGGTTCTCTCTTTTTGTTACGTGGATGCAACGGCATGAAATGAAATGAAGTGAGCTCTTTCTTTTGAGTGCTTTCGCAGAGGAAAATATTCAGTTTTACCACTCAAGAGCAGGTTAATCATGTGTTATGCAGTGGTGTCCCTACCTGGTTTGTGTTTTGTTCCCACAGAGCACAATCAGATAAGCTCAAGGTATTATGGGCAGCAAACTGGTGTTTTCTTAAGACTGTTATTTGGTAAAAAGGTCTGGGGTTAGAAATGTATCAGTTTAACCCTTTATAGATTCGAGATTCAAGAATGTTTATTGTCATTATTTGTACACATAGCGGAATTTAGACAAGGAGTTCTCAGCTAAGAAGGTGCAAACTTAAATACTCAGATATATTAAATGAAAACAGTATAAACACAATATGAGCACATAATATAAAACACTATAAGGATATGTAGAACAAATGTAAGTGAAGAAATGTAAAAACAGTATGTACAGTGGAAAAATATATGCAAATATATAGCACGTACCTGTTATATTTTTAACTGACTATGTATAAAACATTACATTTGCAAAGATTCAAAGATTTGTTATTGTAAAATTAATTAGATTGACAGGACATACAGAGAATTGAGATGCTGTTTCTCTCTTACCTTGCTACTTAAATCCATGCAATTAAAAAAAAAAAAGAGGTAAAAATAGAATAATAATAAATAAGTGGTATAAAGATAGACTAAAATAGAATATAAAAGATATAAATGAAATTGTGCAGCACAGTACCGATTATGAAGTGAGGAGGTGCATAATGGAACAAAACAGCTGCAGATATGACTAAAGTGCGATATGTAATAAGATAATAATTTAGATCATTTCAACTTCTTTTTACAGGCTAATCTAAATGAATGTACTCTCAATTGCAACATGTGTTAAAAGTTTCAACTGGCTCATGCTGGCTGTTTACTACTTACTGTACATTTACGTTTGCTAATTTACTTGATTGTTTTTCTGTCTTAACAAATGCATATAGCATTGTAGTGTATACATTTATGTTTTTTAATGACATTTTGTAACAAATGCAAAAAATTTGAGGGACTGAAGATGGAAATTAGCCTTGACTATAATTGCATATGTTTGTTTATTAATGTGCATTGTCCCTTAATAAATAAATAACTACAAATCCATAAGAGGTGTCTCTGGAGCACCCTGCATTGACATTCATGAGTGAAGTCGTAGGAGTTGGGCAGGTCATCGGGGTTGTAAGCGAGGCTACAGAGTCCACCTTAGAACTAAAAGCTAACATGTTCAACCTCACTGGTGTTGTCGCTGCGTCCTTGTGCTAAAGCCTACCTGCTCAGCTTATTGTAAGTCATGCTGGATAAGAGCATCAGCTAAAAGCCTAAAATGTAAATGCAGACCGAGCGCACCTTTATAATGGGAAGTCGATGAATTGCCCCTGTAACCATTACTGACTCAAATGAGAACAAATGACAGGGAAGAGGCTCAGCCCACTGTAGGAAACACACTGTTACCTTTAGTGTTAAGCCTGTGTTTTTTTGACATATTCAGGGACTAGCTTGAGTTATTGGGGTCTCTTTGTAGAATGTAGATATAATTGAATGCCTTTTTGAAATAAAACTATTTTTACATAGTGGACCGTTTTATCTTAGTCTAGACCAGCTGATGTGTCAGTACCCCAGAGAACGGGTCCAGAAACGGTCCTTTACTGTAATTAATGCATCCTGCAGATGTTGCTTTATGTGCTTGGGAGAGTTTCAGTCTAGACAGGCTGGCTGCTCAGACGGAGAGGCCCTGCTTTGATCCTTGATTAAAAACTGCGAGCTGTACATTCATCATGCTCTTGTTTCAGGCTCTCTCAAGGGTCCTCGCCTGCTTTATGCTCCCTTCTTCCTCCTCCTCCTCCTCTTCGTCTTCTCGTCCATCTCTTTGCCAAGATTCCTCGCTGTCATGAAGGTCACTCTAACCTCTTATCACCAAAACCACTAACGGGTAATGTTGTCTTGGGGACTCAGCGGGCCGGGCTCGAACACTGCTCGGTCGTGATATTGTGGGTTCGTCATCCTGCCATTATTGCGTCTGTCACTTTGCGTCGCTATCTAATAAACCCCAAATGTCATCTAGGATGCGGCGAGCGGCGACTGTGAACTTCAAAAACATTAACAGGTCTTTAACTTAAAAACTTGGCTCTTGTAATCAACACAAAACAGAACCGGTGAAAAGAGTAAGCTTGTAAAGATCAGAGAAATAATAGTGACTTTTGTTTTTAGCCTTGAATGTGAGGCTTTTTAGCCCTTCCAGCTGAGCACTGGTGTCTCTTGAAACAGCAGCCTAAAACGCCAGCGAGGTATAGAATGGATTTGTTCTGTCTCGAAACCTTGTGTGGTCGTCGCTTCTTTTCTTCCCAGTCTATACTGACAAGAGAGTTTAAAAACCTCAGCAGTGCCTGGTAATCACTGAGTCATCGCCAGTATTGATAAACAAACGCATAAAGCCAGTAGATATATTCTGCTCAAAGGAGTCAAATTCTTAGCTTACCGCACCTGTAATTTAATCTCAATTATAAATACACAAGTGTTAGGGTTTTATTTTAGCAGCGGGAGGCCTCGTGACTGTGTGTCATTAGTTTACACTAAATATAAAGATGAGCCAGGAGTCAGCGAGGTCGTTGTCGGGGCCAGATGGATGAAAGGGGGGGATTTATTGGCTCCCGCTGTTTATTGGTTCGTCTTGTACAAATGTGAAGCCGGGTGAGTGCAAACGGTGGACATAATTGAACGTCGGGCAACAGGTCTTGGAGGACCACATGAGGTAACTCAGTGCAAGACGCTGCATTGGATACACAACAGCAGCAGCTTGTGGTCGAGGGTGGGCTAACATTGACTACAGGTTATTTCTGTGCACTCATAGTTAGGGCTGTCACCATCTGGGAATTTGAGTAGACAAATTATTGACAAAGAAATAAATGAAGTTTAAACATCTAACAAGTATGCGCCCGTGTAAGAAGGATAGTTTTGAGCAGACAAATGCTTAATTAGCTGATTATAACACCTTAATCACATCTAAATCAAGGTAATAAATACCCAGAAGAATGAATAGATCTGGGTCACTGTTAGTAAATCTGGAACTGATTATTTAAGTAACTGTTCCCTCGGTTTTCAGAGGGCTGAGATGCTATCTGGGTTCCACTGTTTTCCTGAAAAAGTATACAGGAGAGGTTTTTGGAGTTCCTCCTGTATAAAATTTCAAATTTTTCAAAAACAACATATAACTTCATGTCATTTTCGACCATTAATATGAACATGTTTGTGTATTAAAAACTGGCAAGCTAGCAGTAACCAACTAGCTTAAAAATTTGCTCAAGATCTACAACCATTTAATGTAGAGAAAGTTGTGTAGTTATTTTTGATGCTCTCCACATAGTACATTAATTAATTGCATTAATTGTGGTGTTCTTTTATTATTCTACTTGTAAATTTTAATCATGATGTTTTCTGTTACCTGCCAAGGGACTATGGATGAAAATGAGCATTTTCACTATAATCCTGCATATTTACATGTGATGTTGTTCAGTATAGATGTTCATTAATGTACATTGTCCCTAACAAACAAACAAACAAATAAATAAATAACAATAAATTAATTAAACATTACATTACTTTGCCTTAGGTGTTACCCAAAGTGGCTTAGCTACTTCACTCAAAACTTGTAATGTAGGGAACACCCTCCAAATGTAGTAAGTAGATAGAGTAGATTTTAGCTGTCGCCCACGGAAATGGACGGATCTATCATTTGACGTTTAATTGGCAGCAATCGGACTGATGTTGATATTGACTGATGACTGAGTTTTCTCACTTCTTGATTACTAACTGATTATCATGACTAAAAAGCATAAATAATAAAAATCACCCCTAGAATTTCTTTGCTTTTTGATGCATAGGTACTTATCACTTTAACTCAGCTCTAGTTAAGTTCAATTATATATTAAAAAAATTATCTAAAATTGTGCAGTTTTTTCCCCCTCTTAGTATTACATTGGTCAATTTCTTGTTATATATTACATATATAGAATTACTTTGTGTAATGGTGATAGTGGTATTCATTCACCTGTGTAAAAACATCTGGATGAAATAAGAACATCATATTTTATCACTATTTCCACCATTTGAAGTTTGACTTTTTTAATGCTGTGATGTTTTTTTGCACCGTTGACCTTCACAGGCTTCATTTCTGCTGTTGCAATGGTATAACTTGTGGCATAACACGAACAGAAAAAGACAAATCATGGTATAAAATGAATCATTAAAGAACATTGTAATGTACTGTCAGCACTAATTAGACTCTTCTTATTTCTTATGTACCTTGTTCTATTTATTAGTATTAAACAGTGGAACACACACTGTTCATAATAGTTCCATTTCTTCTTGCCTTTTGGCTGTGAACACAACAATTACATCGAAATCCACGCTGCTCACGTCAGTCAGATGTTAAAAACCATGTTCCTCATTAGTCAAATGAAACGGTGCTGCTAATTGTCCATTCAGATCACATTAAACCATAACAGGGGAAGAGGATGCAGTGAAATGGTCGGAAATAGTGGTGAAATATGATGTTTTGGTCCTGTTTTTACACATCTGAATGGAGACTATTTATTGCACGATAACACGAAATAACTGGTTAGTTCCATTAATCACGATCAGGCGATTATGTAAGGTGTAATAATAATCATGCCTAGTTGTAGGTCTATACGGCAACTGTCAAGCCGCACACTATGAATATGATACATTTTCATTAGTTTGGTGGAAATGGCATTTGCAGTATGAATTGGTGCTTTATTCTATGGATGCATTACCTTGTGATGGGTGCTTGAGGCTCATTTAATAGCTGTACAGTACAGTGGTGGATTATAACAAATATGTCTCTCTGAACTGAACTTACAAAGGGCTAGTGTCTTTTTATTTTTTATATACAAGTATAAAATAATCTATGTCTTACGGCTTGGCTGCTAGTCTCCTTGTGTGTGTCCCCCCGTCCGTTTCCATTCCTCACTCATTGATTGCTTGTTTTAGAAGAATGAATTGAAATGCCCATGCTGCAGGCTTTCTGATATTGCAATATCACTGCAAATTCAATACACAGTTGAGCTTTAAACCCAAGTGGCACTTAACACACCCTTCAAATAAATCCAAACAATTCCAGCACAGAGGGACTCGCGGGGGCGGCCGAGGGGGATTTTGCGGATCCTTTACAGCGCCCCACAACAGATAACGAGGCATTTTAAATTGGCCGTCCTGTAAAGAATGTACGGTATGCGGCGGCCCACTGCAGCCTGTTACGCACCAAGGACACAGGGCCGCTGGTATGTGCTCGCTGTGCAAACGCCACTGTCGACGGTGATCGACGGCGAGAGTCCAGGGCGCTCTCTTGACCCGCCAGGCAACAGGCCCCATCAGTGCTAATTGAGGCAGAGACCAATGGGCGTTTGTTGCACGGGCATACCAGTGAGGATTAAAGGGATTGGATTTGGTTGCTGAGTGCGGTGGTTTTTAATGCCCCCCCCCGCCCACACCCCATCCCCCGTTTTCACAGTGTGTCCCCTCCTTCTGGCTAGTGAAAGAGTGCAGTCTTTGTGACCGGCTCGCCCCGGCCAAACCGAACACCCCTGCCATGTCACGACACCATCTGATTGAGCATTAACGCTGTGCTCCAGCAGGACCAGAGGTGCTCTGTGAAATGACTGTGCTCTGTTTAACAGGCTGCCTCTGAGTCGCTCTGTGCACCAAGTTCATCCTCCAGCAGCCGCCGCACACATTACCACTGCTGTAAAAAAAAGCTGCCATTACACTGTTTCACCACATTACTTCATAAATGCCTTTTTATAAACAAAGCTGGTCATTAATGAAACACACATACTTACCTGGTATACTTTTTACTGTACTTAAAGCTCCAGTGCCTAAGAGTTAGAGGGGTTTAGGAAGAACTCCTTATAGAAATGGAATCTGATGAAGATGATGATGATGATAAGACTTTATTGATCCCACGACGGGGAAATTCACTGGTCAAGGCTGCAACAGAATAAAGTGTATGAAAAAATTGCATGGTATATAGATAGTGCAAAAGACAAACAATATAAAAAAATTATAGTAGAAAGTAATAAAACTCTGTAGGGTATATAGTTATATACATACAGACAGTTATTCATAACTATGTTTCTAAAGGAGAACTCCCATGCTTTTGTTACATTAGAATTAACTGTATATGGTACAGATTATGCCATATTCAGGGTTTTCCTCACCACTATAAGACTTAGGTGGAGTTCCTATGCCAAACTAAATTGAAATCAATATAAAAAATGTCAAAACTAACTAATGTGAATGGTTGTTGCCTTAACCTCCCGAGACCCAGGAAAATAAAAGTTGTGGGCTTTTTTTCATTAAATGTCTTGGTCAGGTGTCCCCTGAAAAAGAGGTCCCCCATCTCAATGGGACCAACCTGGTATAATGGTTAAGTAAATAAAATAAAATAAAATAGATAATTGTCTTGATTGGAAACGGCATGATGCAACCGTTTTTTCAAATACATTTTTTGGTATTTTTTTATGGGATGTCCTTGGCAGAATATGGTGTTTTTTTGGTTTTTTTGTTTTGTTTTTTTAGTAAAGCTGTGAAACTTGTCCCCTACAGAGGACAAAATGCATTGCTGGGTCTCAGGAGGTTGAACAAATATTTGTTGTTAAGCTTTTTGGTGGTGTTTATGATCTGCTCTTGCTTGTCCATTTTTTTTCCACGCAGATGTGCCAATATTAATAGTCCAAAATTAAGTTTTTATCAGAACTTGTACATATTTCTCCATATAGGACCCACCCATCACCAAAGCATGTGCATATGTCTTCCACAAACTCTGCAAATTATGTTAAAATCAACTTTGGCTTAAATGTGCAGCTCAAACTTTTAGACGCAAACCACCACACCTTATGGAGAATCAGCCCCCGAATCTTCGAATCATACAACCCCCTCACGTATGACCACAGCATCTAAGCCCCCAGAAATTTAGAGAAAACCCTGCATGTTGCACTGCCGTGTTTGTAAAGTAACTGAGAACAAAAATCCTCTTCCTATTTACATATTATAACAGGTGGCATCCATTGTTAAAGTACATCACCATCACGTATGTTTGTTTGTGCCAGACTTAATACCATCTTAAATTAAAAGACCAGAACTGGTAATAGTAATGGATTAGATTTATATAGCGCTTCTCTATTTTTTGTACTCAAAGCAATTGAAATAAAAGAAAATGGCTCGAACACTGGCCTTCCATGGTTTTAGTAGTGACTACAAATTAGGGTATAGGGTTAAACCATAATCACTTTACCTGGTCTGAGTCTCATTTAAAATGTGCAAAAATCTAAACCTGATTTTTTTCTGCAAAATCAATTACATGTAGTACAAATCTGTAGTTTTATAGCATAAAAGCAAACCTAATAGTGTAATACAAATATCTAAAAGCTATACAAAAACATGCTGCATGAGCTGACACTGATGGAATTTATTGTTATTATTGGTATGGATATTTAGCATCAGACATTTTGCGGTTCTTGATAGTATTTCAAGTAAGTCAGACAGTATGAACATCCTGCTGAGCCCTATGTTTGACTTGTATTCTTTAAGCACATTTCAGAGTCTCGCAATGTATCGCAGTAAAAAGTCAAACTCAAAATTTTTTCACCCATCTGTCTTTTTTCCCCACATCTCATCTGTAATCATTCATATAACGATCACCATCAGACACTCAAAACGTAGTAATGTCTCCTAAAACCACATCTCTAATATCACAGTAATGCTAATTAAACACAGAGGCTAATTACTTGTGTGCAGGGAATTGGCCACCAGGCTTTGCCACCAGGCTAAGACGGTGCTCAGTGTTGAATCAGGTGGTAACCTCACTATCTATAGGCCACTGCCTGTCAGACATGTATAAATGGTAGAAGGAAAAAAAAAAAACCTTATCCAAGGCAGCCAGGAGGTGCCCTAAAGGCAAGTGGTGGGATGCATTTCTAGCCCAAACTGTCCACGTTATTCAAGACAGGGGGGAGGATTGATGGAGGTGGTGCAAAACGAAAGGTGGAATATGGAGAGTTATTGTGAGCTTCATTCCGGTCGTTGAATGATTTGTAATTTCATTGCATTGTTAATGAGCACATCAGCATCCACTCCTGCAGGATTTGTGAGAATAAGTTTAGTTTAATGTCCTCTGCACCTTGTGAAAGTCTTGTTCTCTCCTCAAAACAAAGTGATGCTGCTATTTACTGATTAATCTGTTAAGTTATATTGCTAAATAGAAGAAAAAAAAAATCAGATTAGGTCTAGCTCAACATGTAAGGAAAATCAGTGTCTGTTAATGTTCAGCACCTTAGATATGACCCTATGTCTACTAAATAAAGAAATGACTCAAGTTAGATCAGACATGCTTTTTAATTGACTTGAATTACACGTAGATACCCAAATTAAACCAAAGATCAAGGTAACTATTAAACTAAGCAGTAGATAGAAATAGATACCCAGTAGATCTATTTAAACAGGGATATTGTAGATATAGTAATGTGAAATATTTATATAAGTTGTTTATACTTTCCTATCCTTATCCTACCTCGCTATTGGTAGTTTTAAAACCAGTATCAGTTGATATTGTGTGTCTTGGAAGGAGTTCTCACAAACTCACATGCAGTATTAACAGATTTCATAAAGAGGTACTTTTCTATCTAATGTTAAAACTGTAGTGCATAGTCCAATCCGAGTTATTTGAGTTACTCGTAAACCTCCACTTCTACAGGCCAAACAACTGGTCTTGGACAGGATCAAACTGAACCATGGTTTGAGTCATGTACAGTGGGAAACTTTTTTGGATAGGTTACACTTTACGAAGTTTGACAAGGATATCGGACCTAGAAGAAGTGGAGGACGACATGCTTACTTTAGTCCACTATGATGTCATCAAAAAATGCACTGATTTGTATTTGACATTATACCTGTTGACCAAAAGACGGTGCTAACATCACTGAACATTAGAAGTGTATTATTTAAGTGTGGATATATAACAGTATATATTTTTAATCAAGTATCTGTTGTTGAGTATTTATGTATCAGTCAACTTTTTCCTTTTACTCCCCACATTTTACCAAAGAATGCCTATACTTTCAACTCCTTACACACACCTTAATTTGGTTTTAAGTGTTGTTTTTGTGCTTTTGTCACCTCTGTTTTGTTCCATGTTAAAAAAGGACATTTATTTGGATTGTGGAGTCAGTTCTGTGTTGGAGCGGAGTGTCAAATTGCATCAACAGCGACATGTATTGCTGGCTAGCCAAGAGGCTGTCTGCAGACGGCACATTGACCCCTGGCCTCAGCCAAGCTTCTTTATTCCACACTGTACAAAAATCATCACTCACATTTTGTTTTTAGCGCCACATATTCCCAGACCAAGCCAGCCACCCTAAACAACTATACATCACTGCGAATCTATTCATCTGTGCCCGGACGCAGATGATAAGTTGATCCTTAGAACAAATTCCATCATAACGAACAATCCCAACTCCTGGCAGCCACACAAAAAAAAGCCTTGATGAATGAGTTGTTTACCTAGTTCAGTGCACGACGTGCAGAGTGCAGGCTTGGCCCGCCAAAACGCCACTTCATTACAGGGCCCCAGTGATCGGCCAGACAGAAGGCTGGATATTAGATCAGAGAACAGAGGTGGCAAAAGTCCACAGTATGTTCACATCAGTAAAAGTACAGATACACTACATGGACAAAAGTATTGGGACACGTTAAGTTCAGGTGTTTCATTTCTAACAGGGGTCTGGGATACAAAACAATAATGACAAATGTCATAATATAGTTTTATATTGGGATAAATATCATTGCATTGGTTAGTTTGATATAAATTATCTTTGCTTCCAAAATACCTCAGAGATGGTTTTGACTTAATTTCTCTGAACATTGATTTTATTTAATTTTTTAAATGTTGCTAAACTATATGGACAAAAGTATTGGGACACATCATGTCTGCAGCTCTAAGATGTCCTGTTGATGCTGATGTGAGATAAAAACATCAATGTTTCCTTACAGTTTAATGGGAGATTTTTCTTCCTAAGTGAGATGTCAAGAAAGTAGATGGTTAGTTGTGGTAGAAAATGATTATTTACAGTCAGAGCATGAAAAATATTTTAGAAATTTAGAGGAAGAACATTTAAAATCATAGTCATGGCGAAAAAAAAATGTTGAGAGAAATTAAGTAAAAACCATCTCTGTGGCATTTTGGAAACAAAGATAACAATTTAAACAAAAGGAAATGATATTTATCCCAGTATAAAACTGTATTATGACATTTGACACTGTTTTGTATCCCAGACCCCTGTTAGAAAAGAAACACCTGAATTCGATGTGTCCCAATATTTCTGTCCATATAGTGTACGTGTTTAAAACAAAGAAAAAAAAAAACTGTGGTAAAAATAGAAGTACTGATTTAACTTCTTTACTGCAGTAAATGTGAAAAAAGTTCAGGTTCAGAAATGTCCTTAAAGTATAAAAGTCATTAGTCAGCCTTTGAAGGACATTTCTAGTGACTTTTTTGCAAAGTGAACCTCGCATTTTTAAAATATATTATATTTAATATAAGGTGAATGATAACTTTATGAAGCTTAACAGTTTTCAGTGACAGCAACAGACACCTTTTCTTTGTAATTCAGGCTCTATCTCTTTCTCTAGCTCTTTCCATCATTTTCATTTCATTTGAGATGTTCTGTATTTTTCAGCTTTTATGTTTGCATTGTTTTCATCCTGTCACATGTGTATATTGTTTTCATCTTGTTTCACTGTGTGTCTTTCATCATTTCGTCATCTTGTACATAATTTCTATATGCTGTTATGGCATTTTTCACTTTTTAAACCTTCATGTTGCTTTCGTCTTTCATTGACATTTTCATCTGATACATAACTTTTGACTTATTTCATCTTTTGACATTTTCATCATATTTCTTTAATACTCTTATGTGTTGCTACATCTCATCATACTGTTTTTGTCTTTTGTTGCTTGGTCTTCAGATTTGTTTTTAATATTTCATCTTTTATATGCATATTTTGTCTTATCACATCCTTTATATAATTTTTTTTCTTATTGCATTTGTCTTGTTCGATATTTAATGATGCATTCAGGGATCAGCTTTTCTATCTACTGATGCGAAGGTACACAATGATAATAATAATAATAATAATAATAATAATAATAATAATAATAATTCAACAATTCCCCTTACATCAGTTAATCTTGAACAAATAAGTGTTTTGAATATGTGGAAAATAGAAAATACATTTGTGTTAAAATACTGGGGGTACAATGGAAAAACTTTTAAGGGAAGTACTTAAATGAAGTACAGATACCTAAAAAATTCCACTAAAATACAGTACTTAGTTACTTTCCATCTCTGGACCTGTACACAGCAGTTGTTATTATGCAAAGCATGTGATAGTTGTGTATCTAAAAGGCCTTAGAAAACGAACGGAACAGCAAATCGCAAAGCTCTGTTGCTCACACTATAGGTTGAATCACTGTGGTGTTAATACAAGTGGCTGTGGAGGGGAGCCAAGTATACATTTGTTTATATATTCCTTTGGAAAACCGTGAAGCTGAAATATAACCTCCTTGGCAGATGTTTCTTTGCTTCCAGTTGCTGTTAAAACTCAGGAGGAAGAAAACAGTTTTTTTTTCCCACTTGCTGCCACACAAGCTCAAGGACTCTTAAATTAATCAGACACTTTATCTGTTTCACCGGCCAGGTTTAGTTAGGGAGTAGAAAGAACAAAAAAACCCCCCGGGCCACGGCTGGCTCCCCGCCAACGTCACTTAGTCGAAATTTCTCCAACATTTGGCAGGTGGTTGGTGGTCATTTCCCACCCAGCATGCACCTCCTCGCTGGCCTGGCCGCCGATCAGACCAGAAGCATCTCTGCGTTGCGGGGGCTCTATCCTCTACCGGTGCTAATAAAGACACATGTGCCAATACACAGCGTCGGTCGGGGCTCTGGCTTGTGATTTTTGTTTCCTTTTTGGAAGCGTGCCCTGGATTTTGATAGAAGCAGCAGGTGAGAGTGCAGGCCATTGGAGGAGGAAAGTGGATTCGTCCTGTCACTGAGCTGCTTACTGTCTGATGAAGGGAAACACTTTGGAGACGGTCGCTTACGATCATATTTCACAATAATAAAAATACAGGGAGTCAGAGGAGCAGTAGAAACCGTAGAATCACACTTATGCAACAGTGCGGGAATAATATTATGGTGCGTGTTTGTTATGGTTGCACAATTCTGGATAAAATGTGACTGAACTCTGAGTTATACAAAGTATTATATGGGGCTGAGTGAGGTTTATGATCATTTTTTTTCAAGTTAAAATACTGTATTACTTGTTATTTCTGGTTTTAACCTCCTCCTGATTGTTGAAACATGGAAAACAATTGACAAACAGCAGAAAACTTCATGAAACAGTTCTAATGTGTTCTCTCATCAGCAAGATACGCATTTGCAAAATTAAGAAAAACAGCAAAAATTAGTTTTGCACTTTTGTAGGTGACAATGTAAGCAAAGTAAACCACGTTAATTATTTTTGTAATAGCCGACTCTGATATATTTCTCATTGATTATTGTTATTACTATGCATATTATTACATATAAGTTATAATGAACAGGGTTCTTATGGGTGCTTGAAATCCTTGAAAATGTTTGAATTTCAATGTTGGGTTTTCAAGGTCTGAAAAGTGCTTGGATTTTAGTTTTTGTAGTTGAAAGTGCTTGCAATTCTCTTGGAAAACTTTGTGATGTGCTGTATTTATTTATTTTTAATATTAACTTTGCCAGGTTAGATGACAAGCCTAAGCTACATACAGAGAGGTAATACATTTTGAAAAATACAACTTTATGTCAAAAAAGAAAATTACTGGGTGTTCTCAGGTCGACTCCAGGTACATTTTTATCTTAGTCTTCACCTCGGTGTGAGTGTGTCTGAAGAACACCAAGTGACTTCCCTTTTTTGGATAAAACTTCCAGTTCCAGTGAAACATAATTTTAGGTGTTTATATCATAATATAATGTACATCATTGTGAGAAAAAGTGAAAAAATAATCATGAGTATATGTATTCCTGTAGATATAGATTTTACCCCTAAGATGATGTGCCGGAAAAATTTAAAACGACCCTTAAAAGTGCTTGAATTTCGCCTTGAAAAATGTGTATGAACCTTGAATGAAAAATGAGGAGAAAAACAACTTATCTTTCCTGGAATTGGAGACTGCAGTTTAGTTTTCTGTCATCAAATTTGCCCATTTTACATGTGTACACAGCTCCGTTTCATGTTGGAATTATTAGAAATGTGTCAATCCTGAAGTTCAGGTCTGTTTATAAACCATTTTGGCCAATAGCTGATGCAGATGCTACTTAAGGCTAACGTCTAATTTCACATTTTCCTATTAGGAAGGGAGCGCTTGGTTTGATGCAGATGATCTCCCTGCTAATGCAAACAGCAGTTGATCTGAGACAGAGGAAAGCATTAAGAAAGGAGATTAAGAAAATTTAAGATCTTACCGAAGTGTCACCCTGCAGGCACGTCCATTATGATCACAGCTTTGTAGAGGCCAAAGCAGCGATTGTACACGAGTAAATAAACAGCGTGGATGTATCCCAGTAATCTCTGTAAACACAGATAACACATCACGAATGAAAAAGCTTTGATTCAGTTTATGTGGAAATATGGAAGGTTCTCAGAGTCATGAGAACCTGGAAAAAGTCATGGGTTTTTGAGAGATGCAAACTCCTCACCTTGAGGCTATAGGAAAACACTGTGAAATTCACACCAGATAGTAAATTTAGAGAGATGGGTTTAACATCCAGCATTTTAGTTAATCACATTACATTTGTAGCAGTAAAATGAATTAATTCTGGTGCAAAGTTTTCTTTCTTTTCGTAAAGCTGCCATTTTTTTGTGGGGTTGCAAAATCCAAGTTACAAGTTCACGAGTTTGTCACCTTTATCACCTCTGTTGACTTTACCACTGATGTTTATTTGTAATGAAATTTGTAAAAACAAATTCAGACAAAGTCATTGCGGAGACATTTTAAATTTGGGGATTTTTCTTAGGTATAGGCAGAGTTAAGTCCTGTGTTAACTTATGATTATTTGATTATACAGTGTATTTTCGTTGTATAATTGTGTTTCCATCTTATTGCAGTCCATATCTTAAAAAAGTCCCCACCTGGAATTAACCTATCAAGCAAGTTTAGATCCTCCACTGGATAATTACTGCAGTGACTAATATCATTCATCTGCAAGATCTTTAACCCTGTAACTGACGCATTGAGTAACTTCTCATTTCTTCAACAGCCATCAGTTTTTAGAGAGAATAAAGATTGGACTGTGTCTCAATGGAAAAAGGTCATGTGGTCTGATGAGTCCAGATTGACCCTGTTTCAGAGCGACTGATTTAATTTATAATTAGAATGGTTTACTAATCATAACATTGTAAGCATCTTGGACAAAAAAAAGTCACCACCTGGACTAAACTAAGTAAATATTTCAGATCTTTCCTTTGGTAATCACTGCTATGGTTAATACTGTATGTTTCAGCTGCAACAGTGTGGATCTGATAGTGATTACCCATCATGCCTAGTATCTACAGTACAAGTGTTATGATCAGGGGTTGATTCAGTTGGTCAAGTCTAAAATGCTGTGACATTGCATAAACTTATCAAAATGATGCCATGGTAAATGTGTGCTGTATTCAAAGCTGAAAATGCTCTAATGCACGGGTGTCAAACTCATTTTAGCTCAGGGGCCACATACACTGCAATTTGATGTCAAGTGGGCTGGACCAGTAAAATAATAACCTATAAATTATATCATATGTTTAACACACCTGCTCTAATGAAATGCCAGGCTAATGATGGAAATCATATAATCAATCTTTGTAAAGTTGATTAACATTTTTGAGATTTTGTCTGTAAAACCATGTGGACACCCTGCACATAGTTATAGTCAGTTGTAATGAGCTACAGGTTGGTATCTGTCTAGTCTCTTATAGCTTTGTCTCAGTTTGTGTCGTATGCTTTTACTCTCTGATTCTCCGGGTTACCTCAACCTAACATGACCTCTTAGCTGCCAGATAAAAGATTGAATTTTCAGATGCAGCAGTAGATAATCGGTAATCTCGTTCAGTCACAGCATCTTTGCCAGGTTCAACATCTTTTCCATCTTCATATCACACACTCTTCTTTGACTCACCGCCTCTACTTCTGCACTCTATTGTTCATCTTTCTCACCCTGACAATCAATTTCATGTTCACGTTTTTAAGCTACAGGATGTGAAGGCTTAATCACTCTAGCTAAATGCCTGAAATGTAAAATTTAAATGCCAGAGTGAATTTTCAGAGCCACCAGGCAGCTAAAGAGTGGGGGTTTGAAGCAGTTTTTCAGAAAAAAAGCCCCAGTGGATTGAGAAGTGGGTCGGGTGTTTAGACGTTTTGCAGGGGGAGGCATTGCTGAAATGTCCGCAGCTAAAGTAGGTCGCGGTTAACCTTGATAAATCTCTTGTACGGCTGGAAGAGAGAAAAGAAGCGGCTATAAAATTTTATGTGGTCATTTCTTTTCAGGGAAAGAATGGAAATTGTGTGTGGTGGGGGCCGGTGCGTTCACTAAGGTGCTGCATCGATCTGACGGATTGTCCTTCTATTAGGAGAAGCAAATATTCATTTTGACATAAATGAAGAAGCGGGCTTTGATTTTGCATGGGATGATCAATGAAGCAGCACAAAGAGTCTTGAGTCGATTGTTGGATTTCTACGAAGAGGCCTTTCAGGCTACATGAACTGTGTATGACATTCATATAGCTGTTTGTCTTACCTATTTACCACTGACCTCCCAGTGTAGGATCAGACTATTTATCAGTTAAAGATAAGAGTCAATTAATATTTTCCTTCCACCTCTTTTTCTTAAAATTCTGCTGTGTTTTTCATTCTTTTCTTTTAACCCTCACACAATGATTTGACTATATGTTACTTGTGAACAGCAAACAGTGTGAGCCTCTTCCACTCATGGCTGACATTTCCATGCATGAAATATCTTTTCAGAGACAAAGAGGTTTCTCTCTTTATTGCCTCGGTGTGTGCTTGTGGGTGGAAGCCCTATTGTATGTCCTTGCACAATCGCCCATGTAGGCTCTGCACTCAGTGACTTTATCCGCTTTAGTAAACTCCGAGCTGCGACTTAGTCAGATGATTGATTTCTCTGCTTTATATCCTTCATATCCGCCATAGTGCCGGGCAGCTCTCGTCCACCTTTGGCCCTCAGCTCTATAGGCAGCCGGCGTGCATTGTCACCTCATTTCAGAGGAGTGATTGATTTGCGCTCTTAGTGGCTGTATTCACAACGGAGCGCTGTGTTTGCAGTTCACATGGTTCTGGGCTCCTTCGTATTGAGGAGTAATACCTGAGTGGAGGTGTTATCAATGGAGCTCCTGAAGTGTTGCAGCCTGCCTTGGCCGACGAACAAAAACCTTGAGGTTTTTGTCTTGCATTTTGCTTTAGACTATTTGGAGATACATCAGTATATTTATTATATTGTCAGTTTACATGAGGTTCAACATGTCTAAATGATCACTTACTAGATATACACTCTGGAGAACTTTAAATGCCCTCTAGTGAATATAATGGGGATGTGAGAGTTATGAGACTGACAAAGGGAGCTAGCTAGTCAGACTTTAGCACTGAGGAATTTAGCGCCACTAAAAAACTCAGGTATTTAAGAAATAGATGACAAAATATTTCACTTATTTCCACAGTAGAAGGGCTTGTGTTCATCAGTACACCTGACATATGTTATTTTGATTTAGAACAGTGCTTTATTCCTGCCTTTACCATACACAGTAAAATATGACAAGTGCTGATAACTAACTTGCTAACACCATCTAAATACCACAACCATTATTTATTTCAAAACTTTCAAACCAAAGAACAAGACTCTCATAGACTGACTCAACAAAGCAAAGTGATACTACTTAAAAGATTGAATGCATATTTATGGAATACAGTAGAATGTCTAAAGAACCAGCTAACGTCGTCTCACTGTTTATTTTGTTAGACACTGAGTTAGGTTTTAGTCTCGCAAAGCAAAGACATTTTAAGGCTGAAATATACAAAATTAAGCACTACAGCTAACTAGCTAGCACGCTAAAACGAAAGTAAATGAAACGTCCCTCATTAGCATAAACAAAAGAATACAACTGTTTTTTCTTATTCAAATGAGTACATTACAAGTGTGGTTTATGTAACCTGATCATTTTGTAAGATGTTTAGTTCAAATAAACAAAAAAATATATTGGAATAGAGCTTTATCTTGAAGCATTAGATATAATAAGGTGTGTCTGCCCATTGGTGGCCATTGTGTTTAAAATGCAATATCGTAGGATTTGTTTTAACAGTGTGTATTTATGGGTGAAATCAAGGATAAAATGAGGTGATTTTTGTGGCTGAAGATCAAGGTTGTTTTGACACTGGATGCATCTGATTGATTTTATGGTTCTCATTAACTCTACCACCTGTTTTGCTGCCACAGAGGAAACAAATTCTAACAATACGTGTGCAGTTTATTTAACCTGATAATTACTTTAAAGGACATCCAACTCAGACACAAGTTAATACTAAAATAACATTACTTAATACCTTGCTAGTTTGCAAGTACTAGCTGTAGCACTGCTCTTACAGATTGCGCTCTCTACTCTGAGCCTTTGATGTCATCACTTGTAAACAGAGTGTTGCATTGTGGGATAAAATGGGATTCCTTATAGCTTTAATGCTTCTATACCAGCTTGTTTCTTTACGTATGCTAATATTACGTCAAGTTTAGGAAGCCTGTTTTAAATGTAAAACCTGTTTTGGTGCCACAGAGAGAAAAAAAAAAAACCTCCCGTTTCCCTTTTAAAGGGAAATTGCACCTGAGCAGTAAAATAACAGCTGCACTGCATATTTTGTTGTTAATAAAATAAGTGAATCAAATCAAATGGGGCCTTTTGGTTTAGTGGTGACTCATACTAAATATGTGCTTAATACCATACCATCTTGCAGTAATGACCGTAGTGACCTAAAATAATGAAATAAGTCTGTATTTGTAAATACAGGGGCAGTGTTTGCGTGTAGTTTGTTCTATTTTTACATCAGTTTTCTAGCGACACACAGATATAGTTTTTGCTTCACATGTTTTCTGCATACTGCACACTCATTATTACTGCCTGTAATGAAGTTGCTCCAGGAAGAAGTGGTTTCTCCCGCATTCATTGTAAATCACTCAGAATAAAATGGAAATGCGTATGCCAAGCACCTCCGCGTACCGTCCACGGGGATCAGCGCTAGCATGGCTAATGCTGTTACACCAGAAGTGGCTAATGAGCTAACCTTCCGCTTTCCGTCCGCATACCTCTCCATCATTAGCGCCTCCAACTCCCCCGAGGGCCACTGAAGGGAACGATGCATTCATCCCCATCCAGGAAGAATAGGAAGAATGGAAACTAGGCGCCATGCAACGGACACTTAAACTGCTAAAGCGCCTGATGGAGTGGAGAGACTCATCAGCCAGGGAGTTTGGGTCTTATTTTTAGACAAATTCATGTTCTACATCATGGTATGGAAGTAGCACAGGTTATCTGAGGACAGGGTCTTCTGAGGAAAACAGCTAATCTGCTAGCGTTTTCTTTTGTTGCCTTAAGGTGAACAGGTTTTTTTAAGCCATCATCTATCAGCACTCACAGCAAAATATTGTTATTTTTCTAAACCTCTGGATGTGGATTGAAAGTAGAAGCAAGCAACATCCTAAAGGCATGATGGGATATCTGAAAACTGAAACTCATACCAAGTGCTTATGTTCAATGCAATATAAAGAGTTATCTTCTGGAGGCTCTTTCTTTTTTGTTCCATACATAGATTTCATAGCTCTGACCTAAAGGCCATCTTTTTTATTATAACCCTGCTTCTTACCTCTTTCTCTCTGCAGATTTCAGCGTCTTGCTTAAGGGCATCTTGGCAGTAGCGTTTAATAGAGAACACAAAGGATGTTTTTTTTTCTTGTGCACAAACCAGATTTTAGCAACTCTCGCCAGCCCGTGGATATACGTCTTGTATTCCTTAAACATTGTTTATGCAATTTAAAATTCTGAAGTGAACAGTTTACAATAAATGCTTTGCGAGACTGTGGAAAAGCAAGGAGTGAAATCAAAACCACAAGAAACTCCTGAAATGATGTCATCTTAAACGTGGGCTTGTGCCAGTATACAAGATTTAAGAGTGTGTAGGTTTATGTAATTCCATGCCTGCAAGCGCGTTTGTGCATGTTCAACCTCCTTTTTTCTTAAAGCTTCTGGAATTTGGCTTGAAATATTTGGAATATATGATTTCAAAGAAGAGTGTCTCATTAAATGTTTAGTGTGTGAAAAATTTTCATGGGCAAAAATGGAATGTACTAATCATAATGTTTTCATTAGCATATAATCACCTGAAAATAAGAATTGTTGTTTGTGTCACCTTAGAATGAAAGAAGCTGTTGATATTTAAAAGGGAGCAGATCTTTCTTGTTGTACCACCATGTTTCGAGAAAACAGACATACCTTTCTTCTCAGTTTGTGTTTCATTGTAGCTGTAATCCAGTGTGTATTACCATATCTTGAGGTGTGAGTGTAGTAGCTAGAAGAATTAGCTAGTATAGTAGCTACACTATCACAAAGGCTAAAAAGGAAGGCATAGTCCAAAAGTTAGCTAATATTAAGTATAGTCTGATAAAATAAAATAGAATAAGCTTTATTATCATTACACAATACCATTGTACAACGAAATTTAGCTTTGTGCTCAAAGTAAAGTACACAGAAGCAATTATAAAACAGTTAAGAAAATAAAAAGTATAAAAACATCAAAAATCAAGTAAAAAAAGATGCTATTAGGTCACTTTTAGTGTGTAGCTTAATTGTAATTGCTCTCTATTTTAGGAATACCAGTGTAATATGATATATAAAGAGAAAGGTAGATTTTTTTAGCTTGTAGCAGGATTCTTTCCTTTTCGACAACTTTTTGCCATAAGACAAAAAATAAGTATCAAGCCCTGCAGTAAAAACAAGACTTTTTTGTTGAACTGTGCTTGTATCAAAAATTTCCGCCAATGTTTCAATTCAGTAAAATGTGTAAATTGTAAAATGTGTTATATCTGTATAGTGAAATAACAGGAACATGAATATACAGTATGTCTCTAATTGCAAGGTTAGCAGTTCATTTACCCTCATATGCTGTCATGCAGTGGATAGATTTATGAGTTTTACTATGATTGTGGGTTTGCACTGTGCAGCCATTGACGTCTCTAGTTACAAGACTAAGTTCAAAACTACTTGTACATTTTTACACTCGTTATTAACTACATAAAACCCTAAGTTGCATAGTTAAGAACCTCTTGTGTATTAAGGTTTTCAGGAGCTTTTATTTTTCCATGTCGAGATAAATTTTCTTTAATATTTCTGTGTTTTCAACAACTGTGAGCCTGTTCCAGCACCACTCTCTCATCAACCTGGACTGTTGTTTGTTTTTTTTTTCATCCTTTCTTTCTCTGCTTCGGCCATTTGCTCGCAGTTGCGCAAGCAACAGTTTCCCGGTCGCACCTGTTGCTGTGAAATAGTTCAGGGCTTCAGTGGAAACGAACTTGACAGGAGAAAATGCCGTCAGCGCTGCTAGGAGGCAGGGTGACCTCGACTGCCGGTGGAGTAGCCGCCTTCCTCTCGCTCCTCCATATGCAGCTGTTAATGCTGAGGAGGCCCGCAGGGTCGGAATTAACTGTCTTTTTTACTTAAGCAGCGATTTTATTGAAAAATGCATGATCCTCCTGCAGTTAACCTCCATTATGCAAGATAAGCCCTAATTTCTGGAAGTTACTGTGACTGGAGTCGAGGCCAGGACATACGTAATACTTCTGTTCTGACATGTGCTTTCACCAACACAGGATGATCATCATATAAAGGGGAACATTACTATTTATTTATACTGCTCTTTATATTACATTACACAGCAATTTGAAACGTTACAAACAAAAGAAAAGTCAGACAGATCAAAGAAGTATGATGAAGGATGGGAACTGATAAAAGTTCAGCAATTCCGGTTCCATTACTTATTGATTACATCCCCTGTCAAGTCTTATTGTTTTAAGATAATAAACTATAGTGCAAAAGGCTTTGTTTGCATTAACTCTTTCATGTTAAATATCCACTAACGTTTCACATTGAGTTCGAACAAACCTCCTAAATAATTCTAAAGGTGTAGTTAGAAGAGTGTGAGATCTACCTGCTGCAGCCTCTCAGCCTGGTCGTCATGGAGATTATTCATAAGCAATTATAAAGCAGGTCGATACAGTGAAATGACACTAGCATTAACAGTATGGATAGAATTTGGAGGAGTTTAATGTTAGCGGCTTTGATAGAGGACGCCTTCCAGAGTCACCACCCCTTTCGCTAAACAGCCAATCAGAAACGTTCCATTGGTGCTGTTTTGTTTGATGCTGTGGTTAAATGTTTGTGCATGTTGGAGGTATTTCCCCCTTTGTTGGAGTGGAAGCTCTACAGCTGTTGCAAATGGCCCTAGTATCGTCTTTACCGGTCAAATACATCAGGCTTCTGAATCAAAATCTGAAAATAACATGTGACTTATTTGACGCCATTAAGCAAGAAGACTAACAATTCCAACATGTATTTGTTGAAAAACCTGCTACTAAAAGCCCTGATTCTTACTCGGACCATGACAGGATCAGAGGTGGCGTCTTAAAACCTACTTGTTGCCCACAGTAAATGATCGTTATTTCCCAAGTGTTTCCAGAGAAGCTGAGCAGAGGCGGGCTCTCCTCGGTCCTGTCAACAGTCTAATCTGGACTCTGCGTGTGACAGGTGATGAGAGGCAGCAGCAACAACACTAAACTGACAAGCTGTCATGCAGTCATTTTCCCTGGATATCAGTTTGCCTGTGTTCACCCACAGGAAAAAGGGGAGTTCTCTTTTTTATTTCGGCAGCAGGGAGAACATTTTATGTTCCGTGCACACATGTTCTTATACAAGCTTATTTTGCCAGTCGTGGCTAGCTGGTTTTTATTGTTCATCTTAAAAATAAAAAGCTTTCATTTTTCATGGGTGTGGAGACTCCAAAGCAGAAATATATTTTATTATCACAGATGTTTTACAGCTTCACTATCCCTATTTTGTACTCTATCGCTATAAAAAAATGTCTTCCCACCAGTTATTGGTACAAAAGTAAATGATTTTTTTGTGGTAGTGACAGCAGGAAATACAGTAACTTCCAATTCACTGCGTTGGTGGACTGTAGATTCACAAAATGTGTATTGACACTCAGGTATATGGATTAACATGTTGGCCAAGTATCTAGAAATACATAGTTATTCCTGGAGATGATGATGCGAGTAGCTAAAGAGTGAGATATCACACTTCCTTTCAATCTCTGGTGGGGGATACTCATATGCAGGCCTATTTCAACCACTGTTTAAATGAAAAAAGGATCCTTTATATTAAAATAACATAGTTCCTTAATGATTTTTAAAATACCATCTTAAAATTTTGAGATTCCATCAAAATATTTTGACATACTAAACTGATATTTGGATATACTTTGTCATAGTTTTGAGATACCAAACTGTTATTTTGTTTCGAGATACTATGATGTTGATTTGAGACACTATGTTTTGAGATTTTAAGTTGTTTTGAGATACTAAAGCATTACTTTGTCATATCAAGTTTTTGTTTGATATCTTGAGTTGTTATTTTAATAAGCTAAGTTGGTGTTTTGAGATAGTTGCCCATTATTTTGAAATATGAAGCCTCTTATCTCCAATTTTTTATCTAATTATAAATGCACTTTTAAATTGAAGCCATTTAACCAGCAAGTCGCACAAGTTGTAGAATCTCCCTGTTCATGTTCTCCTCCTCCTCTTCCTCCTCGCCTCCAGGTGCCATCCTGGGACGCTCCGAGACACAGGAGTGCGTCTATTACAACTCCAGCTGGGAGAAGGAGCGCACCAACCGCAGCGGCATCGAGCCCTGCTACGGCGAGAAAGACAAGCGGCGGCACTGCTTTGCCACGTGGAAGAATGTCTCCGGCACCGTGGAGGTGGTCAAGCAGGGCTGCTGGCTGGACGACGTCAACTGCTACGACAGGTACAAAGACCATCAGAACTTTAGACTTTGCACTGTATAATTTTTGTTCTGGAGACCTACTAAAAATTTACAAAAGATCTTGTTTATGAATATTAAGACAGTTCCTCAAGAAAAATGAGATTATGCGATTGCATAATTCAATAATCAATTCTAATAATAATTCAATAATAATAATTCAATAATTAATTCAATAATCAAGCAAATAGTGCATATTATTTGGGGTCCCAATTTTTTCAAAAAAGGGCATTCACTGCAATAATAGCATATTTCCAAGCAAAATATGCGGGGTTCGCATGATTTCATAATCCCCGCATTTTTCCACATAAAGTTTAAAAACTATTGCATTTTTACTTGACATGGTAGTGATGTCATATGCGATGCACAACGTCGTCAGCTCGCGCCTCCACAGGTAAACTAACCATGAGCCTGAGAAAAAATCCTGCAAGATGATGAAAAATGCAGCTCATTTACCGACAAAAATATCTGCAAAAGACAGAGCAAACCAGTACCCGACGTCCTACAGGACAGTGGCGGCGTAGTATTTTACACCCCATGTAACTGTACATTGGAACATCAGAGAAAATCGAC
>JAPQRQ010000013.1:8368427-8378675 GCA_037367365.1 Apogon talboti | reverse complement strand
TTTGCAAATTCCTGCAATTTCACCGCATAAAATCACATAAAAACCCTGCATATTCCATCACATAATCAAGGATTTTTGCCCGCATTTTTCCTGGAGGGACTGATAAGAGCAGATTTGTATATTAATGAGCACTACCATCCACATCATCTTATAATATTGTTGTTGAGATATCTGACAATCACAATTGGAGTTTTTACTTTATTGTTCAAAACGTATCCATGTAAAATACTCAATAAGAGAGGATGTGAACGCTGCACATGGGTGAAAACGCATCCAGAATCAAAGCCACATGAACACAAGGGCACACCATCTGTCATAGTTTCCTGATAATAGTTCAAATATGAGTGTAACCTGTGACCGAGTGATAGCCAACAGCTCAAACTGCCATATATTCAGACCACTACCTCTCTGATGAATAGAAAAGTAGATCCTGACAGCCCTAAAAACTAAGCAGCATGACTTTTTCTACATTCTAACAGGTTGAGTGCATTTGCAGTTGCTGTTGAGAGTAGATTAAAGGGTACATTAAAACTAGCTGGCTGTAGCTAAATGCTACAATGAGTAAACAAAAGGGTTTTTTTAATAGTGTAAGCTAACATAAATAGAAAAATCGCTGAATGACATGTACTGGTTTTACACAGTAAGCCGACAGAAGCAGATGGAAGGGTTAAACTACTCAACTGTTAAAAGCAACCACCACCTTTATCTTTGTTGATTTTACGGCGTGCTTCCTCATCTGAATGTCTCACACAAGGCTCTGCCTCTAATTACCTCGGATGAAGTCTTTGTTCGAGCTGCCTCTAAAGAGTGGATTCAGCCTAATGTATGTGTCCATGCATCCAAAGAACAGAACAGAACAGTAGGCAGATATTAATAGACTGTATTATTCTAGTTTGTTCCTTTGCTGGAGCATCAACCTGGCATGAGATGCTGGTTCGAGCCGGTTGGGCTTGTTTTCCTTTGATTCCTGAGCGATAAAGTTGCTGTAGATTCTTCAGCCCGCACAGTTTGGGTACCTCTGCTCAGACGGCGCCGCCTCGCCTCCCCAGAGAGTCCAGAGCAAGTCGAGGGCGGCTGCCACTTCCTTTGGCTTTTATCTGATGACTGTGTGAGTGTGAAAGAGAGAGCGAGTGTGTGTGTCTGTGATTGTTTGTGCTCATGTGTTTGCATGTCTGTGTGTGTGTGTGTGTGTGTGTATTAGCGTGTGGAGGAGTTATTTTATAAATGTTTTTCTTTCATGTCTTCAGCGACGACGAGGGAATGGAGAGGAAGGAGATGAGTGCGTGTTTTTTTTTTTTTTTTTGCTTGTGTGCTTATGCAAGTTTGTGTGTCTGCCTGGAGCTCTGGATATGGTTCATGTGTGTTTGCGTGTGCTTTTTAGAAATACTTCAATGTATGTAGTTCAGCAGAGTTTTCAGTATCTGTACTTTACTTGAGTATCTACTTTCTGGCAAGTTTTTTACCCTGCACATTTTTCCACAAACATTTGGACTTTCTTGAATTTTCACAACAGGCTCATGTCTTTAGTTACAGCCTCTTAAACCCAGTTGCCCCCGGCAGCCACAGTTCTGTCTGTGTTACCATGCAATGCTATGTGACATTTGTTGAAATATATACGTTCTATAGATTCATATGACTAGAAGAATGTCAGCTAAAAACTCAACAAAACCAATTGTCAGATAACAGAACACAATCCAAAGAGGAACTTAAATGTACAAATATCTAAGCATATGTCATGAATAATTTAACAAAACAACAGAACAATGTGACAAACTTAGCAGCGCTAAGCTAACACTAAGCACATCCAACAGTACAAGTGTTAGTTCTCTACTGATAAAACTCACTGAATGAGACAAAGAAGAGCAAAAATAAAGGTCACATTATGAAGTGATTGTCATGAATGTTATCAAACCTTTGCTGTTTTCCAATCATAATTTGGTTTAAACGAATGAAACTTCTGCTATCGGCTAATCCGTTGTTTTGTGTCACATGATACCAACTGGAAAAAAATGGCCCAGGGTTTAACATTTGAAGTGAATGACTTTTACTATTTAGTATTTTGTTGTCTGCATCACTGTGTAACTTCACAACATCAATACAAAAATGAACAGCATAAAAGAAACAACAAAACAAAAACAGCATAACCAGCAACAAGTCGAAAAAGACATAATATGATGAAATAGATTTTATTTACAGCTTATATCATTCACTTTGTTTTGCTTTATTTAACCCCCTAGGACCCACTGTCCACGTATGAGGACAAGAAATCCACAGCTTTATACAAAAAAAAAAGAAACAACTGTCCACCGCAAATGACATTCCATAAAGATTTTTAAGAATGCATCTGAAAAAACTGTTGCATCATGATGTTTCCAATACAAACAATTATTTAATTAAAAAAAGCCAAAACTCAAAAACTTGTGGGGCTCCTGGGTCTTAGGAGGTTAACCCATAAAGACCCGGTGCTACTTTGTGGCCATTCCCAAATCAATTTGTCTCTGTATTTAACCTCTCTTAAGTGATTTATCACCGTTTATTGTAATATTATCCTCTGTATTTTTATTTATTTATTTCAGTTAAAATCAGGTTTGTGTTATATTTAATTGACTGATCATGTAAATGTTCATTAAAGCTCAGATTAAAATTGAGGGTTACTATATCAGAAACGGACAAAACTGAAGAATAAGTGACTAATTTCAGTAAAACATACCATTAACTGAACATAAAACAAGTGTGTCCATCCACTGTCATTGATCCAACTATGAGTTTTACTGATGAATCAATGTTGTAGAAGGTGACAGTGTTTCCACAATAACTACGGAACCTCTGAGTATCCAAATGGGTCATATCTGATGACCGTGAACAGATGACAAACTGCATTTTACACCAATTATTTACATGTATTGCTGGATTGTGGATGTTTGGGTCTTTATGGGTTAAAGCAACATTAACAACATTTGGAGACACTTGGTATTCATGATTTTCAGTCTTTGATTTGCAGTTAGAATGCAAAGTGTAAGGCTGACTTTTGGCTACATTTCAGAGCCTGTACTTTTTCACTTTTACTGCACTAAAGAAGTCCAGTCAGTAAAACAGTTATCTGTAATTCTACTTGAACAAATAAATTATATACTTTTCCACCTCTGATGTACATACCTGCAGAAAAGGTGTGTTGCACCTAAAATTCTAAATTGCTTCTGTGAGTGTGTGTATGTTTTTGCGCCTTTAATTTCCACCTCCTTGTCTTTTGCAGTAACGAGTGTGTGGAGAAGAAGGAGAGTCCTGACGTCTTTTTCTGCTGCTGCGAAGGCAACATGTGCAATGAGAGATTCCTGTACGCCCCTGAAGGTCTCCCGCAGAGCCAGACGCACCAGTCCACTGCTTACAGTACGTTTTTACCCTCAAGGCTTCTACCTGCATCGTTCAGTGTTTCCTTCTTATTTTTATTGCAGCTAATCCCCCAGTCCATTCTCCTTGATTAGCGCATCCTGATTCAATTTGGATAAGTATACAACAGCAATCCAGAATTTGGTTTTTGGATGTAGTTTTCTTGTCGAATGATTCATAGAATTCCAGAGGAAGAGTTTTTGTTTGTAGGTTGTTTCCATTAAAACATGAGAAGAATGCACACAAACAGACATGAGATGTTATGTAACATTCATCAGTCCCTCCAGGAAGTTCCAAATCTGCAAATGCAACAATTAATCCAAAGTCAACCATCCGTTCATCATTCCATCCAACTTCTGCTCAGTCTGCAGCATCTCATCTTCCTGGAGGGAGTGATTAATGTTTAAACCTGACACAGTGCTCTCTGCATGGAGCCTAGTTGTATATTTTAAGGCACAGGGGCTCCATATAAATGCACAGTCTGAAATTCATGCACTATAATGGTCTATGCTGAATGGTATGCATGCCTTTGTTAAGAAACAAAGTCAAGCAAGTTGAATTATGAACGGATAGTTTTTTTATCAAATATACACTAACTATTAAAGTGAAAGCTTTACATGCCACATGTATGTTGCATGTTGCATGTACATGTTGCTTGTGAGTTAGTGATTTATTCCGAACATGCAATGAAAATTGACATATATGTGAACAAGTAAAACAGAAATAATAGTACAATCAACAATCAAGACAATCTTAGAAAGAAAGAAAGAAAGAAAGAAAGAAAAACAACACAATAGATTTGTTTACCATGCCTGAAAAGGGGTGGGAAGAAGTGCAACTTATTTAATCCCGCCCCTTCCAAATAATATATATTTATCTTCCTCTTCCTTTACATTACTCTTTTATGTTTTATGTTTGTGTGTGTGTGTGTGTGTGTGTGTGTATATATATATATCTATATATATTTTGCTCAAGTATAAAGTGCTGATTGGATTCTAGTATTTTAACCAAGACTTTGTTAAAGAATCTGGGGGTACTTCCATGAGAAAATTGCTTTTGTTAAAACAATATAAAGTTGTGCGTAACACTAGATCATTTTAATGTAATATATGTGTGGACAGATTTAGAAAAGCATCCAAAAGCTTAAACAAAACTTGTTGAATTGTACAGGGCACCTACTATATTGTCATTAAATGTGGGAAACAAACAGTTTAGTTTTGATGCTGTCCACGTTAGTTTGGCATGAATTTGGTGTAAGTGGAGCCCACAATGCACTGCCTGCCGAACTTTACTCTTATAGTTGTAGGGAAAACCCTGCTGCAGTTCAGAATGTGAAAAAAAGTTTAAATAATTAGGTAGGTGTAATGTATATGTTTTCATTTAGCAGGTTTAAAGTGCTATATTGCTCAAATGTGTTGCTAACTATATATTATAGCACTAACATAAATGATAATATAGGTACCCAAGTGTAATGTATGTTTCATATAGCATGCTAAGTCACAGACACATGTTAGGCTTCAGCTAATAGATTCTTTAATGTGCAACCTAGCGTAAATAATAAAACTAGCTAAATGCAATGCACTGAATGTATCAATGAGCAAGCAAAAAGGGTTATACATATAGGTTTTTGAAGTATAAGATAACAAATATTTGAAAAGTTACATTAATGTGTTAATCAAGTAAATGTGGATCATTTATAAACACGCATTATAGTTGAGTTGTCTGAAAACTATTGTAGCGATAGACACTTTAATGTAATTACTTGTGCTTAAAATCATTAATTTTATCCTTTATATGCAGAACTTAGTGGGCCATTAGAGGGGGTACTTAAGGATATATGATTGTGCTCCAGGGGATGAATCAGATAAAAAAGGGTGGGAACCACTGTTTGTCTAAAGTCCAGACAAATATTTCTCTGACAAAATACCCCGAGGGCCCCATGGGTGCAGCTGGTGCAGCCCCACCGGCCCCTTCTCCTCACTGCCCTGTCTGCCTCCACCCCCGGGGATGGCGGCGGCGGTGGGCGTCCGCGGCGACGGCTCTGTGACAGCGCCGCCGACTCAGGCTGTCACACCTTGTGATGGGAGGATGGGGCTGAGCCAGCAGGCGTCACACAGCGACTCCTGCAGGGGTCAGGCACAGTTCAGGGCTCTGTTATTTTTGGCAGGCGGATTACGTTATGTCACGAGATGGATCTGCTAATCCCGTTGCGATTGTGTGTGTGCGCGTGCGTGTGGATATGATCCCGAAGCACAGTGGCAGTAAGCAGGGTTGGTGCTGCACTTAGAGATGATGTAGCACAATGTCAGGCCAATCAGGCTGGTCTGTGCTGCCTTTCTCCTTCCTGTTTTCTCCCTGACAGTCCTCATGTTCCACTGTAACGCCTCATATAGCTACAAAACAAATAAGTCTTGAGGGGCGGCAGTGGCTCAGGAGGTAGGATGTGTGTCCTCGGACAAGACACTTCACCCACCACTCACACTGGTATGTATGGATGTGAATGAGTGTTTGGTGGTGGTGGTCCGAGAGGCTGTTGGCGTGGATCGGCCTCCACTAGTTTCCATCAACTACTACTTTTACTGCTGCATTTCTTTTTATATCCTCTTGAGATCCAGCAATGCATTTTTGTCCTCTGTAGTGGACAAGAGTTTCAAAGCTGGACTTAAAAACAAAAAAAAAAACACTGTCCACTGCAAAGGACATTCCATAAAAAAAATATCTAAACTGTTGCATTATGCTGTTTCCAGTCAAGGCTATTATTTAATGTAAAAAAAACCCCCACAAAACTGCCTACTGGGTCTCAATAGAATTTATAATTTAATAACTTTAGAGACATAACTGGTGGTTGAAGCAATAGATTTATCAGAGAATAACTGGATTCAAGTCACAGTTACTGTAGGGAATAAAACCTAAAGTTTAAACCTTAAACTAGCAGTGAAAAAATTACAACTGTTAACTGACATGAAAAGAACTACTGTATCTAAAAACCAAATAGAAACACAAAAACTACCACTGCCCCTAACCCAGTCCAGGAAAATACCCCCCACCCCCTAATCTTAAAGGTTCATGATGAATGTCGTGGCACAACATGGGACCTTTAACCCTTAAAGACTTAAACAGCCACTGCCGACCATAAGCATCTACTGATCTAAACTGTTTAATACCTGTTGATCCACTAATCCTATTAATACATGTAAATAATCAGTGTAAAATACAGTTTGTCATCTTTTCATGGTCATCAGTTATGACTCATTTGCACGTTCAGAGGCTCCGTAGTGAATGTGGAAACACCATCATCCTCTGCAACATTGATTCACCAGTAAAACCCATGGAGTCTGACATGGGGTTTGGTCAGAGTGGCCGATGGTGTGGATTTGCCTCCACATTTCCGTCACTTTACAGATGTCATTCACCACCTTCAGTGCGTGACTGTGGAGTGAATGAATAATGGATTCAATATAAAGTGCTTTGGTTGCCTCGAAAAGCTCTACATAAATTCAGTCCACTATTATTATTATTATTATATTTCCTTTGCTATCCTCATTCTGTGTCTGTTTCCCCACAGCCACCTCCAACCCATTTCCCCCAAAGCCCCCGATCTTCAGCACTCTGCTCTACTCCCTGGTTCCCATCATCGGCCTGGCCGCTGTCGTCCTCTTCTCTTTCTGGATGTGGAGACACCACAAACTGGCCTACCCAGCCGCCCTCGTGCCCACACATGTGAGTGTTTCTGGGGGGGGATCCTGACCACTGGATGAACCCCACCACACAAACCTTTGTGTAGAATGAAACAGTCTCCTGTCACTGCGATTCCTTTGAATCCATGACCTTAGGCACATCTTTTTAGTCTCCTACACTGTCAGTCAAACACCACGGAGAGGCTGTGGTGTCCTCTTTCTTTGAAGTTGCTATTGATGCACTTGGAGTTTCTGTTTTTTGCCTGTTCAGCCACAGTAGCCACTGCCTTCCACTTCATTTGCTAATTGCAAACAACGCGGAAATGTTAAACGCATCACTGTTTTTCAGGGTAAACAAATAATCCAGTGTACAAGTGAAGATATACTGCAAAAGCTCTCCTCTCACTAAAAAGAAAAAGGCAATAACAAGGGGATAACATTATGTAAAGCCAGCTTTTATCTGCCAAAAGAACATGGACGTTTCACTTGAGAAGACTTTTAAAAATCTGAAAAATGCAGTGAAATAGATGAGAGTTAATAAAACAACAAATCTTTTTCTGCTCTATACATTGTCTATAAGACCACAGGTGTTGCACAGGGCTGTAGGACGTTTTTCCTTGCCACTGTTAACATGTGTTTGCTCCTGGGGGCTTCTGTTGGGTTTCTGTAAATTAGCTTGAGAGCCTGGTTTAGACCAGCTCTATATGTAAAGTGCCATGAGATAACTTCTGTTTATGACTTGGCACTATATAAATAAAATTTGATTTGATTTTGATTTTGTAACATTGACAATGCAGTGAATTTCATTCGTCTTTACTTAACATTTGAACAGGAAATGCTTGAAATGACTAATTCTAACGTCAAAATTCCATATTTGTACTTGTTATCGTCAAACTAAGGCCTCAAACAGTGTACAGTTCTGGTATTTGTAATTTCAAGCACTAAGTTACTCAAAACATGGAATGTCAGAGGAATGTTGGAATATCTTATTAGGATAACAAAGGACTGAAAAGCTTGAGATAAGTGACATGCTCTAAGAAAAAACCCCACCAGATTAGAAGAACTATCGACTCTGGTGGAAAAGTCAGACTGTAGGCAGTATAAGTCAGAGTCAGTCGGGTAAATGCAGTGTGACGCTACATGTCCCCATTAGTAGCACATTAAAAAAAGTCAAGGATTGTTTGAAGCTGTGATGCAGTAAGAACAAGGCAGCGTCTCCACTCAAACCTTCAATGTCATCACTGCACAAAGGAATTCCAAGGAAGAGGAAAATTGTTGTTTCTGCAAAACAAGTGTTATTTATTTTTCTGAAAGGAATATAAATCTTGTCACGCATGTTTTACATCGGAAAAGTAATCATTCATTTAGTCATTTAATCATAATTAAGGTATAAGAGTCAATTCAGATAAATGCTAGTGTGAGTGTGAAGGCTAAATTAGCTACACTTTTGAGAGTGTAAGCTAACGTGCAACAAATAATAAACAATTAAACAAATGCAGGCTAAAAGTTATGGAGAGAGATTATTCAAAGCTTAAATTTAGCTTAAAATAATGTTTGTTTATAATACAGAGGTAAATGTTAAAAGGGGTTAAATTAGTATATGTAGTGCAAGCTAACATAAATGCTCTAGTACTGAGCGCAATATGATATGTTTCATATAGCACGGTAAAAGTATCTGACACAGGATAAATACTAGTATAAACTAACATAAATAATAAAATTGTTTTAATTTTACTGTTTCACAGTCGTAAACTAAAAGTAGCAAATAGATGCTAAAAGTGCTACATTGTCCAAAGTGTAAGCTAGCATGATTTCTAAATTATTTTTAGCTAACTACTTTATGTTTCACCTGGAAAACTAAATATTATAGAGGAATTAAAAAGCGTTAAACTACTAAATTGGTCAAAGTTTCAAGTAACATTAATTATCATATAGTTAGCTCAAATTAATGTACATTTCACATTTCAAACTGCTAAATGCTAAAAGGGGTTACATTTGTATATTAAGTACAAGCTACTAAAAATGGTAAAATACTCAGGTAATGTAATATGAGCCACATAATAAAAAGTAAAGCTAAAAGTATCTGATATGTGTTCAAAATGTACACTAACATCAATAATAAAATACTTAGATGTATTGTATTTCACCTAGCAAACTAAAAGCTAGAAGTGATAAATAAACTACCACATTGTTCAATGTGTAAGATGAAAAAGGATCAAACTACTACTATTTGTTTTGTTAGATTTTTTTTCAGTTGCTAGTTTCAGTCTGGTTTAAGAAATTTGTCCAGGAACCATTTCACTCCATTGGTATTTTTTTATTTTATGTTTAGGACAGTGTAAGAATATTAGGCTTCTTTCCTGTATTTGCAGTGTGCTGTAGTTTTTTCTGTGTGCGCTCTAACAGCCGTGGCCTTCGCTGGCCCATGCATCAGCCAAACAGAGCTACAACCAGTCTGAGCAGACACATCGAGAGTTTACATTTGGATAATTGCTTTTTTTCACTTCCTTCTTATAAAGTTGTATTGAAGGCACCGAGGAGTCTTGCTTCCACTTTGACACTTCTTTCCTGAACAAACACTTGTTTTTAAGAGCAGGTGCCAGGAGATGACTGGAATCAGGGATGTACCTAAAAGGCTCTGAACCAAACAGAAGTCTCTAACTTACTCCAAATGTGAAGTGCATATTGTGTTGTTGAGCTTAAAGTAAATAGAGTTTTGACCCCATCGGATAGTGCACCTTTTATTACCCTTCCCTTATCCATGCTGTCTTTTCTTATTCAGTCATGCTTTTTCCCACAGCCGCTTAGATAGGGAAAAAAAAAAGACTTCCTATCAACACTCTTGATCTTTTTCATGTTTTCACTTGAATCAGAAATGCTGCTTTGAGGCCAGGTTTGTCAGTTTTTAACCTTGAAGATCAAATCTTTGTCAGATAGAGGAAAAAAAAGGCCTGTTTTTTTTATTTTTTTTATTTTGCTAGCTCACTGATTAATTTTGTTTTTTACGAGTCTGTGGAGGTTTTAACCTGACAGCAGCTGGAGCTATATTCTCTGAGCAGTCGAAGCAGCGAGGGAAAAAGAAAACCCTTGTAGAGCCTCTACCGTATGGAAGAGGAGTCAGGGGCCTCTGCATTATTGATGAGGCTTTATATAGGCAAACAAAACTAAACACAGAGACACTCAC